>JAWWEE010000004.1:11419516-11504863 GCA_035221455.1 Xenops minutus
CTTCCCCTCCCCCCCGCGCGGCGGCGGGGCCCGCTCGCTGCAGCTCCCCCGGCCGGCGGAGCGCGGCGCGGCCGGGACGGGCACGGCACGGCACGGCAGGGCAGGGCAGGTGCCTGGCGGGGCGCCCCGAGGCAGGGGGAGCTGCTGTCCCGGGGGCTGGGGGAGCCCCCTGTGCTCTGGGGGAGCCCGCTGTGTGGGGGCGGCTGAAGCAGCTCCCCCTGCCCGCTCCGTGCCCCGAGCGCGGCGCTCCCTCCCTCCCCAGCAGGCTCCGTGGGGTGCCCAGCCCGCTGGATCGCCGCCCGAAGGGAACCCATGGCGCTCTCCGCGTCTGGTTCCCAGCTCGACATGTGCCATCACCAGGTCACTGCTCCTGCAGACAGGCACGACAGTGTAGCTATGACTATCCTCGAACCATCTTTTTTTCCTGAATCACCCCAGTTAGAAGGCATCTGGAAGAGCCAAAAAAACACAAGAGGCTCCAGTTTTCTGTTAAATGCTAATGAAATTGAAGGAACCTTTCCACTAGGAGCAATTGACAAAATCTCAAATAGCTAGAAAATCCTCAGCTAAAACAGTTAGAATATTTTCAGTTGCTTTTAGAAGCAGTTACTGACTGCATGGTAATTCAACTGATTGATACTTCTGTAAAGAAAGCAGATTTAATAAAATCCTAATGGCCCAAATTGCAAGTCTAGTCATACAGACGCTCCTGCAGAGTCTGCAGAAAAACCTCAGCAGCTTTTCCACTTTCCCAAGCAGTTCTCACTTTCCCCTACATCCTGCTGACTTGGAAGTCTCCTCCTGTGATCAGATCCACAACAACAGAAGTCCCCCAAGAGAGGGAGGGAGATTTCTCTCCCTGACTCCGTGGCACTGTTCTCGTGCAGGCAGTGCCCCGTCTGCGTGCCCGAACCCAGCGAGGAGAGGAGCCGATGTTCGCGTTACTGCAGGAGCACCTGCGTGCACTAAACCCTGTGACTTGCAATCCATGCAGAAATATGCTCACTTAGCTAAACAGCTGCAATGGCTGGGGATATTATTGCATTGCAGACGAGCCTTAGCGCTCTCACAGTGGAACTGAGGGTTCTGCTCAGCTGCTTCAGAGCACAATCGATTTGGGTGTTTTGATGGTGGGGTTTTTTCACATTCCCATGGCCCTGTAAAGGTGCATTTGAACAAGACTTGACCGATTCCAAGGGGCTGCTGACACAGGAGGCAGCACTTTCCCCCCATGCCTGCCCCACAGTCTCTCCTACTGCCCACTCTGGTGCTCATTTACATGCAGGGTAAACCGGTTGGACTTCCTAAACCATCAAGAAGCTGTTCCCGTTTCTGGTGTGTTAGTTTTCAGGTAGGAACTAAGCTGCACTGGCTCACCGTGCGGCTCACCAGAGCCAGCACGTGAGACATAGGGAGCACTGCCAGTAGAGGGGAGGAGCAAGGCAATCCTCCTTTGGCAGCAGGAACTTTGTGGCAATATGATTAAACCAGTCAAACTGTATTGTTTAACCACACCCTACACCAGGATCTGCCTTGAATTCACTGAGAATTTAAATACTACGCTCTGCCATCTTGCCTAAGAAGCAGTAATGTCTAGTGATGGGAAGGCAACAAAGAGCAAAGGTGTGATGTTTCAGGTAATGGTTCCCGCTAATGAAAGGGATACTCTTGAGGCTCTTACCCCACCTCTGCTTGCCTCCTGCTTTTCCCTGGATTTAATCCAGCCATTGTGTATATACAGGATAGTTTGACTCTGTTAGCCTTCCAGAGGAAAATTAACAATACACGAAGAAGAAAAAAGCAGCCCATGTGTGGTAAGGACTGAGGTCAAGCAAGCTCGCTAAGACTTCCACTCAAAAAAATTTACATTTAAACCTGGAGAAAGCAGCTTGCTTTGGCTGAGGTGCTACATCCACTCTGATGTCCCCACAGTTCAAAATCTTTTTCATCCACTCGTGCTATCCTGCAGCCCCTTTCCCACAGTATCCTACAACAGCTTTTAAATAATTCCTACGTGTAAAGGAATATGCTCCTGCCTAGCAGCACCACATTGCTTTCTCCAACACATTTACACTACCAGCTGGTCTCCCTTGCTGTTCATATACCCTACCCAAACTATATATTTATATTCCTAATGCTTGTGGCTGCAGCTTCCTCTGTGCTACAGCATCTATCTTGTACCAGTAATTGGTAGTTGTATTTATTGTGGGCAGCTTTGAGTATTACTCATTTATAGGGCAGTAACAAATTCTTTGGCCTCATCAATGTTGATAGTGGAAAAAAAATACCAACCGCAAAACCCAAACCACAACAAAACCACCTCCTATTCTGATCAAGGGATAATGGTGTTAATGACAATTTTTGAGCAAGTTACAATGAGACAAGGTAAAAAATACTAGATCAGCCCCCTCCTAAGTCAGTACTTCCCACAAAATCAGGAGCTGAGATGCTTTATGTCCCTCCATGTCACTGAAGCCTCAGCTCATGTTTCTGCATAGAGAAGTGCTCGAGACTGCAAGGTCCAGCTGTTACACAGTTCCTGCTTTCAGCAGCAATGTCAGTTTCTAAATATCTCATTCCATGAAATTGCTTAATTGCTTTTCCTACTATTAGAGCAAATTAACAAAGTTCACTCATTAGAACTCAGGCCAATGGAGAAGTTGATCCTAAGGAGACCTAGGTTAGTCCTGTGACAGCTACTCTTCTCTCTTTACACCACGACCTAAGAGTAGCATTAACAAGCTGTTACTGCCTCCTACCCCACAGTAGTTAAATGGGGCTTATGACCTTGGCTACAACTCTAGACCTACACTGGTTCTTAAAAAGGGCATACAGGACAGGGGAGATTAGAGCTGAATTCAGCTCCAGAGGCTTATTTGATCTGATTCAAAGGGAGCCATATTGGACTGGCTGATTGTGCAGAATCACTCAGGTGGCTGCAAAGTGAGAATTTTCCTAAAGCCAGCTTAGGTTCTGTCAGGTCAACTTCCACAGCTTGGCCCACACCTAATAAACCATCCTGGACTGGATAAGAGTTGGACCAGCACAACGCTCAGAAGTCTCTGCTAATTGCTTTACCATTTCAGTAATTTAAAATTTTTAAAGGTAGCACTTTGGATCTTGTATTTACATATTTTTGAAAGGAGAAAAAAAAAGGCATTTACATTCTTGTAGATTGTTACAGAAAATAAAGTTTAAAAAGAAAAGATTTTGTTGAGCCAGAAAAAAAAAAGTTAAAACCATTTTCTGCTTTGATACATTATATATCCTTCCACAGAATCACTTAATATTTTGTTATAGGTCCTCTGTTTTGCTGCTCAGGTTTGCCTGCTGTATTCCCTAGAGAGGCCTACATTCTGATTTTTTTCTTTCCATTCATGCTACCATATATAAAGAAAAAACATGAGAAAGGCTAGATTGCCCATAAGACTATAATCAACAAAGTGTTTTCAGTTGTTTTACCTGAAGCAAAATGGTTTAGATAAACTATTTTCTTTTGTGTCTAACCTTTAACAAAAAGAAAAAAAATTCTGCCTGAAGACATACCCTACTGACTCACTTAGGTGTGGTTTCAGTAGCCAATTTACATGAGAGACTACAGGCTTTTTGCCACAACTTTTATTAAAATGTGCATTATCAATTTAGTGCCATAGTAACAAAATGCATGCTCTTAATAGTATTTTTACTACATGAAATACTACTTGGACAAAGACTTTACAGCAGTGGGGAAGTCAGCATGCCAAAAAAAATAAAATATTACTATAACCACGTAACTGAAAAAATGCAATTGTCACAAATTGCACACAATTATACGTGGTCATCTGATCTATTATCTACTAAAAATATATCTACTCCAACCACAAATTTAGAATAACTGGGTATTCTGACTTTCTTTTGGGTGGGAACAGGGTAGGTGGAAATAAAAGTTTTAGCTCTTCATTAAAGAGAACAATCTCCAGTCACTGATAAAGTACATTAGACAATTCAGGAGTCTTGCAACCCACAGAGATTACTGTAGAGTTGACTTTGGTTACTGAAATATGTCATATTCCATGTTGAAAACACAAGCTGCCAATCACAAAAGCTAAATGAACTTCAGACATTATTAGCTTATGCATTTTATGCCTGTATATTTAAAAGAGGGGCAATCTAACCCAAATTGGTCTAAGAATTTGCAGTGATCTGAAACTTATTTTTAATAATTAATTAGACTATATTCAGTACCATATATAACCACTCCTCACATGAGGTATTCCCATTTAAATGGCTTTTTCTAATTTCAGTAGAGGCTTCAGAGTCAGGTAGATATGAAATGATAGCTAGATTGTAGCACATTATTAAAAAAAACATTCCAGATTGGAATTCATTAAATATAAAAGCAGCACACCAAGAAGGAAGATCTTTCTTTTTTCAGAATATATTCTTCTTCTTAGTTTTTGCTACTCAAGAGTGAGGTTTTATATTTCAGAACTGAAATATTGCTACCTAAGATATTTCAACCAATTTTATTTTATTTGCTTTATTGCTGTAACTTTGAGCATGTTATTATTCTAGTGTATAAAATTTGACTCTGGCTTCAAGAAAACAGGAGTCTAGAGACTTCCAGACTTCCAGGTCCTGGAACATTTCACATATATGAAACTGAAGTTTTGACTAAATGGGATTAGAATGGGAGCTGGAACTGTATGGACAAAGTGTTTTTGCCTTGGGCTATTAAGAAATTGAAGTCCATATTGCCTCCAGCCGCTGCACTGGAGTGTTCTCATCAGCACTGACTTGAAAAGTGAGTTATCTTACTCAAGGAATTTTATCCCTTACAGATGTTATGAACTTCTGTCCAAACAAACACTTTTATCCTTCCTTTCTCCTTTAGAAACATCCCTTTGTTACATGTTTGGAGCACTCTCAGGTATTACTGGTTCCGCATTAATACCATGAATTATGTATAACCTATATTAAGATGTGTCAGGTCATGGAATATCCCTGTTACTGTTTTGACTACCTTGCATATTCCTTCAGGGTCTAGAGCACAATAAAAGCCTCTATTGTTACTCAAAACTGAACAGCATGTTCAGTTAATATGTTCAATGAAAACCAGAAAAAAAAAATTAGCACTTTTCAAGTAAGATGTAGGTGCCTAAATAAAATAAATAAATAAGAAAAGACCTGGCATATGTCTGCCTAGCTTTAGGCACATTTATTCCAAACAAAAAAGTTTTTTAAAGAGAAGTCTAGCTTGTGATTAGGGCCCTTTCACACAAGATATGAAAGATTTAAGTAAAATTCCAAACTAATTGCCATCATAGAGGAGCAGGTGCCAGCACTGCCGAGTTTAAGGAGCCTGTTCAGGGCTCAAATTCAGATTTAGGTTAAAAGTGTGACCAGGAAACTTAGTAGGTTTCAGAGAAGGCTTGCAGGGCAGAAGCCCAGGGAGTGCCTCCATTATCTATCTGTTTTTCAATATCTGTAGAAAGAGCCCAGAAGACCAGGCTCTGCACATCAGTGTTCAAAGTCAAGGTCACACATCAAGTTCAGATTACTACTGACCTAGCTTAAGACAGAGATTAGCTTCACTACCCTCCTTGGTTGGAAAATAAATTAATTATACTACAAACAAATGAGGTAAGAGTGCTTTCCCCTTACTAAAAATTATTCAGAAGACAGGTCACTCAAAGAAGAGCTCATAGCTACAGAAAAATGGAGGTGGGAAGTTAGAACATCTTTCACAGGCCAAGGTGAGCAACAAATGTCTTATTTCTTGCATCTACAGTTAAAAGTGGAAACCTCAGGACTGAACTAAAGATTTAACTGAAAATACTGTCAAACTGAATTAACAGTTGCCAATTGATTAGCATTTTGGCCTGTATGAGTGCGTTTCTTTTGATATAACTGAAGATCTCAAAGTGATCTTATTTCTGGTCCTAAGGAGAAAGTGTGTATTGGTGGAAACAAACATGCATTCACAGAGTAAGCAAGTGCTGCATCCCTGATCACTTGGGTTTGGCATTTTAACAGACACCCAGGGGAAGTGGTGGTGGTGGGGGGAAAGCAATGTGTCCCCATGGTAACCAGGACATCTTGTTTTAGCATCTACATTAAAAACCACACTGGACAGAACAAAATTAGTCACCTAGAAAAATATTCATTTCTGGGCAAAACTATTCATGAACAATGAAAATGAAATGCCCTTTGCAGTGTCCTGTGAGGTATGAGACAAAAATTGCTATTTTTCATTTTTGACAGCTGACAATTTAACTTTTTCTTACTTCTCTGAATAAAATGCCTCCTCTCCTTTGCCCTCTTTATTCTTTTCAACAAAGAACTTTTAGATTTACTTTCTCATGTGCTAAGTTATTCCAAAAATGGATCTTACTGAAGTTCTTAATGTATAATAAATTCTTTGTGAGTTCCAAGTGAAAAAGGGGGAACATAGCTTGAAATGAAATCTCAAGTTGATTTAACTACGAAAATATTCTGTGGATGGTGAGTGCTTTATTTTTGTACCTCCAACATTGCTGAACAAATGACCAGTAAGAAAAATAAGTGATTTAAGATTCACTACCATTGCATAAAGGCGTATCAAAGCTGCATAAATAACCAGGTTATTCCTATTATGCCCATTTTACTTCTATACTGGCACTTCATTTCATAACGGTATTTAGATCAGCAAGCATCTGTATTTCCGCATGTCCACTCACTGCAACAAGAACTTGAAGCTTTAGTTAATCAGCTCCATCTTGAACAAGTCAGTACAGAAAATGAATTTGCTTGCTTCTTCTTCTTATGAACATCCTATTTGAGTGATCAAGTTCCTATTGCATTTTCTTAAGTCCACACACATATACCCATCTAAAACAAAGAGGAAACTTGTCATCATATGACTTGGCAGATTGTATCACCACCAATCCAGAAAACCTACTGGACACATCAGGGATGTCTCACAAATGGACATTCTTTTTCTAGCTGCATCTCTGAGCTGAAACATGTTTAGAAGAGAGAAATGTTTTGTGACAGAGTAAGTAATACCAGGTTTCAATAAAAAACACAACTCTGATATTGCAAGCAAACATTAGTAACATTAAATGTATTATGAACATAATACATTATGTTGTTGAGTGGCAGTGTTCACAGTGTTTTTATGGAAAAACAGCCTTGTCACCTTGTTGAACGACTTAAAGCTAGCCTGAAGCTATTTTACACTTAAGTCACATGTTTTAAATGGCTAAATATATATATATATAATAGGATATAGTCAAGAAAACAAGTTACACTTTTTACTGTTAGTGAGAATAGCACTTTTAGAATTTTTTCCTGAAAAACGCTATTTTCTAATCTGCTAAGATTTTGAAGGCTAATATAAACCAAGTTTGTTTGCAACCTGATTTATTTCTGTGAAATATCACTGAAAGTGATTTGTCTTTCTTCTGTGACACTTCAGAAACCCAGAAGTCTTATTTTGCTTCCTGCCATTAATTGTCAGCTTTGGATGGCTTAAGTATAGAGCGAAGCCAGAAAAGCCATCTGTTTGGAAGAATGAAAAAGCCTAGTTGTTTTACTCATTTCCTGGGCAAAATGAAGAGCTGAAAGGTTTTCAGTGAGAAAACTGCTTAGACTGCACTAAGCCAGATGTATATGGGGAATTCACAAGGAATAAACAAAACAGAATTTTCTTAGTTCAGTATAAAATAATTGTATGGCAAATATGAAGAATGCACTTGCCCCTTTAGTCAGATAATCTGCAAGCTCTCCTGTAAATTTTCCAAATCTCAGGTTTGCTTTTCCAAACAAATTCACATTATAAATAACAGAATAATCTATCAATCAAAAAAACACCCCCAAATATTAGCACTGTCATTATAAATGCCTATAATAGTAATTTGAAAGAAACATTGACTTTAGTCCTTTTAGGAGAACTAGGATGTATTTTTCTGGAAATCACTATCTAAGTTTTGAATCTGAGGAGGATTCTTAAATAATGCATTAGCATAGCACATCAAATTACATCAGATTTCATAAAAAAAACCTCAAAAAGCAAAAAACCAGACCTACTGAACTTTTACTCCACAAATGAAAACTTCTTGATCCACATAATGTATTATATAGCCAAACATTTCTAACACTATATGCTGACATCCCACCATCAGTGGGGCATATCACTAACTCAACTTACATGAAATGACCCAGCTCTGGGGCTTTCTTTACCAAAACATGTGACAATATGAATTTACAAAAAGCTCTAAATACATATTCCTTTGAATGTCAGTGAGTGTTGGACTCTGCTGGAAGAACAGGAATAGTACATGATCATCTAACCTCCAGAGCAGGGACTAACACACTACTACTTGTTAGCTCCAATCTTCTGACATATCTGCTCGGACAGGTTGGTCAAAAGTTAATTCCTATCAGCACAGAATGGGAGCATTCCCATATGACTGTGTGACTCCCACATCAAATATGGTATTGTTAGGGAGAAGAAATCGATTAAGTAAGTGAAAAACCCTAAATAAATTAGCTGCATCTAGGCTTGCAAGTCACAGTACAGTATCTAGACAGAGCCGCAAAATTTAAAACCACTGTCAGGGCAGCAGCAAATGTGGGTGGCTGTTCTTCCTTGGACTCAGATTTGGCAGGTTTGGAGTGCCTTACCAGAGAGCTTACCTTACAACAGTTTTTGTCAAATAGGTGTTAGAAGAGTACCTTAAAACATGTTTTTGCTGCATTCAGGCAGCTCAACAGATGACAATACCAATAGTATTAAAATATAATATGCAGTTATCAAAATGGTTGAGTTTGCTAAATACAAATTAATAAAAATAGCTTTTGGCCTTTTTCATTGGGTCTTGATACAGCTTTTGAACAGCGTATTAAATCTAACTTACTGAGTAAACTTTCAGGCCATTACTGATGGGAAGGCTGACACCCATTACAGCAGTTCTTTGAGTGTCAAAAAAACCCAAACCTTTATCAAATGTAGCTACTTGAGGTCACTATTCCAACATAGAACCAAAACCAATTACTGTAGTGCCTCCAGCCACAGTTCAATTAAGAGACTGGAAAAGCAGATTATGTGCATTTTTATATATACATGTATCCCTATACACAGGACTAATTTAGATGATATTTGCAGAAACAGCTTTCTGGACTCCCCAATTTAAACAACGAACCTGCATCACAGAATTGTTTTCAGAACTTCATTTCCTGATGTTCTAGTGACAGGAAAGGAAGAGACTGACCTCTAAGACAGTAGAAGTATAACATGACGTAATTTTACACCTAAGAAGCAGGTCAGTTTTATCTGTTTTATTAAGCAAACAGACTACTTAGCTCTCACCTCTAAAACATATTACAAAACTGCCTTATTTTGCCACTGAATAGTTCAATAGCTCTTCTGCTATTCTTTTTGCTTCCAATTATACTGTTCAGCTACGTCACACAGCTTCTGAAGCACCCTCCTCAATGCTGAGTGTTCAGATGAACAATTAGTTCATTAGAATATTACTTGCAAAAAAAAAAAAAAAAAAAGGCGCAGAAATTTAGAGAAATCAAGCTCTGAGCTGCTAAGTCCCTGGCACTCCCCATGCAGTTTTCCCCAGGAGAGAGGATTAAAGTTACCAGACTGAACAGCAGGCTTCTAACAGCTCGTATCTAGATTTCCAGACCTACAACAAGGACTCCACTGGATTTTTCCCTTCTTGAAATGACAGTTTCCCTGGCACCCAAACACATTGCTGTGTTTCCTCAACTGGAAACAAATGAACAAAGAATCCAAATAGTCTGGTGAAAGGCTTATGGAAAAAAATAATCTCCACAGCCCCTTCCTGAGATGCATTCTTTCTTTGCTCCAGATCACAACAGCTTTTCACACTAAAGGCATCTGCTTTACCTGTTCTCTGAATTATTGCCTTCCCTCCAGCATACACAAGCTATCCATCTGGAGATCTCCCACACTGTCTTACTTTAAAAGACTACTTCCATTTCTGTGACATAAAATCCCTTATAGAGCTCTCAAAGAGCTAAAAGCAAGACAGTCATCCCTTTGGAACTGCCTTAAACACAAACACATCTATTTTTCTCTGCAAACTCAGGATTTTTTTTTAAAGCATGACAAACAGTTGCAGTGTGAAGATGCCTTAACACGGTGACAGAGGCATTTCACAAACTCTCCTGGCATAAAGTGTCTTGTTACTGATCTGTAACATCACAGTTTAAGATTATGTTTGACTATGGATTCCCAGACACCCAGTGAAAAAGACTGACAAAACTGCTAGAATATTTCTAGATTTCTAACAGGCTTCCTAAACCCAGCACAAGTCACCATTGCTAACATGGAGGCAAATATCCCTGCTCATCTCAGAAAAATTGTTCACTATTATCCAGTAATTATTTACATACTACAAGTCTTGCATCGTCAGCATTCTTTTAAGTAAGAAAGTTTCTTTTTCAACACCAAGTCTTGTTTCTTTTCCCTAAAATAGCCTCTCCTCAACTTGTATTTATCATCATATAGCATTCAAAACTGGGATCAGTATAGATGAGATCTCACAACAAGCACAGCACCAAGTAGAGCAGAATAATTACCTCCTGTGCCTCACATCTGATGCTTTTGTTACTATTACCCAGAACAGGTTTTATTTTGGTATCACTGTTTTAACTCTTAGTCTGTTCTGCTATAATACCCATTTAGCACAGAACTGCTTCGTTCCCTGACAAGTTGATGTCCCTTACACTCAATCTATTTTTCTCTTGCAAATTTTACAGGGCCAGCCTGTTTCACCATCCAGACCATTAATGAAAACATTGAATAAATTTGTAAACTTGATCACAATACAGTGCTCTAACCAGGATAATATTTCCCAAGTTTCCAACTAAGAACATTACGTAGGAAAAATTCTTCCATTCATCGTGACTTTGCTTTAGTAATATTAGGGAACCTTAAATCAAAGAAAACTTTAGTTAAAATAATACAGTATAAAACCTAGTTTAGTTTAGTCATCCTATTATGACAAAAAGGACAAAAAATGGAGGTGAGAAGTTAGAACAGCCTTCCACAGGCCAAGGTCAGAAAGTTACTAGTCACTGTTCATAAGTCTCATTTGCACCACTCTGTTTTTAGCTCTAGTTCTTGTCAGGTAGGCTGAGGAAGAAACAGATTTACATTCAGACAGAACTGACACTCCTACACAGCACATTAACAAATACTTAAGGTTAAGGGACACTTTCTTTAGGAGTGCTATAGGTGGTTTTTTTAACCAGAATAGCTTTAAGTACTTTACAAAGTTCCAAACCACTGCAATTTTATACTAGTTATAAAATTATACAGAAGAATGTCATGTCAGCATTTTCTTATTTTGGAGCTAGAACTGACAACATTGTTGTCTAAACATAAAATGGTCAAGAAATATAGTCGTATGGGTGTGAGAGCAGTACCACAGCATTAATTCAAAAGTTTTTATATTTATATAATAAAAGAAAAACATTTAGAAAAGCTCCCCCCGCCTATTCCACAGTTAATTTCTTTTATTGATCCAGTCTTGAATAATGCTGCTTATTTGGTAACAGTATCAGGCAAAACCACAAGCAAGTGCTATTCTGCATTCCAATATAATTAATTAATTAAAGTTTCGCAATATATACATTTTATCCAGCTTCTGATATTAAAGGTCATCATGCCAATGAAAATTTCTAACAATACAATAAAATCCTTCAAATGGAAATGCTTATGAATGTAATTCAAGACACCAGACAATTTTCTGAAATTTATATCACTCATGTCCGTAATAATTTTACATTTCACACTTCATGCTCTCAAACGTTACCCTAGAGAAGACTAAATCTTTTTGCCACATATACTATTAAAGACACTAGCCAGGTTTATAGAGTTACAGAAGACTATAATAAGATGTAAAATTTAGCAGGTAATAAGTTATGACATTTGCTGACTAAAACATTATTCAGTCTACACTAATGTTTGATCCATTCAAATACAGTAAGTATTTGGATGTTATATACTACCCATTTCATATACTTACAGTGCAAAATAAGTGACAATTTTTTTTCCTGAGCGTTTAGGAAATGAAATCCTTTTTCTTTATCATTGATTACAGTCCATTTAAAATACACTCCTCATATACCTAGGTTTGTCAAGACTGTACAATTAAGACAGGCAAAAGTTTGTAGATCTCAGAAGCCCAATCAGGAATCAGAAGGGTTACTGAACATCTCTAAAATTCGTCCCCATTTTTCAAGTCTAAGGATATAACAGGATTATTTATAAATTCAGAAATTACATTTTTTTTCCATTGACCAAACATTCCAAAATGTACAAACAACATGCCTTCCAAAACAGAGAAACAGCTGCTATTTAAACAAATTGCAATACATATTTCAACTTACTATTCCGTAGTTAATGTAATGCCCAGGGAGCTGTGTCTCCAACAGAAATATGAGAATAAAACTTTTAGGAATGTATTCTGGGCATTTTTGTAAGGAAGCTGGATTCCTTACAAGTTCATCTTTTTGTCAATAGCTACAGACCATGAGTTTCTAATTCAATCTTCTCCTCTGTCTGCAATATATCAGGTTCAACTGGAGGAACAGGTGGTCTGAGTATAATCTCTGGACCTCCACCATAGATTGACTGAAGAAAATTCCATGTTTCTTCAGATATTTGTCCAGAATCTGCACCTGAAAAATGTTTACAATTCAATTACTATTTAGAATAATTCTTTCATTATTTAAGTCTGTAACAAATAAAGAAAAAAGAATAGGGATTCAAATTTAAAACTGTAAGCTGCATTTGTACTTTATCTTGCACCAACTGCCAAGTCCAATTACCTATATTGCGTTAATGTTACACTTCTTGACTCTTACAACTACCTGGTCTAAATTACACAGATTTGCATAAAACACTGAAAGTTCTATGATAAACATATTCTCTAATGTCTATCAATGAAGGTGACAACTGATAGATTTTGGTATTCAGGAAACAACAATTCATATTACAAGGACAGGCAGTCCCATCAATTACACAGTAAAGGTCAAGGACTCAAGATTCTTGTTTGATCAGGGAAATTAATATTGATAGTACAGAATAAAAGTATGAGAACCACAGTGAAATTATCATAACCTCAGAGAGAAATCTTTATTATTAGGATAGTAACAGCCCTAGTAATGCTCCTTGTATGTAGCACTAATGGGTCAGCCTGATTTCTTTTCATTCACTGATTAAAGTCCTTGCTTATGATTCCATTCCTCTGGCTACAGGTCCATCTCCCACCTCAAGTCAGCATCCAACAAGCATTTCTGATTTTCTGTAGCTTTTTGCAGTGGCAAAGGACAAGACAGAATCAGCACATCCTGTCTGACACAACTGGAGTGATTTCTTCACGTGAACCCAGGCAGAGGTCAAATTTCTATTCTACCAGAATAAAGCCTCTCTTCTTCCTTAGGCAAAAATTTCAGCATCCTCATACTTAAAAAAAAGAAAAAGAGCCATACAAAGGGACTTCTCCCCCTACTTCCTGTACTTTTCTGTCCTCACCACCTGCTCCACTGGTGCCTACTATTGTACTTCATTAAAAATTTCCAAAGAGGACAGGTACAAAGAGCTGCACACTTGTTTACCTACACTAACTCAACTATGCAAAGCTTCATCTGGAAGAACTGCTAAGAAAACCCCAATCAAACCATGTGATACAAAGCCAAAGCACACTCACCATTTTCAAGTTACTCTGCACCTCCCACACTCTCATCTCCACTTGGATTAATCTATTAGAGATGCTAATTCTTTATTTTAAGAATAAGTTGGTCCCCACAAAATGGGTCCAACACAGATTCACTAGAAACTGTCATTTTATGGCAACAATAAAGAATTATTTTCCAAACTTCAGCAAATACCCAAGGAGCCCAAAGGTGCAGCAATACTGGACACCTACCTTGTTTTAGTACAGCATTTCCACATTTTGTTACTGCAATCTTAGCATTATCAATGGGACCGGGAGGATCTAGTGTGATAGAAAAATTATTAAAATTGAGAGAGATGAAAACAAGTAGCAGGTTGGAGGTTCTATTTCCAAATGGAAGGAGAACTAGCTCGTTTGTTTATTGCTGGTTCTTGTAATGCTTAACAGCATGTTCTAAATTGTTAAAAACTAATCAGATTTTTAATTAAGAGCAAGTTTTTCAAAGCATTCATGATTACAGTAAGTCTTCAAGCAACATAAAACACAAATTAATCCTAATTCTTACCCCTAGCAAAGTTTCCCTAAAGCAGACTCAGACAAGACTGTAGATTATTTTATCAGTTTCCATTTCAAAACTTTACATGCACCTAAAGGGAGCTAAAGTGACATTATTATAGTGCTACTGAGTTATCTATGAGTTTAGGTTGTGAGAGCGAGGCCACCTTTCCTCCAGAAGCTGCAGCATTATCTATCAGGTTGCACAGCTAAATCCATCCCCCCTTGTACTTACATCAATTTTCCTCCTGCTGCTAACAGCAAACCCCTGCAAACAAGCAACATTCTTTCCACAACTACCTCATTATCCCATTGCTGTGAATTATTTATCTGTAATTTGGTTTCTGGATGTACCCTATAAAACCTGTGTCTTCGATACTTTAGAGCTTTTGTTGCCTTCTCCATCTGCCCTTCCTACTGTCTTCTACCAAAGCAGAAACGTTTTACTTAAGCAGTACCACTACAAGACAAGAAAACCCAAAGTATTACCTGTATTTTGAAATGGAGTACCACTTACCACTGTCTTTACCCTTTACAAATCCTTCCCATTCTCTGAACCAGTGCATACTGATGCAGTAAAACGTTGATGGAGATTCTTCTTCTTGGAATGCTCTGTTAAGCTAAAAGGGAAAAAAATCTGTAGTTTTCTGTCATTTTCAATTAAACAACTGAATTCTTTTAACCACTGTAATTATTAGCAGCATATTACACTGCTACAGAACATTTTCAAGAACTACTGACCATCAGAACAGTAAACATGTGGCGAATACTCAAGGTGAAATTTTGATGCAGTGGTAGCCTTCATGTTAAAAACTGATTTATTATTTAGTTGAGAATTTTTTTACTTTTCCTGAAAAGAGTGACAAGTTCCTATGCACAAGTGCTTACCCATCAAACACTGCTGGATAATTACTGTGAAGGCTGAACTTTCAAGTAGCAAAAGAAAGCAGAAAACTTATTTTAATAAAATAAAGTTTCTCCATAATTTTATGGAGGGTTCTTTTGTGTGATGAAATGTATCTTTGTTTGTTTTTCCCCTATATTTTGAGCAGATGGCAGTACAGTTCCAAGCAAGTCATGGTGATCTAATGCACTGGGAGTTTTCATGACTTAAAGGTCTTTTTACAGTGTTATTAAGAAAGAAGCAAAAAGTCACTTAAACCTTTAAAACCATTATCTTTTTAGCTCTGTAATAATACAGCTATATTTTCCCTTTGAAGTCACTAACCTAAATCAACACAACTTCTTAACGTTTCAGACAGAGCAAGTTTTGCAATCATCCCCTAAAGCAATCTTTAATAGAGGATATTAAAATTTTCTGTGTACTAACCAGTAACAATACTTACACACCCGTGCACATACAATTGCTGTTTATACTGGAAAGATACTGACTGCTAAAGCAAATGAGGTTGACTCAATGTTGTTAATGATAATTCCTAACCAGTAGTAACCCAGAGTGAAGAAAAATCAATTACTAAAGATTTCAAATAGAAACTAAAACACGGAAAAGCTGACACAATCTCTGAAGTGTGATTAAAGGACAAAAAGAACTGAAAGAACAGAGTCAATTCTATTTCTTCCCCTCATGAATTAAGATTGCAGAAATGGGACTCCAATATCTCTGCACTTATTTTCACTGAAAACTTCAAAGCACATTTTTGGTTTAAGATTACAAAATCATGCCCACTAGTTATTTTACCATTCAGACTCAAGCACATAACTGTCTAACTCATAAAAAATACAGTAGCTCCTTGATACTAATTTTATGGATAAGTATTTACTTCACATTGAATTAGTTATGTTTATGTGTCTAATGCTTTTTTTAAAATGAGAACTAAAGATTATGATTAAATTTTTGTTGACACAGTATTATTGTACTTAAACCTTACCAGTTGCACAGAACAAAGCACTGGCACTGTATAAAGAACTGATCACCTGGCTGCACTGTTTCCGTACTATAAAGAAGCCATTTAAAAAACACATGAAAAATTTTCTCTAAGTACATTTCCATATAAGCAGTTCTCTGGGATATTATAAAAACATTGCTGTTGCCATTAAGAAAGAAGGGACTGTATATAGATATACAGATATTTAATAAAGTCCGTTTGTTGCAAAATCTCCTCTGCAATTCTGGTAATCCCTTTGGTCAAGTATTGACTGCCAGGTGATGTCAAATAGCAGAACAGATAAATGTTTACTTTTTTACCCGAATAAACATTTCCAGTTCGTTTTTCCTTCTTTTTTCAATTCTTTCAGATTCTATTTGGCAGGTGTGACAAACATACAGATGGTTAACAGCTGGTCCTCCTCCGTATCTGCAGCAAAAGTAAAGAAAAACCATTAACCTTGAGAAAAATAACGTAAAAACATCATGCACCTCTAGACATCATAAATGTCAGTATCTAACAGAAGCCTCATACATGCCTGTCACACCCATCCACAAAAGCCATTAATTATTCTCCTTGTAATATTTTGTACTCCATCCCAAGACCATCCTCCAAGATCTCACTGCCTCAAGCCAGTACAAACCATCTCACGCTCTGCTGCATCACGTGCTTCCAATAGACATTACTATAGGAAGAACATGTCAGTGAGCAAGTGGTCTGTTATATATACACAAGGTATGGTATTATTAAAGGCCTTTAAGAAACAGCTTATGGAAACATTCCAGCCAGTTCTGTCTTAAACATGTTTCTCCATAGCACTGCAGACTTTTCACCAGCTTGCTAACTCCCTGACACCAGCCTCTAAACTGGTTTATCATTTTGTTCTTAAAAGCTTATTCTACACGACCCTTCCCTCCATGTTTTCTTTGTATGAAACTTCCAACTGCGTGGAAATCTGTGGGGACACTGCTCCTGAGAAGCACAAGAGATAGATGTGTGTGTGGGTGTATCTTAGGAACATGGGCAGCATTTGCTAGCCTGGAAACTTAAACCTGATAAAGAAAATATTCTTAAATGACTAGCAGCCTTAAGAGATGTGTATATACAAAAGAAAGGTCAGGTTAAAATACACACTGAGATAAGGATATTTCAGGCTCTGCTTCCTAGTTAAACAGTTATTTTTGTCAGAGCTGTGTTCTCTCCCAGTTTTGTTTCTCTTCCAGAATTTCAGAATTTATTCCAAAACTCTTACATTAAATGAGATAAAAGAGAGTGCTCTGAAGTATACTAACATGAATAACAATTCAAAAATGAAAGTTCTTAAACAAGAGTGAAAAGTAACTGTGCTTACTTAGTGAATGAAATTAAGCAAAAATCTGCCATGGCAGGCATTTTCTTTTTCTGCCCTTTTAAGATTTCTATGTTTGTCAGTCCATAAAAATACTTTGGGATGCTATTTTTTCTCCCCCAAATACAGAAGTGCTGTATTTTAGCTGAAAATTATTGTTTCAGTGCCTCAGCACTTATATGTACAAGTTTTTTGGTACATACTCTATCATCCTGACTTAACAAAGACAGGTTTCATAAAATTTCATGTTTCATAAACCCACCACTTAAATCACACCTCGGCGGCTGACACTTTAGCTTTAGACTGCACTGATCAGTTCACACATTTTTAACCAAAATAGGTCACGTGTGTGGTGTACATATATTATTTCAAAGCAACTCTGTCCCCAAAGTATTTGGAATTGAACAGCAGTGCCACATGAGCAGCAAAATATTTTTGAGACTCGGATTAACAACTGGCATTGCAGGCGAGCATACCCTTTTTCCTTAATGCTATCTCAGTAAAAGTCAGCTTCCACCACACCTCCCCTCCTCACACTAAATTCTCACCTACTACACCCATGGTCCTCTCCCATAAATCCTACATATCAGCAAGACAAAAAGAAGAATGTGGTCGCTTCAGAGCTGCTCTGTGTTGAAGGGTTCGTGTGACAGCCAGAAGGCCAGGCAGAACAGACACATTTAGCAGTAACATTCATACCCCTTTTCTACCTAACAGATTACTCTCAACATCTGGAGGACCCCATAACCTCTGGGACTTTTCTATCACATGACTTAAGTTTGACATCTTGTTAAAGATATTTACAGAGAAGAGAGTTCAATGAGAACTTTAAAAACATCTTCCTTCAGATTGGACAAATACTTTTGCATACAGAAAATGAATAATGGAAGAAAGATTCAGTATCTACAGGAAAAGTGGAAATAAGCTGGAAATAGCATTGTTTTTATTTTTCAATTGTGTCCATCTTAAAACATCAATAATAAAAAAACCCCCAACTCAATCCTTTAGCTACAGTGTTTCTATAGCGTTCAGGTAGCAGAAAATTACCAGCTAAAAATATTTAATGTAAGTGCAGTGCAGAGTCTTTTAAATCATCAGCAAAGCTTTTCTACAGCTTTTTGTTCCTTTAAAAGGAGCCATAGCTTGTAAGAATTCCTCCTTTATAAGCAAGCACTTAAACCTGACCGACATTTACAAAGTGTGGAGTACTTATACAGAACACTTAGATATAAGTTATTTTGAAGCAGTACTGGCAGCTGAGGCTATGGATTCAAAGCCAACATAAAAGAAAAGCTGTCTCCAGCCAACAAGAGAACAGGAAGCTGATACAGAGAGCTCTTTCAAAATACCTCTTGCAAAGTGTACTTTTGCTGACCTACTTTGGTTATTTCGTACATACCATACACATTTATTTAATATCGAAGTACTACCCCAATAACACACTACTCTATGGAGGCTTTTAGCACTTCTCTGCACAAGAAAACGAAATAAATTGGCTGTTTGCAATCCTTTTACTCAACTTTGTGCCTAGAATATTTTTTTTCCCCTGAGCCACTAATTCTAATGTCTGATGTTGCTGCTTGGCACATATTTGCTCTCAAACTGTAGCACTGAATTTTTTTCATTATAGTTCAAAACTTACCTGCTATACAGATTATCCCATATATTTTGAGGTAGCATTACAACTAGGTCTTCTATGAAGTTAGCCTTGTGTGGAGGAACACCTGCAGAAGGAACAGAAACAAAAGCAAAAGAACCAATCAAACAAAAAAGATTTGTGGATTTTGGCAGGGGGGGCAGGTAGGGGGAACTGTGTAGAAATCACTGAATAAATAAAAAAATAGAACCTTTCAATTACTTCAGAGAAGTCATGTGAAAAGAGTTACCACAGGATAATCTATTTTTGTATATAAAGAGACCACTCTAAATTTTAGTCTTTTATGAAGTTGGAAAGTTTATATAAAGCAGAAGCAAATTACATAAAGGGATAAAATTAAAGACCCAGAATCCATTTTAGATAACGGTTTTAAAAACCTTACGGTATACAATTAAAATGTTAGTGATTAAATATTTCATTTACGCGTGTAAACACAATAACAAAATGTCTATTCAAAATTGACTTATTTCCTGTAGACCTTTTGGAATTACTTCAAACAACATGAATACTGGAAAGCAGTGAAATGTCAAGGAAGGCAGAAACAGAGGGGCTTGCAGAATTACCAGTGTTGAGCTGAAACACATGGTAAGCTGCAGCGGCCTATGCAGGAATTTTTTGGAACAGGGAAAATCTAGTCGTTTGGACACTCGTATGTCAAAGAGTCATCCCTGCAGAACGAAGCCACAGCACAAGGGCTCACAGGTACTCTGCAGATTGCTACAGGGGCACAATATTCCTGTGTAAAAGCCTGGATGAGAAAAATATTTAAATTGACAGATGAAAGTATTGAGGATGATGATGAAGTGACAGGATTTTTTAAAATTGGAATATACAAGTTTAGGAAGCAAGCAGATAAGCCAAACTGTTCCTCTTCAAGAATGAAGAAGGTTTAAAACCAAAATAAAATGTGCAGAGAAAAGAAAAAAAGTGGGATAACTTCACACAGTATCATGTCCAATTAGTGAACTACTAAAATAAGACAAATAATTTATTTAGAAGTTATAATTTACCTAAGAAATTATAGTATGAACTTACTATAGTCAAATTCCTTTAACTAAAACAAATGTACATCCCTTTAGTAGCTGGAAGTTGAAAAATTATTTTTAAATGATACTCACCTCCATGCACACAGAGAAAGTCATTATTTGAAATTGGTCCTGGCTCTGCAAAAGTCTTGAATTTGTTTAACCACTGTCTGGAAACATAGAACTGCAGAAGACTTGGTTCCATCATATTCAGTAGACCTGATATCCTCCGTCTCTCCCTCTGTGCTTCTTCACTGCTCTTTCTAGTACCAAAACAAAAATCATTAAACAAACATATATCCTTGTGTACAGTGCAGATAATTCACTTTGTGAAAAGAAAACTCTACCTTCAAGTAAATTACCTGGGCCTTGTCTATACTTTGAAGTTTACACAACTTAAGAAAGACAAGAGTGGTACTGCAAGAGAGATGGCAGAACGTGCAGAGGTGGTATAGCACAGGAGATGGGCTGTGCCAGTTCCTCTACACAGCTCTTGAGATACAGCTTTGCAAACTCTTTGGGCAGATAGTCCTTACTTACCTTCACATGCAAAGTTAAACAGTAAGTAGATCAGTTCATTCCCCTACTTTTCCTCTATCCCCCCCACTCTTCTCATTGGACGTGTTGCTGCTGTACAACTGGAAGTAATTCTGCTCTCCGATTTTAGATTGAAGAGAATCTCTCTTCTTCAAAAGCACGTTTGAACCTTTCATTCCACACTCCAAAACTCTGAACTGAAACTTGACTCAGCACCACACTACAACTGGGCCCCCTCAGTTAATTTACAGCCTGAAAGTCCAGTCCAATACTAATAGAAAAGCTTCGGGTACATCTAATGGCTCCACTCACAAGGTTATTTATAATACAGCAAAACAAGGTTAAAACAGTTGGAAAAAGCAAATGCTATGAACCCAATTACCTTTTTAAATTCAGGTCAAAATTATTTAACAAAACACTTGGAAGTTGAAAATTAAATTCAAGTGGGTAAGTTCTCTTTCCAACTGTAATTTAAAAATGTGTCCGTATCTCCACTAAGCTTTCTAAAATGTGCTGAGAAAGCATATATTTGTGTGTGGTAGCCTTTTGTGGGTATATTCTTTTTTAAAGCCAAATTTTATAAAAACTATTTTTTATTTATTTGAATATGTTTGCCCACAAAGATACAGTGTTCCTTCTTGGCAATGCAGCATGACTTCCAAATTCCTTTTAAAAGATCTACTGAGTCAAATCCACGGGCTAAGCTCAGACAGTGACAGGTATGAGTGTTCTCATGAAAGTTAAAACATTCTCAGAACACATCTTGTTTCTTGTGCAACTCTGACACAATGTATTTTGCAGCCAACTTTTTGCAGAAATTTGATCTTAGTACCAGAATTTTAAAATGTGAAAATTGAGTTGCTTTTATTATTTCAAGTACAAAAATCCCTTAGACTGAAGATGATAATAAAATGACTTCTCATTTCAATTTAGGAACAGACTAGCCTAAAAATTCCCTGAAATTAAATTGCAACACAGTATAACCTCTGTTGTTCCACACTGCACCTGACAAAGACTGCACAATTCCATTTACAGCTCCTAGGTGCAAAACCTCTTCTTGTGCAGAATTCCCTTCCTTTAACCGAAAACAAGGTAACTGGTGGCTAGTTCTAACTGCTTAAAGTTCTCTTTCCATTTATCTTACTATGCTTTATTTATGCAGGCTTAATTTTTCATTTTAAGTTCCCTATGTTTTACCAATGACAGAGCAAGTGTTAAGGGCATAATTGAAGGATTATATCTCTCTCCAGCATAGGCTTTTCTGGTTGGTCAAATTCTTCCATTATAACTCTTGTGGGGCAGCTAATTTCTGAAAGCTGCCCAACTGCTTAAAACTTTATTTTCATACCTGACTTATAGAGGTATGATCATACTTTTAATTTCTTACCTGTAGAAGAGAACATAGGCTTCTGCATTTTGCACTGTGGATTCCGATACTTCTGTGACACTCTGGTCATCAAATTCATACCACAAATTATTTAAATTGTTGCGACAATAAGCTATGTAATGTCCACCTAGAGTGTTAGAAGTAAGAGCTGTTAACAAGTGTTCAGAGCTGCCCCATTTTACTCTGCAATACATGAAAAGGAAGCAAGTCCTAAAAAAAAAAAAATCAAGTCTTAAATGGGATAACACAGAATCACTAGCAGACACAACTGGGATATTAATTTCTTTCAAACGCAATATTAGCTTTTTACCTGTATTTCTATCAGCTAGCAGTGAGTTGAACGCCACTGCTTTCAGCGTGTTCCTGAATCCTCCAAGCAGCCTGCTGTCTAATGCAGTCCTGACACGATATTCAGAGTAAGACTGCCTGAACAATTTACCCTAACCACTTCCCACCATGAACTCTTTTCAAATCTTTGCATGTTTTATAACAGCAAATAGCAAAGATGCGGAACAGCTACGTAATACCACAACTATAATTATGTTTTGAAGACTATTTACATATCTTTCAAATTATTAATATTTTTAAATATATATTTAACTGCTAATAAGTAAATAATCAAATATTTGCTAAACTGATTATGTGAAGCACCATTCAGCAAGCACTAAATGGAAGCTGAAAAAGCATCCAGAAAAAAAAAAAAAAGAGAAAAACTTGAACAATGGGTACGTCAAGTTTGAGAATCATGAGGGGCTAACTTTTATAATAATCTATGAAGTTTCTGGCTTAAAACTTCTCTTTCTCCTATTTCCAAATCTTTTAAATACTAAAATCATCTTAACAGATATGACCTTGACATACAGCAGTAAGATGTTTATTCAGCTACTTGTATCACTACCCATAAATAGCAGTTACTGCCTGTTTTGGGGTTAAATGGCAGGGACCACCCATCCTTTTAAAAACTTACTGGCCTCTTTGTGATGCTTTGTAAACCCTTCCCAAAAAACTAATGCATATAAAGCGTAAGGCATATTATCTATTTACCCTTCAGTGTATGGATACCATCCTTAAAGAGAAGTGCTGATGTGACTATCAACTGCAAAGACAAATCAACCTCACACTTACTGCTGGCAGTTCCGTGATGGCAGATGACAGACAGCAAATCATAAGTCACAATTTGAGCGGGACTGTCCTTTGCAAGGAAAGGCTGAAGATCAAGGCCTTCCAAAGGGAAGGACACATGAGTCCCAATTTTTGTGGAAAACATAAGTTCATGTCTAAATCTTTTGAGATGAATGCACAGTATCTGTAAGAAGGATTGACAGATTCAGTCAATAACTATACATGCTATTTGATTATTAAGTAACTAAACTGTGCACGCCATCTTTTCCTTTTATCATCCCAAGAATATACTCCCGTATGACCTGAAGCAACTATTCACAAGCTCTGTGCTCCACAAATGTTTTTCTGTAATCAATTGTGGTACTAACACTGATGCAGCAATGAACAACATACCTTTTCTCTTCCTCAATGCACATATTACATGATCCTGTCATGAGGGACATTAATTCTTCCTGATTATTGCAGCTATTGATTCATACTCTCAAGTGTAAGACTGGATTACTTTTAAAATGTGAAGTTACATAGAGGAAAGATTTCCAGTCTAGCTGTGGTGTTTGATTCTATAACCTACAGTATAAATAATAATATATACAATAATATAAATATAAATGTTGTTACTGTTGAAACCTGACAGTAAATTCCCATTCCTACAATCTTACTTGCCATTTACACGATTCATTTTCTTACAGGGTGAATAATCAAATATTGTTCACTTTCTTAATCAAATGCCAATATTAAGATAGGCTTCATCAGTATTATAAACACAATTTACTCCATGCAACTCATTAGTCATAGCACATTCCTAATCATGCAGAAAAAGTGCTTTAAAGTGCATATTGTAACTGTACCTCAGGAAATTTTTGCACTTTGCAGAACTTCACTCCATTTCTTAACCTAAGCAAAGAAAAAAAAACAAATCAAACCAATCAATACTTAGTTCTGAAAAGGTTTTATTTTATTGTGCTATATCACTAAGAGTCTAAGCCGAACAGCACATTGGTAATCACAAAATATTTCTTGAATGGAGACCAGACATGGAGTAGCCAAAACGAGACAAACAATGACACTTCAGAAGACAAGACAATCTGTACCGCTGAAAAATTCAAAGCAGAAAATACAGATAACCAGGTCCCAATGAGCTAACAGCTTCTCTTGCCATAAAGGAAAAAATTGTACGTTTCATAAAGCTGATTATTCAGCAAAAGAGAAAAAAATGTACTAAGTTATTTTTAGGAAATTATCTACAGCAGATACAGGAAGGAATAACACTCCTGTACCATAGGGGGCTTCAGTCTTCAGTCCACTTCTGTTTCTTGGTTCTTCAGTATTTAAAGACATAGTTTATTAATTTACTTTTAACACACCTTAGTGACCTACTGCATATCAATTAAAACCTGCTAATATTAGAAAGGACTAAAAACTTTTATCAGTCAAAACCATCTTAGATCTAAAAATTGTAAGAGAATGGAAAAGAATTAAGCACATTTGGTTTCCAATGTGGTACAGTAAGTCAGTGCTTCCTGACTCCTGCATCTTGGTAATACTAAATTTTTGACAGCCAGCACACAGAGTAATACCACAAGATGAACAGTATTGTGACATATTCAAGAGAAATACATGCCTCTTGACTAACAGAAATATTAAAGATGCCTAATTAAGACAAGTTAAAACAAAGGTAAAAGCCAACTTACTTTTTACACCTTCCACAGCTGTACATGTTATCACCTGAAATATCAGGGAGAAGAAAAAAACAGCCATTATTCTCTAAAACAAAATAGCTATCCTTCAAGCACATACATTTGACATACAAAAATTTCAAAGAAATTTATCTTTAGGTTGCATTCAGTCTTTAAGAGCTTAAGAGCGTTGACACAGCAACTGCAGAGAAAGCTTCTTAGGTTTAATGTTTTCAACTATGAAGCAGTACAGCATAATCTGAAGAGATGATGCTATATAATAAGGAAATAATTTACTATGTCCAAATTAAGGTTATGAGAATGCACTATATTATGTGGGTTTTGAAGTTTTTATGAACCTTCAGTTTATACAATTTCACTAAACCAAATTCAGATTTACTCAACATTTCTAAAGTAGCTTTCATGGGCACTTCTTATCTCAAATATTCAAGTGAGAGAGAAACTTACCTTTTTGAAAGAAATGATCCCAAAAGAACAAGGAATGACTGTATAACAGTCTAACAGGTGGCCTCTGCTTAATTGAATCAAGCTAAGAAGATATTAATCATCTTATTGTGATAGGAGGAAAAAAAACCAGAAGAAACATGTTCATGTAATTAACCTCTTACCCTTGAGCTCATCTCTGGCGAAAAAGGCAGCAAGACAATCTTGTAAGGTTACAACTGGACCCCAAAACCAGCTAGGAACACATGAGACAACAAACCTGAAACATCATTGACAGAAAAGAAAGAAAACCAACAAATGTTCTGCCAGAAGAGCAGAAACTAGAATTTCAAAATAGACAGGTAAATAAACCAAGATATGTATTATTTACCTTTTGAAATATTCCATAAAAAAGGCTATCCATCCCTGGGGGGCATATGCTTCTCCACATGACCCTGCCTTGACTAGAGATGTCTGATGACTTGCAGAATGGAGTTTAGCAAGATCTTCCTTACCTGGAATAGGTAAGGACAGATCCTGAAAGGTCTCCAGAGTTACAGACAGCTAAAAAAGAAAACAAATAAAACAGAATAAAGTTAAGCCTGAAGAGAAACAGCAATTAAACTGAATTTTGTAAAATTTACCAGTAACTACTAAGTCACTGTATAACTGAAAATTCCACTAGGTAGCAAATTAATTATAAATAAGGAGATTAATAAGAATTCACTTTCTAAAAATAGAGGGAGCAAAAAATAACATTTCAGAGAGAACTTGGACATTGTTATCACTGAAACACTTTTTTAAGTCATTATTATTTGTCTTTCTATCAGTCATACAAAGCACTATGATTTTTGCCTCAGGCTCCTGCTATACAAGCTAGTTTCAGAAAGCTTCAGTCCGCTGTTTCCACAGTACTTTACTTTGACATTATCTTGACCTGATGTAACTGGACTTGCTGCAAGGGAGACCCAGCTGTGCTGCATTCTTGCTCCTGTGCTGCAATCAACTCTAATCACAGAGCCAAACATAGAGCAAGCTTGAGAAATTCTTATTTGTTTTTAGAACTTGCTCATCAGATTATCATGAGGTCTCAGTGTCTCAGATCTAAAACAAGAGAAGCAGTAAAGGCATGCAATTGTATAAGAGTTAGGTTTAAACCTTACGTTGAGAAAGTTATCCTCAATGTAAGGATTTGAATATCCAGTGTTTGATACAATTGCTTTGAAACTAAAGCAGTCCACTAGACCTATTTAGATAATTGACTTCTTTTAAATAACCACGTGCTGTTCCAAGTAATTCTCTGCACAACTAGTGCAGGGAAAAAAAAAAATCAACTCTTCCTATATTGCACTACATCTTGCACTAGAGAAGACAACTTCAGAAAGCAACTAATGACTCATTTCACCTGTAGTTAGTGTCTTGGACATTTTGAAAGACAC
This sequence comes from Xenops minutus, assembly GCA_035221455.1. Classification (NCBI taxonomy): domain Eukaryota; kingdom Metazoa; phylum Chordata; class Aves; order Passeriformes; family Furnariidae; genus Xenops; species Xenops minutus. Next base: position 11,446,275 of record JAWWEE010000004.1, read on the forward strand.
GAATTTTGTTAGCCTCAATCTACCTGCCAAGACTGTTACAGCAGTATTATTAGACTACTGTCTTATCTTTTGTTTGTAACATTAGGTACCTCAGAACTTACAACAGCAGCAGGTATTCAGGAAATAAGGATATTGAGAATATTACTAAAAACTAATCATACATAAGTGAAGTTGAAGAGAAAGCCTCTTTCTCCATCTTTGCTGCAAGCCAATTCTCAAAATGTTATTTTTCAGCTCCAAGTGAATATCTGGCTCAGTGAATACAAGCTATTCTAAACACAAAGTGCTGGTAGTAGCTACTAGTACAATTTGAGTAAACAAGCATGAAACAACCTAATGTTCTGAGGAAATCTGCCACAAAAGAATAAAAAGTTACCAGAGAATGATTGTATTTGTAAATCAGTATTTGTAGTGGGGGGTAAAAAAAAAAACCAACATATTAGAAGCTAGAACCTTCTCTCCATACCCGATCACAAGTCAAGCACTGGACTGAGCTTATTATAGTCCCATCAAATATATCAGAGATAACACTCCTGTACTTCTTGCGCTTCTTCCTTTTTGGTGATGATACAGTTGAAACTATAAAATGACAAAAATAAAATGCTGAAATAAACGAAAATACAGTAGATTCTGATTTCCTTCAACTTTGTATAATTAGAAGTCATATATTTAGGGTTAAATTATAAGTCAAGTCCTATTTTCTGTTTACTAAATATTTCTTAGAAATTACACAACCAGATTACTGCCAGTACCAGTCACTTCATGTAGGTTTCTCAAGCAGTTTATGGGGGACAAACACCAGAAACTTTTGCCTCTGTAATTAAAACTCAAACTGCCAGTCTTGAAATCGACAGCCTGCTGCTAAGAGACTCATCTTGGCAGGAATCCTCCAAGGTATAAACTTAAAAATGAACATTCTATCTGACACTTAATTTGAACAGAACTTCCCAGGAAGTTTTAACTACGTTAGGCTGAAGAGCTCACATACAAGGTTATTGAATCACCATACTAATCACAGTGGCTTGAAGTAGACTAAATGTAACTCGAGTCCAGCCTAACACCAGTTCATTAAAAAACCCTAGGTCTCCTAAACTCTCCTGGTGCATGACAGGCTCCAGTCACCTAGACTGACAGAATTGCTTCAGTTTGTCTAAAACCCTCCTCTAACAGTGAAGCCAAAACTGGAGACAGTAGTATACATGCAGTGTCAAAACTGCTGAACAAATGAACATCACAACAAAAGATGTCAATTACTTAAGTCCATCAAATCACTGTCATTCAACATCAATGCATTAAAATCATTAAAAGGATAACATGAACTTGTTCAGAACTTATCCCGGACAGCCTGTTGAATGAAAGAGGACCACAGTATTCAAGTTGTATGAGTTTTTGGCTTTGGTTTGGTGCAACGCCTTAAAAGCATATTCTGAAACACAAGCTGTTCTTAAAGTAGTCTACTGTTAAACAAGTAAGGGAAAAAATATTTATATATGGTTCCTTGTGCCCTAAAGCAGCACTGTCTCTTATCTAAAGGCAGCGTATGTCTAAATATTCCGGATGCTGATAAATGCACTGTAGTGTGGAGAGTGCCAAAAGGAATACTCTGCACTGCAGGGACATTAACAACCACAAAGCAGCCAGCTTGTAAAGGTCTATCCACAGCACAGCTATTCATGGATCCTTAAACCTTAATGGACTAAAATGCTGACTTACTGAACTGCTTCTGAAAAATGTCCTTGTTCTCTGAAAGGCATCATTTTCCTGGAGGTACTACCTTCCTACAAGTTTCTCCTCTCTCCAAACCAGTACAATTGAGAAAACTGTCTAAAAATATTATTCCATCCTCCAAAAAACAGGCAAATATTATTCAAGCTTCAAAAGAATCAGAGTATTACAGAAATACAGGAAATGCTCTTATATGTCCAGCTTAAATAATACTCTTTCTTCCCACTGGAAACAGGACATAAAAACCCCCTTAGAAACAACACTGCTTTGTTAGACAAGACATAAGAAACGCAATGAAAACTGTAACACAGAGTAATTCAGTACTAGGGAGGATCAAATAAAGGGCCTATACCTTTTTTGTGGACTGGTGCCAGCGAAGAGCACGATGAAAATGATTTTGGAGGACTGTTTGATAAGCGTGTGTTCATCCCTTCAATTGATGATGGGGTTTGGGCTGCAGACATGTCACTCATGTGAACATCATTGATGTACTCTGCAATTAAGATTTCCATTATTGCAAATTCTATGAAAAAAATTACTCCAGAATGAAAAGACACTATGATCATGTAACATTAAACCACAGTGTCAGGTCACTGGACATTCAGAATTGTAGCACCATTTCACTTCCTTTTAAGTTAAGAACAAAACCAAAAAACCCAGTCTTGGATTATCTGAAACCTTACCAGTACAAACTGTTAGCTTTCCAAGGGAACTAAAACTGAATTCAGAACACCTGACTGAAAAAAAATAAACTGAGAAGGTACATTGTTTACAATAAAACCACTAACCTATTTGACCTATACCTCTACTATATTCTGTAACTCACTTCCACTTACACTGAGTAATTCTGAGTAAGAATTTGACTATTTCAATTACATAGTAGTAATGCATTACCTGAGAATCTGCCGTGTATCTGTACTTTGACAGTTCCTTGATTATTTAAAAATTCAGTGGTCTCTGAAGCAGTGTTTGTATCTTTTTCCAAGTCTTCCACAGAATTTGCTCGTTTAAGCTTGTTGCTTGATATTTTTTCTTTCTGCCAGTCTTTGGATGTGACTGAGTTATCATCATCCTGAATTAACATGGTTGTTTCTGCAGGATCCTCTAACACAGGTTTGAAAATCGTATCATTTTCTGTTTTATCACAGTTACCACAGGATTCACAGGGCTGAAAGCCCAAGTCTGACTGGCTCTTGTCTTCTTCCATACTCTCTTCAACACTCATAGGCTGGGCATCTTCCAGTTCTACAACTGGTTCTTTAAGTTCCTCATGAAGCAAATCCATTAGACAACGCAAAAATTCTTGTGCATCCTAGGATTTTAAACAAGTTTGAGTATTGAAACATGTTCTAATCCTCCACTCCACAAATACATAACATACTAACTGAAAGAGCAAAATTCCTTCCAATAAATAGATTCCTGGAAGATACTAAAAAGCTTTTCTAATTACAGAGTTAAAATTTTTCATCTAACCCAAAAGCTTTTAACGAAGTGCTGCAGACTGTATGAATGCAGCAAGATACTGTATGAAGGACAAGTGAAGAATGCCTTTGCTATATGATAATCCATGGCTATTTAACAGGTTACCAACTTAAAGTTCCCACAACACTGCTTATGAAACACACCAGGATACATTTTTTCCCCCCAAGATACTAAATGAAAATTGCATACTACTTAATTAAAAAAAAATAAAAAATGTTATATTATTTTTGAACATATTTATTTTGTTTTCTGAGACTGCTCAAATATTTGCAGCATTATTTCACACAAAGCAAAAGTTCAGTTATTATTAATTTTCCTGAAAAACTGGAATAGTTGTTTTAACAAGTTGAAGGCCTTTTGAGAATTTGATATAATAAACATAAAACCTGACTTAACTGTTGATTGTTCCATTTCAGATGATCTGCATTTGAAGCCTATAAACTAAAATTTATCTTGCATATACTTTAAGCAAATATAGGAAGTATGGTATCTTCAGCATTAGATTTCAAAGTAAGAGATAACTTTATGGCTTAAGTGGATTTAAAAGACATCAGAAAGTTTCACCTGTTGAGAGTAGCCTCGAAACATTGGATTAACAGTTTTAATTCCTTGAAATAAACCAGTAGGAACAACAGATCCAGGCCTAAAAAAAAAAAATGTTTTCAATATTTAAACATTAAAAAATCAAGCGTTTAAGTGGAATTTTTAATATTTATTGGGATCGTGTTACCTGTAACTAAACACCAATAATCTTAATCTTATCCAAACAAAACACTGGTATTGAATTCTTAACTTCACGATTTTTTAAAAATCTGACATCCAACAGAAACAGTATCAGGCCTTTTGTGCCATATTTCTTGTTAGAGAATCAGACAACAAATCAAATACACTCTAGGCACTATGCACAATTACTGTTCCTCTACCACTGTATTTATATTTTGGACTATTTTCCCAGAGATAACAGAAATTCCACGTAAGGAAATAAGAGAAATCGATAAAACATTGATACAGAATGAAGAACACAGAGAGGATACAGTAGTTAAACATTTTAGATGTATTGCTGGCAGATATAAACATTTTTAAAGGCTTAATGCTTTTATAGTGCTCACCTAATCTATTTCTTGTCAGATCTTCCCTGATACAATTTACATCAATTATTCGTCCCATCTTTGGTAGATATGGAAAAGAACAGGTTATAAGGAGTGTTTGAATCCTGCACGTTAGTCTTTTCTCCCTTATTTTTTTTAAGAGAAATTCTGTTATACACAGAAAATAAAAATTAGAAACCTAGGACGGATTAATGCACCCTTGATGACTCTGGAGTCTATTCATTACTATTTCATCACCAAAATGATGTAATACCTGCTTTTGTGCCAGAGTTCTGTCATCAGCTTGAGGTAACTTTTACAAATCGCTGGTTTCTTATCTGTCCGGGCTAAGCCTCCACAGTCAAGAAAAAAGTGTGTCAAAGGTGGGCTGAAAAAAAAGAAGGAAATAGCAAATTTTTCATACAGCATTGTAAAATAAAGAGTAATACTTTATGTAATTGAATAAATTCCTACATCCTTAAATGCTGCAACCAAACATTTCCCAGTAGGACAACGGCAGCAGTACAGCCACACTGCTCCTCAAATGTATTCTGACATTTGTTCAAGCACCAGAATTGTCTAACGGGATTCCAATTCAAGGCAATTCCTACTTTGTCACAGAAGTACACATATACTACTCCAGCAAGAATCACCATAAACCCAGTCCATAAAAAGCATCTCAAACAAATCTTTTCTCAAGAATCCAACACTGCCACAAGATGTGTGTAGGTAAATAATTTACACTTAAACAATTATTTATCTTTACTTCATGCAGTGTTGCCAGCTCACATACCCTCTCCTCAACCTCGCCTTTGAAGTTGCAACCCCTCATGCACACTGGACCTATTTTTATCCAAGAAAGGAGATGCATACTCATAAAATGTGGCATTTCTCAACAGAATGATTTCCTCATGATTAGGTGCCTTGTCCACTTCTTTACCTTGCAGAGAGAGCTGCCTCATTCTCCTATCCCTCAGCAAGGAACCTCGGTGAGGTGTACTCAGCCAGAGGCAGATGCATGGCGAGCACATGTGACACATGCTCAGGACCTGTCACACTACCCAACCATTTCTAGTGCAACAATCTTTACAGTTGGATAGTGTTTTTATCTCTTCAGCTTTTGCAGGTTTCTCCTTTGGGAACTTGTCTGGAATTCCCATGGGATGACAAGATTTTGTATTCTAGTCATTCCTAGGATGAGTTAGCATAAAATTTCCCAGATGCATTGTCTGTAGGGACTGAATTCTGATCTTAACATGTCTCTTTTTTAGAATTAGCGTTTACTCTTATGCATTTCCTTTGATTTTTTTCTGTAGAAAAAAACCAAACAAAGCCCCAGAAAACAACCCACAAATTTAATAGCTTTTTCAGATTTTCTTCTCTTTTCTACAACTACATATACTTGTATTTAGGAGGAAGTAGAATGAAAAGGAGAAAAATACTCAGTGGCCTATATAGGGTAGTACTTTTTTTTCCTATCAGTGACACAATTGCTTGTAGTATACACAAGGCTGATATTCAACAAACGTGTGTTGTCTTCCATGAGTGCAGCCCTTCAAAATACTTAAGTCCATTTTGAGAAAATGCATGCACAAGCAAATATCAAATCGCATTTACAAGAATTTTCCATACCAGTTGGAAAGAGCCTGTAAGGCGGCATTCATGTAACAAGTGTTTCCAATATTTTTTAATCCTGTTAGACCTGAAAAACAGAATGAATACTCAGCAAATCTGTTAATCCAATACAAAGCATATTAAGGAAAATACTTCCTAGAAAATACATACTAGTCAAAATACTAATTAACACTTGGGTATACAGAATTGTAACTAAAAGGCAGGACTCCTAAAGGAATACTAATTAACTAGAACCAGTAATTGTTTTGATGGTTGACTGAAACACTTCAGAGCAGTATACTGTAATTCATCTTACTAACTTTTGACAGTTTATGACACTTGCAGATTTTAAGTTAAAATGTTTATCAATATTTAAGTTTTATTTCATAATTTATCTGTGCAGTTAAACTTTTGCTATGCTGCATTTGTAACTGCTAGTGTAACCACTTTACCTAAAGCTTCTCATAAATTCCATTCTTCTGTCCCAAGTTCATGCTGATAATCAGATTACACTACATATTCAAAACCTACTCAGCCATGTGATTATCCCAGAATCAGAATTATAATTATCTGTGATCAGTCCTTTTCTATTGCAATTATACACCTTTATTTCCATGAAAAGACTGCTCAGTTTAGACTTCCCCACATAACTTATTTTCAGACCCACATTGTTTACTTTATTGATATCCACATGTACTTTTGACACACACATGCAAGTTACAATTAAGATATATTCTGCGATTATGAATTATGCTATTTATGGCTACTGAAGTGTTATATTAATGAAGTAATTAATTTCAAAATGAATTTGCTTTCGTATGAGGAAAGAGTAACATTTCTAAGCAAAGAATCAGTAAGACTGGAGAATTTAAAACACTTAAGGAACAGTCAGCAATAAACACTGATGACTCAAGGCAATTCCTGAAGTACAGGAACTACCCCAGTCATTTTATTAGTTTGTGGCAGAAAAATAAAACTTACTAAGAATATCTTTCTATGTCTGAAAACCAGTTTAGTTACTTCAGTTGCACTTTCTAATACAGAGAACTTAAAGTTTTAAAACGTCCTTCTGTGTGTCTAAATGGAAATACAGTCCTGCTTTCTGAATCTGAACCTGCATTCTGCCCCTCCAATTTCTGCTACAAAAAGGACAATCATTCTTACTAAAATTGGAAAGCAAGAATAGTCATAGAATTTTAATTTTTTTAAGATTTTATTTCATTGTTTTTACACCAGATGTGTCACCAAGATACTCTCACTGCATTTTTTCCAACTCATAGTATTGCAAGGGAAGTTTTCAAATAGACTTTTTTTGTTGTGAAGATGTATTTTACTGTTCATTCACCAAAAGCATTTTAAAAGAAATTTTAAGAACAAAGTTAAAATAGAGCTAAAGCTTCTTCCTTTCAATTTGATGTCTTACCACAGACATATCATTATTACTGGGAACTTTAATGCAACTGTACTTACATATTATTCCTACACAAATTACATTCCCCAAAATATTAATAGGACAAGAATATACAAAAATATAGAAATACACCCATTGGTTTGAGAAACTAACTAGGAATAAAACACATGGCTTAACGATTTAAGGGCAGATGGCAAATTAGTGGGGCAGTGACACATCCAGAAAAACTGTGCCAGACAACAGAAGGGACAAGGCAGGTTTTCAGAGCAATGCCAGCAGACTTAGGAAGGGGAAAGCTGGTATTACATCAGTGAAGGAAAAATGAGATCCAGTGCTGTGGTTTAACTGCAGTCGGCAACTCAACCCCATAGAGCTGCTCCCTCACAGGGCAATGGTGGGAGAATTGGAAGAGTAAAAGTGAGAAACTTTATCGGTTGAGATAAAGGCAGTTTAATGGGTAAAATAAAAACTGGTCATGCAAGCAAAAGGGAACATTCATGACTTCCCATGGGCAGGCAGGTGTTCAGCCATCCCAGGAAAGCAGGGCTCCATCATGAGGAGTGGTTACTTCAGAAGACAAAAGCCCTAACTCTAAAAGTCCCCCTCTTCCTCCTTCTTCCCCCAGGATACCATATGGTATGGAATATGCCTGTGGTCAGCTGTCTCAGCTCCTTGTGCATCCACAGCCCACTTGCTGGTGGGACAGCGTGAGGAGCAGAAAAGGCCCTGACTGTGTGTAAGCCCTACTTGGCAAAACATCTCTGTATCATCAACATTGTTTTCAGCACAAATCCAAAACACAGACCCACAGCAGCTACTGCTGAAAAATTTTACTCTTGCCCAGCCAAAACCAGCAAAACCAAACCCATGTACAAATTAGAATAACTTTTTTATCATCACTGATGGAAAACAAACTGCCTTGACATATGCACTGGCATCTCAAAAACAACAGCTCGACAATCTGCTGACCAGATTTTTCTGAGCAAATGGTACTTAGAAGTATTTTCTTTACCATCAAACACATATATCCCTTTCAGAGTGATCATTAAAAGAATAATTACGTTCTCTTAGGAAAAGAAAAATTAAGACTTCACTGTTTGGGATGTCATCACTCATTTTCATCTTTACACTAGTTTAATATTAGGGTGGGGTAATGTTTGATACCAGAAAGTTCAGCAGTGCATGAAATCAATTATGTAAAGGAGAAAAAAAATAACCAAATGCCATACTAGGATACTACAGGCTCAGAAAAGGGTTACTCAAAATGCAGGAAAGTATTCAAATTAGAAACCTTTTAGGGCAGGTGAAAACATTAGAATTCATTTTATAAAAACCTACTTTTACCAGAGTGGTTAGAATACCAACTAACCTAATCAGTACTCCAACATGTTTTCTTATTTTTGTTGCTGCTTGCAGGGGTGCACATTTATCACCACATCCTCATCACAGGTAAGTAAAGACTATTACAAGAAAGGTGAAACTAAAAATAAAGATCTTAGTTGGAGCAGAAAAGGAAACAGTTCCACTTAGAAGAGAACTAGTACATAGCTGGAGAACAGACTCGGAGACCCACACATGCAGTAAAGGGCCATAATGTGCTGGATTTTGCCTTTATTACCTCTAGTCTTCAATTCATCTTCTTCCACTTCTATATCTAAGTCATCAAATACAGCTGCTAGAGGAATCTTCAGTGTGGGATTACTTGGTATTTTAAAATCCTTAAAAGAAGAAAAAGAAAAAAGAATTTTGACTTGTATTTATCATCTTTCCTCTTAATTAAGGTTCTGTATTTTACCAACAAATCTAGAAATGGAAAATTATGCGAATGCATTTTGAAATCTCACTGCACATGAAATGACAACACCAGGATTTCACATGTACCCTGAGAAAGTTTACTAAGAAATGCCCCAGGTTTTTATTTTCAGATCAGCAGTGACAACACTGCATTACTTTGTAACAACAGCTGAAGAATCAAAAACAAAGCCAGGGACAGCATTTCCTTCCCCTGAATAACAAACTAAGCCAGCACTGAAGAGCTAACACAGGAGCCATCACACAAAAGTCAGTGTAGGTGTTCTTGATATGCCACCAGATGGCTCACTACAGTTAATGAAGACAAATTAAATTCTTGTAAGAAAAAGATACAAATACAGAAACAAAGTATTAGGCAAGCAGGCATTCATTGCACAACAAGCTCTTTGTGTGAGCACATAAATAAAAACCCTAAACAAAAACTCTGATAGACTTTGTAAGTTCTATTTATCTTTCTGTATGTAATATCCATTTCCTTGGAAGATTAAAGCAGGTTAAATGTAATAGAACAGAAGTACAGAAGTCTGAACTCAGGTTTGTACTAAGTAACCAGAATTTCTAGATAACAGAAATTTGTTAAAAAATGCCAATAGTACTATTCTAATTTAGCTGTTGGCATTTTATAAGAAAATAATCAGTTAAATTCATAATAAATATACACTTTGAAGGGAAACTATTAAAGGATATTTCCTCTTTATATACAATGCAAAACTGCCCACCTTTCTGTCCAACATGTGCATTGTGGTCTCTTTTCTACTGCTCTATGTCTCAAGAAAAACAAATTTAGGAACAGTGTACTTCTACCTGTGACCATTTTAACCAAGTTACCACTCATTTATATGTAACTACATTAAATACGCAATAAAGAAATAACACTTCTTTTCAGATACATGCATTATTCCAAACAATTATAAATAAGAAATTGCAGCCTAACTTTCACCAAAACAACACTTCTCTAGAAGAGATATTATCATTGAACAATACTGATGCCAGTAAAGACAAACATAACCACAGGAAGATAATGTCTCTTTAAAGAAATTTTATGGAAATGGAGAGAAATTAATAGAAAGTTCAGCCACATGAATGGAGGAAAAGTCAGTCTTTCTCTTGAGAGAAAACACAGTATTTACTGCAAAGCTACAGCTGCCTTTGTTTCATTGGGTTAAAAAATACCTGCACACTGTTTTCTTGTGCTTGGTGAGACAATCTTGCACTTGGTAGTGGAGAATGAGATCCTAGTTTTCTATCCAGGAATACTTCCTTACTACAGGCATAACACCAAACACGAAGTGTAGTAAGGTTGACAGTTAGACAGTGTTTTGTCTCCTAAAACAGAACAAAAACCCAAATTGTGATTCAGAAATTTGTAATACTTAAATATTGCTACATGCAAGCCAGAACAGATGTATTAAAATTCTAGGTCTTTCAACAATGAAATGCATACGTATGTTAGAACATCAAAAAATAGAAATTCAATTCCCGAAATTTTAGCACAAACTATTCCACACTCCTTTTTAGCACAAAGCACTCAAATTAGCAACAAGGGACAATCAGAATCTAAGATATTGTCATATATGACACACCTCTCTGCAATTACAAAAATAAGAAGAAAAGTCTATTGTCAGAAGTGTTACAATTCACAATGAACCAGTCCTCCAGGAATGTCTGTAACTGGTCATAATGGGAGTCACCTCCTCTGCAATGTGTAGGATAGTGTTTACTTTTACTGTTTTGCTGTTAGAAATTCATGCTATTTGGATCAATCTGAAGAGTAAGATAAATGTTTTAGTTCTGTTACAGTAAGAGGCACTCATACCAAAGCAAACTTACAAGTAGTTCTTTTGCTGACAGCTTCACACTGTGAAGCAATACAAAAGTTTGACAGATGAAGACTATTTTTTGTTCAAATCTTAATCCTTTTTAATTTGATCTCCTTGCTTACTGTAAGTTTGCGCACACAGTTGCTATCTTCCTTCAGATATTTTCACTAATCCTTCCTGTATTTCTTCCTTATACATCAGCACCAACCACATTTACAGACAATGAGAGATTTGCTGGAAAGTAAGAAAATACTACAACTGCTGCAGGATGCCCAAGTTCCTCCTCCCTTCACTTAATAAAGCGTTGTACAAGAACAATGTTTTTAACATAAAACGTGGGCTACAATTTCATTAAGTAGCCCTCTCCCTACTAAAAATACCAGAATACATAAGTAACTCAATTTTACACATGAGAATATGCTTGACTCTGCAGTTTCAGATGCATAAGTAATTACAAGTCTCCAGAGTAACAGCTTAATAATTTTCTTGAAGTGGACACAATGAATATGACTATTTGCAGTACAGGGAGCCTTGCTTGTGGGAACTGGAGCACACAGAAATTGATTCGTGTCAACCTTGCTTCTCTCATCTCACTGAGTTTATTGATATTTGTACTGAAGAATAATCCAGAAGAGGACTTACTATGCACAAATTAAAATTAACAAGAAAATCAAGACAAGGGTGTCACTGACAGCAGGCAAACTCTCTTTCTCTTACCTTGCAAGTGCATAACATTGCTAAAACAGCATGTAAAGCAGGAATAACCACCATAAAAAGCCAAGAGGTATAAAATTGCAGGCAATAAATTCAGGGACCATCTGTTCCCCAACTGCACTAGAAACAACTCATTCCCAAATCTATTTTAAAGGCTTTAGAACTGTGATTCAGTTCAAAGAGATGACCAAAAAACCCCTCAAAGTATTTATATAGATTTATACTAACTATTCAACTACCTTCTTTTCTCAAGGTCCTGCTTCAAAGAAAAAAATCAGGAGTGGTGGTAAAAGGCTGTCATAATGCCACACACTTCTTGCAAAACTCCAGTATATACTATCTGCTCCTTTCAAGATTTGCCAGTGGGTTTTTTAGTAATTTTAGGCATCAAAAGTTGTCCAGTGTGGAACCTTAGATGTGTTTTCTGACAGACTAACTGTACATTGATGGCAAAAATTCCATTTAATCACCAAGTCAGCAACCCTGAAATTACCTGTTAATAAAACTGACATCCCTTTGCCTCCAGTATTCCTAATTTGCTTCATTTTGGCAAGTGTTCCACTTGCACAAGTGTGCACAAAACACACAGTGAGTTTAAGACCCAAACTGCTGATCTGATGCTGTCCAACCAAACCTGGTATGTTGAAGAACAGATTGCCCACCCTCCCCTGCTCCTACCAAGGTGGATCCATAAGAAGGACATGGCTGGAAAGGGTATGGTCAGCTCAGTCTACAGTTTCTTCATCTGTAGCTACTGAAACAGGGAGGAAAATGCAGAAACAAAGCACCTGTTTCTGATAATTTATACTTCCTATGTTACACCTCTTCAGCTCTCATCTTCATTAATCCAACTTCACTCCTCTTACCTATCAGTCAGCCACAGCTCTAAAAAGTTAGACTGAAGTAGTGAAGTATTACAGGTAATCAAGAAGTCTTTTGACCATGCATCTTGAAAATCATCAGTAATTGTGGTTCTTTTTAAAAATTTTCACCATGTTCTTTAGCATAGCACAGTAAGATCAGAATTGCATTAATAATTATGCAGCTGCACAAAGACTGTAAACTTACATACTCCTAAATTAGACCTGCTTCTCCAAGATGAAAATGAAACACAGCTAATCAAACTTCCATACAGTTCTGTAACAGACATTATTGACTTTACTAAAGTAAAAGTTCTCTAACTTTACTTCACTGCTTCAAGGAACTGTATTGCTAGTAAACACACATACCTGGGAATGGGTGGTACTGTGATCAACATGGGATTCACCACAGCCAACATATGTACATCTGTTCTGTGGAGCAAGATATGAAGAAGTACACAGAATTAAAATGTGGTGTCAAACAGATTTACAGAATAAGAACATACTGCCAGTCCCTTTAAAATTCACACAAATTTCAAACTTGCAGAGTCCTACACAAACCAAGGGACATGCACAGTAAGCATTAAAATAAATGTCACCTAAAGCAATAAAGAATGCTCCAAGATTTAACTCAACTTCTCTTACCAATAGGCAGCGTTAGACTTAAAATGTGTTTTGAATATATTTTTGGCCATTTTTATGTATTTATTCATATTACTGTCAACAAGTATTTTCTGCAACTCATAATTTGGTAAAGATTGTTACAGAAAACACAAAGTTAATCCAGGGTCTAAATGGTAAAATACTGAATGGCAATACCTCAGAACATGACATGTTTATACAAAAATCCCTGTATGCCCCTATCTGCAGTGCCTATATATCAGAGTATTACTTCACAACTAATTAGTTTTGTCACTATTAAATAAGAATTTCCAGCACTACACACATAAGAAACTACATTCTACTTCTAACATGCAAAGTAACTATTGATTTTAATCATGCTCATTGCAACATATATTTGGCTGAGTGTGGAATCTTGCAGCTGCCAATCTTCATGCAATTTTCATTAATTCCTCATTTGCATGAGTCAAGACAACCACACAGGGCAGGTTATCTACAGCACTCTCCAAGCATGTTAATTTACACAATGAAATAGCAGCTGAACACAGTCAATTTTCTATAATAAATAATGGCGTGTTTGTTAAGTTACAGGTAGTTAACATGCTGGGATCTCACCAGGTTTTTCTAGTGAAAAAGGTGAAGACAAGATGCCAATCTCATCCAAGAGAAGAAACATGACAGCATGACCCTAAGTGTCCTACTGCAACTACAAGACTCTCCTATGGAAATGTGGGTATGAAATTTAGTTTTTTAATAACAGTCTAAGAGCTCTAGGTAAGAAATGAAAAACATATTTTAAGCCTGACAGCATTTTCCCCACCTGTCAGGTTGATGCATCCGTGAACACCTCTTTCCTACTCCCAAGTGGGTTTTTATAAGTCATTAAACTTCAAGCCATCTAGCAAAGGACATGAAACTTCCTTCCTTCACTTCAAGAGCAAAGTTATCTGATCTCATTACCACAATCCACTTAAAAGGACACTAATGAAGTGAATTCTTAAAAATATTCCCACATACACCTAAAGGTTGGCATCTTAGCCTAGAGATATTCCTGACAGTACTTAAAGAAAAGTTGCCAAAAAATTAAGTCAAGCCTACAGGGCAAAATTTTAATTGCTGGAAACTGTGGTAAGTCCCAAGAACTCATAAGACATTTTAAAAACTAAATCAGCTACATGCTTTCCAGTTGGTATCACATATCAATCTGAAGCAACATTTTTTGAGGTTTTTTGTTGCTTTTTAAATACAGTGAAAATGACTTTTTTTGTAGAGAGCAAGAAGAGTAAGGCAAAAATGTATTTAAGACAGAACTAGAACGAGGGTAAACACCATACAAGAGAGTAAATAATTTCAAAAATTAAGAACTGCAGAAGGATGTTGCTTTTAAATAATAACTTAAATAAACTAATTTCAACAACTTCATCAGAGATGTTTCTTCAAAAAAATACTACTAACTTTATTTATGGATTACTAGAAAAGGACCCTGCTGTGGAACAACAGAACAACTTACCTCTAAGCATGCCCAAAGGTTGGGTCCTCTGACTTTACAGTCCTGACAAGTGCCCTATTGAAATTAAACACAAAAGCAAATTATTATTTCCCTTACTTACACCAGTAAACCACAACTTCAAGACAAAACAAGAAAAAACCCTGTAAAGCCTCATATCAGATGAGTAATTTTAACACAAAAAAAAAATGCTGATAATCAACCTAATTTTTGTTTTGCTTCACATAATCTCAAGATCAGCATGTTTTTTCTACTAAAACCCTGGATCTCTCTCTGATATAAACATATACCATATGACATTATTATAACAATCCTCAACATTTGTCTTTCTTATAAATTCAACATAAAATAAATGAAACTGATAGAACAGCAGGTAATAACTGCATATTCCTACTTGCAGACATTACCTGCAAAGGTGTACACAAAAAAGATGCAACATTAGAAAAATGCTCAGATAAGGAAATTTCGCACCATGGACCGAAAAGGTTTGACTTTTCATCACAGTGCGGCTTCTAAAATGGGCTACAAGGTCTTTCTTTGTCCCATTTATTAATACTAGCCCAAACCCAAGAGTTCAGGCAGGGGTAGTTCCTCAAAGTGTGGCTTCTCTATAAAAAGAGAACTGTTATCCAAGTAAATTAGAGCATAGATTTCTTTTTCACAGCTTCTACTTGAAGTAGTCAGTTGTCCTATACTACGTAAACATTCCAAATAACTACATCATGCAATGTCAATGAAAATAAAGTTCAACTTGGTGCTATGCTATGCTGACTCTTTTAAATAACATTTCCACTAAAGTATCACCTGATTTGGAAAAAAGGCACCTTTAAGTGTTAAGTGCTGAAAAATAGTTTTTTTAGCTTCATCCATAATTCTTCCCATACTTTGTTTAAACCTTACTATTCCAGTTGAGATTTTACCCATGCTTAACACTTAAACGCATCTTATAACTAATAATATACTAAAATATGACCTAAAATAACTGACTAGTTGACAGTGATAGGAAGAAAGTAAATTACTACAACTCACATGAGATTTCTGTATCAATTCCTCTTTTGTTATCTCTCCAACTGATTCCAGGTGTGGGCAATTGCTGCCAGGTGACGACATTTCTGTGTTTTCTGAGATCCTGTAGCTGGAATTTTCAACACCAGGGAATCACCTGTCAACAGAAGTAAGAATGAGTAAAACCCAATTCCTTACAGTAGGGAGCAATATATATATGTTGCATATTAGATATCTAATTACTTTTAAAGCAATGTGCCTTATTAGAGTCAGTTAATATAAATAACTTTATTAACAGTAGTCCAAACTAAACCCTGCTGACTTCGAAAATGAAATCTGTGGACTTCTAGGGCATAAACTAACAGTATCGTGAAAGGAACTGATCTGGATTAATTGTTTAACTTGCTGGGCTCTACCATGGCACCCCAATGACATAAAAATTAGTTTTCAAGCCTACCTAGAATTGATAGTGGCTTAGACTGTACACTCTGGAAAGGGATCTTTGCAACACTGCTGAAGTTGTGAAGGCTGAACTGCAGGAGCATAGGACTTGCTTATCAAAGGATAAGGAAACTTTATCTTGCTTTTATTTATTTACAAAGACCTTCTAGATTCAGACATATTATATATCAAAAGCAAACTGAAACTTGTAACTCACACGTAGCACTGAACACTGAATGAGCTTTTATCTTGTTGAGTTCTCTCTGCCCATTCAAGGTCTTTGAGGCAGACACAGAAACTTATCAGAAATATTGCTAAATACAATCACTTTGTCATTATTATTTTGATGATTGCATAGAAAGCTATGATGCTTTACAGAAGCAACATAAAAAAAATAAACTGTCATACTGTTTTTATATGAATACTCCAAACTGACTCACGCAGATGCGAGCCATCCAATAACTTTGCTCCAGTTCTGTCACTTAAACAATTACTATCTATGCCTCAAGCTCTCCAAGGGCCAAGAAATCATTAACTTTCTTTGCCCAATTATCTGTGCAATCTAGCACTCCTTTATCAAGAACTTGCAACTAAACTTCCATCCTAAGTCAGTGATGCACGCTCTTTGATCTGTCTGCAGCCTTTAGCATTGTTATCAACATCTCTTTCCACTTCACCCATGTGCTTTGGCAGCTTTAGGTTTGTCCCTTCCACTACACAACCAGTCTCTCCTTCTGAATATTGAATAACTTATGGCCTTGACAGTGTGGGGAAAAACAAACCCTGCCTAGTGGACATCTATGACGGACTTCCTAGTAAAATTTCAGTTTATTATCTCTGACTTGCTTTCACTTCCATTGCCTTGCAATAGCATTCCTTTGAATCAAGGGTCATCATTTCAGCTCACTTTGGTCATCAAAGGCTTTTTCTATATGCCTGTAATCTATATGCCCTATTACTGAAAGACACTTCAAATAAGAACCTCTTGAACTTCAGGCATATTAGCAATTCCTCTTTGAACTGTTAAGTTCCTTTTTAGCACAGAAATGGAAACATGAATGTACACTACATCTTGCCCATTTTGCAAGGTCTGTTAAAATGTTTAAAAAGGACAAGTGAGTTTCAAAGAAAGCCCTGGGAACCTTAAATAAATTCAGTGTGAATTAATGCTGATTTAATACAAATGCTTTAGAAAGACTGATATAACGGATTAGTAAAGGTTTAGGTCAATTTTTATGGAAGAAACTTTCTGAATGCATTATTCCAAGTAATACAAAGCAATAAATGTTGACTTCACTTCATGCTGTCAGATTTGCATTTAATGTATGTAGCTTTTCACACCTGGAACTGCACAGCTCCAAACCTGCAGTCCTGAACAAACTCAAACCCAGGAGTCCTGCTCATGCCAGTTTCTGTTTCTTGGTGCAGTTTGAACCTCCCCCTCTTCTAATAATCATCAAAAAGACCAAAGCATGTTCAAACTCATGTCCCTTTGAATGTGGTACCTCTGTCCATACAGAGAGCATTCCCTGTGGAAATCTAGTTAATGTTAGAGATTCTTCACAAGTCATTATATGAGCAAAGCTGAACGCCCTTTCTTTCACCTCCTGTTAGCAAAATTCTTAGACACCTCCTTCCACCTTGCAGCACTGTGATAACACACTGTACTGCCATGATCTTGGTAGCTTAATATACCTAGGTCAGTAACACATTTTGAGTAATTTTATGTTAAAGTCTAAAATTGTAAAATTAATTTCAACCATGAGTCATCCTTCACCGAAGTCCTAGCAAACCCAGGGCAGCCTCTCCCTCGCTCACTGGCCATCTTCCATTTCAGCACTTCCTACTCTATCTGAAGGAATTGCTTATCTTCCTCAGCTGTTGAAGTTCATTATCACATCTGCTCTTTCACCAGTTTCTGCATTGCAGTGACCCTAGCAAAAGTAGTTTCTTTGCATTTTCAGTAATTAAAAAACCCAAACCAAACCTCCTTTTGTAGTTTCTTTTGCATTGCATTTTCATACTCCAGTTCCAAAGCTGGAGTGTATCTCCACTTCATGACTCCAGTGATAACACAGAATAATAGAACGGTTTGGTTTGGAAGGGACCTTAAAGATCATTTAGTCCCAACTGCTCTGCCACAGGCAGGGATGCCACTCTCTAGATCAGGTTGCTCAGGGCTCCATCTAGCCTGGCCTTGAACTCTTCCAGAGATGGGGCATCTACAACCTCTATGGGCAATCTGTTCCAGCACCTCACTCCTCTTACAGGGAACAATTTCTTCCCAATACCTTATCTGACTCTGCACTCTAAGTTTAAAGCCACCCCTCCTTGTTCGGTCACTACAGACCCTTATGAAAAGTCCTGCTCCAGTTCTCTCGGAGTCCTTTTAGGCACTGGAAGGTGCTCAAAGATTTTCCTGGAGTTTTCTCCTCCTCAGGCTGAACAGCCCCAACTATCAGCCTGGTTTCACTTTAATTGTTCATGATTGTACTCATGCAATAAGCTTTTCATTAAATGCTACCCATATATCTGGGAGAGAACTTTGCACTCTATTTCCAGCTCTCTCTGCTGTTTCCAGCAAAGGTTTGGTTTAGACCACCTGTCTCAATGCATTACACTGTATCATCCAACAAAGTGAACCATTTACTGTTCCAAAGGACTTATGAACACATTTTTGCTTAGTGCATACATAGAGTCATAGTTCAAAGAATAAATTATTTTGGAGTCCAGTCTTGGGTTTTTTGTATCCTGTTTTGTCTTTTCATTGAACAAAAAAATTTGCTCACATGAGCCATCAGAGAAATGTGAACCATAATTCAAAGCATCATGACCATTCATCATTCAGCAGAATTCCGCAGCATCACAGACTTGTGCGGTGCCTACCAGGGAAGACCTATCACACACACAGAAAAATCCCACCAAACACAAAGAGAATTCAACTGATCTTGAAAATTATCTTAGGTTGATGCAGGGAGCCCAGTATCTCCTAAAGAAACAAAACAGATTTTGAATTCCTTAAAAAAAAAAAATTAATGTTTTCATCTGCCTAGTTACAGGAGTTAACACTTCAACAGATGCTGCAATAAGCAAATATATTTATTATATATTCCACTGATGTCTTAAGTATGGAGCCATTTTATCAGAACATTCTACAGCACTCAGTAAGGGAATGTTGACAGAAGATTTTAAGAATAGAAGGATTATTCTGAAGACATCAGTTACATGAAAGAGCAACTGTGTCTTCATCACAGGCCTTTATTATTTTGCCCGTCCAGCTCTGAATAACAGCATATCAAACCAGGAAGCTTGAAGTTCAGGCTTCTTAGCTGCATTCACAGTTATTTTACTAACAATGCACTGAAACAATTTCATTTAATTTTTTTTTTTTAATGGCAACAAAGCAAGAGTGACACATGGTGCAATTTCACACCTGAATACTTAATTACTTAGAACACTAAAGAGCTCTGGAACTCCAGTAATTATTTACCATATTGATACTCTTCACACTTCAGGAAAAAACCCACGAGCATTCACTTCAAACTATCCAAGCCCACTGAAGCTACTGCTTTAGACATATTCAGATTTGTAAGATAAATATTTTTTATCAGTTTTGTAGAGAACTGTGTTGCTCTCCATAAACTTTATAGAAATTACTTCAGCATAACAATATACAGAAATAACATTGTTACCGAACTCGGAACTAGTCTTGGTGTGTGAAATTAGGGCTAATTTTCCCAATTCCTTTATGTTCTGGCAATCAATAGGTGGTTTTGAATTTCATCTCCCATCCCTACATCTACCTTCTTTTAATCTATCAACTCTAAAGAAGAGCATCCCATTTTTTTAAAAAAATGACAACAGCAATCCCAACTCTGGTTGAAAGTTTACTTTATCTGTTTAGCATAAAACCTAATAATTTCCCAGTCAATGACAAAAACACGTCCAGTAAGCTGGCAAAAGGTACCTGGTCCCTCTCTTCATGCACCAAGAGCTACTCACTCAACCAAGACACAATTTTTTAAAGTCACTTCCATTAGGTTTTTTT
This sequence comes from Xenops minutus, assembly GCA_035221455.1. Taxonomy (NCBI): domain Eukaryota; kingdom Metazoa; phylum Chordata; class Aves; order Passeriformes; family Furnariidae; genus Xenops; species Xenops minutus. The sequence goes on from JAWWEE010000004.1 coordinate 11,466,423, forward strand.
CCTGTCACGCAGTATTCTTTCCAAAGAGAAAGGACATTTAAAGAACTGCTTGAATTGAGGGTATACCCTCTTTACAGGGTTAGGTATTTTTCATTTCATGTTGCCTTCCAGGGGATACAGGCCATCCTTTCATTTCCTTCTTCCACCACTCTAAATCCCAGCTATGAAACCCATTAGCTGACCTCTATATTTCTAAGAGGATTTTCCTAGCTCGGGCTCAGGGTACGCGCAGGGAAAGCCCACAGTGATTTTCCACTGGGTGACACCCCGTGGATCCCCCAGCCCGTTCCGCACAGGGCCATCCCTGCGCACGGATACCCGGGGGAACAGAGCAATTTACGGGGCATTCCTGCCTTTGGGCACTGCGCCGTTCCCGCGATGGCGCGGCCGCCCCGCACGGCCCCGCCGCCTCCCACCGGGCACGGCCGGCCCGGGGCGGCTCCCCCGCCCTGCCGGGGCACAGGGCACGGCACACGGGACACAGCCCGCCGGGACACGGGACACGGGGCACCGCCCGCCGGGACACGGGACACGGGGCACGGGGCACCGCCCGCCGCCCTCTTACCGCCGCTCGGGCCGAGGATGCGCCGCGCTCGGAGCCGCCGCTCGGCCGGGCCCGCCGCTCCCCGCGCCGATGGCCCGCTGGGCCGCCTGCCGTGCAGGGGAGGGGCGGCGCAGCCGCCGTGCAGGGGCCGGGCAGGGCACGGCGGGGCAAGGAAAGGGAAAGGAAGGCAGGGCAGGGTAAGGCAAGGCAGAGCAGGGCGGGGTAGGGCAAGGCAGAGCAGGGTGAGGCGAGGCAAGGCAGGGCAGGGCAAGGTGCGCCCGGGCCGTGGCTCCGCCAGGGCCGCCCCCTCACGCGCGCACGGGCAGGCGCGGCTTCCGCGGCGCGGGCCGGGGGTCGCGCCCCGCTCAAAGATGGCGGCGTCGAGCTCTCGGCCTGCCCTTTGCCCGTCCGCAGCGCAGCGGGGTCTGCCCGGTTCAAAGATGGCGGCGCCGAGCGCCTCCACCGCCCGTGTGCGAGCGCTCCCCCGCTCAAAGATGGCGGCGCCGAGCTCTCGGCTCGGCCCGCCCTCTCTCCCGCAGCGCAGCGGGGTCCGCCCGGTTCAAAGATGGCGGCGCCGGGCTCTTGACGGCGCGCGGCCGCCCTCACGTGGCAGCGGCTCCTCCCGCCGCGCCCCGCCCCGCCCCGCCCCGTCCCCGCGTGCCGGAAGCGGATCCCGCGCGGCGCTGCCCGCGGCCGCCGCAGGTAACGGGGCCCCGCACCGGGCACCGCACCGGGCCCGGCAGAGAGCGGTGCCCCCGCCTGGGCCCGGGCCCTGCGGGGACGGGGGGCACCCGGCCTGTGAGGGCTCGGCGGGGCCGGGCGGCGGTGGGCTGTGCCCGGCGGGGGCTGCGCGGTGCGTTCGGGCTCGGGGAGGGACGGGGCGCGGGTTGGGTCAGGCCGCGGTGAGCGTGTGCTTACGGTGTGTCTGCGGAGAGACCGCAGCTCTGGGCGAGACAAACTTTCCGTGGCTGCTCGCAGACGTGCTGAGGGGCAGATTGATGCTGTCCCAGCAGCAGCGGTCTGGCAGGCGGGGCTGTTGCCGTGGGTGGCTGGGGATGCAGCCCCGAGGGCCGGGGGACAGCTGCGGGGCTGGGCCGAGACACCGCATGCCCGCTCTCCTCGCTACATCTTGCCTGCACTCAAAAGCATCGATCAAACAAGTCATGTACCTGTTACGTAAGAGATTCGAGCTTGTACAAGAACACTGCCCTGGGCTTCTATTGCATAACTCATAACTTCATTTGACAGAGTGTTTCAGAGACCATCTGTGATTGTTTTCAAGATAGTTTCATTTGATGAGGTTATGGGAGAGGAGGAGCCATGTCAGAGGAAGCTGTTACTGAGACACGATTTTCTCTGAAGTCAGCAGCTTTGCGGGTGTTTCATCTTCCCCTCTCTTGGTATTACTCTCTTAATCAGGTAATAAATACTGTATTTAAATACTGTTGATATATGTCTATTTATTGCAATGTTAGACGTGCTCTTGTAAGCTTAATGTGAATTATATGTGTGCAGAATACCTTGGGGTTTAGTTTGTTCACAGCACTGAAGTAAAGCAATCGGTGCTTTTTGTCTTTTTCTGCTAATAAATGCTTAGTACATCATCATACATCTGCCTTGCTTGCAGTGTCTGTGTGTCTCCATTTTGTAACTGTGCAGTGATTTTCATCAAATATCAAAATCCTTAAGGTTTTTTTTCTTGTAGAATTTTTTAGGTATTCAAAAATTAAACATAACTTGCTAAATTTTGAATAATAGTACAGAGTGGTGTGAAATACATTCTAGATTACTATTACTGCTTGCCAAATTAATCTGAATGATAATTCATTAATGTAAAACAAAAATCTTCATTCTATTTTTTGAGTCACTTTTATTTGATTAAGTAAGGGCCACAATGACTAAAACAAGAGTCTTTAAAACAGTGATTCTTTAAAAACAGGCTGTTTTTTAAACCCATTCAGTCCTTTATGCTGGTTTTGTTCCATTTTACTTATGAAAAGATTTTGTTCAAAGAAAATCTGAAAGCTTCATTATCACAGTATTTCCTTTCACAGGTGGCTGTGGAGTAATTGTATTTTCTGCTGTTGATGTTATAGGCAAGTTTTCACTGGAAACACAGATAGTAGTCACTCAAGTCTGGGTGAAGAGTACATTATGATCGTAGTTTTTAGGCTGACAAAAACTGGAAGTATTGTGAAGCTGATACCCTCATTGTAGGGAATCACAAGATTTGTCAGTAGAGCACCTTTTTGTCAAGGACGGGGAGGAGGAGCTGTAATTATGTAGAGAATCAGAGAAGATAGGAATTAGTTGTCTGTATCTGCATGTGTGATAAAAGAGAGAGGGAAGTAAGTCACAATTACTTGACAAGATATTAAGGCTTCAGCTGTAGTCCTCAGGAAATAGATTTCTTGAAGAGTGAGCCATATTCTGGTACCGTAATATGTAGGGAAAAAAAGAGTTTCTGGTTGGCTGTACAAAATATGGTCCAGTAGATTTTTTTCCATTCTGTGTATGCTGAATCATTGACAAGAATGACTAAAAAAAGTTTATAATTAGGAATACCAGTAATATTTTTTTTAAATAGACATTAGTAGATCCTAAAAACGTTCTGCGTTTGAAACCCATGTCGTTAACACGACTGTGTTTTATTTTTATTGAATTAGACACTCGTCAGCAAAAGTTAAGTAGTATTTCGTATTTCCTTGCAAATACTTTTGTTTTGCTGCATATAAAACCAGAATGAGGCTCAGTCTCAGCTGCACCTGCTGATTTTCACACCTTTTCTGTATTTAGAATACTTTAAAATTCTCACTGCAAGATCGCTGATTTTTTTAATTGCAGGATATTCATATCCTTTTTAAATACCATGGACAACTCCATTATGTGCAATTATTGACTTTCCTCTCCTTAGAGGCTTTCATTTCCCTGTTTATTTATGATCATGTTTGCAGGCACACACAAGTTTAAAAGAAATCCACTTACGGGTCCTTGAGCCTTTAGTTTTGGCATTTAATTTTGTGAGCTCCAAGATTTTAATCTCAGTTAGTTGGTTATTAATTCTTTTCTGTGGAACACCATAGTCTTTTGTAAGTATGTTTGGTGCTATTTCAGGCGTTGCCTTTCTCCCAGAGTGCAGTGCTGTGTTGTAGACCTCAGTCAAGGCATGGTACCATCAAGGACAGCGCTCTCAAGGCAAAGGTCCTTGACTTGTTGATTGCAAACTCAATGCAGAGAGAAGCTTTCGACTCTTCATGTTGCACTATGCTGGTAGTATTAACCAATTGCACAGCAACCAGGGATTGCCAGGGTGCAGCCGTGCTCTTGTGCCCAGCTCTCTCTGGTATGAGGAATCATGTTACAGAAACACCATATTAGGCCCAAGGACTGTGGATCTGGCTTTCTCCCAGAAGTCTGTTGCTGAAGCAGCATAAGTTTCCAAAAGATTTTGTGAATGTGAACTGTAGTTTCCAGTTAAATGGCACTTTTTTTCTTTTTGTATCTTGTCACTTTGTATGCTATAAACTTTGATAATGGCTTTTGATTCAGGGTGTTTGTATACTTGGTTCTTACTTACGAATTTAAACATCTCTAAACCATCTATATCCAAAATAAAATGTAAATTTTTTAAACTGTTTATTTAGAGAAATATGTTTAAACACATCTTTTTCCCAAATTGAAATACCATGCAAATGTTGGCATTAGGATCTTTCACAGTGCAGGAAATAGTGTCTTTGTGAAGGGTGAGTTCCTGCTCAGTATTCTTTTGCTGTTAGAGAATTAATTGAAGCCCTGAATCATCCTGGCATTAAGAAGAAATTTTTTTTAAAAAAGGGTTGTTAAAAAGTTATTTGCTTAGATCCCCATAGTTCATGGATTTTCAAAATACCTTATAATTCTTGGTACTGCAGTCTGTCTCTCAGTGTGTATATTTTCGACAAAGTCAGACTTTTATTTTCAGGTAAAGCTTTCCCCTGGGTTAAAGAAGCTTTTCACCGTGACAGCAGTGAGTGCAATATCTGTGATTTTTCTGGCCCATCACTTTAAAAGAAGACGTGGAAAGAAAAACAAGAAAGTGCCACCATGGGAACCAAGTCATCTGGTATTAGAGTGTACCAAAGCAGGTGCTTCAGAAAAAGGTACATCATGGAACCCCCAGTTAGGGTTTTTTTGTTGTTTTCATGTAGAGGGGGAAAAGGGGTGTGAAGGAAAGGGTGTGAATAACAGTGTGTAGCAGTAAACCAAACTATTTTTCTTTAAACAGAGAATAGTTTGGGTGGGAAGAGGCATTTAAAGATTATCCAGTCCAATGCCCTGCAGTGAACAGGGGCATCTTCAGCTAGACCAGGTTGATCAGCCCCATCTAACCTAGCCTTGAATGTTTCCAGTGATGGGGCATCCATGACCTCTGTGGGCAACATGTTCCAGTGTTTTACCACCCTCATTGTGAAAAACCTATTCCTTATTATTTCATGTAACTCGACCCTCTTAGTTTTTTAAAACCATTACCCTTTGTCATACTGCATGAGGCCCTGCTGACAGGCCCCTTGCAAGTACTGAAAGGACACAGGAAGGTCTCTCTGGAGCCTTTTCTCCTCCAGGCTGAACCACCCCGAACTCTCTCAGCCTTTCCTCACAGGAGAGGTCCTACATCCCTTTAATTATCTCCACCAGGATGGAACACTGGAGTATGTTTAAATTTGCGAATTTAGGAACAAAATTACAGTGTCTTATAAAGAAGTTGGTCTTGTTCTCAAAGGTGAAGTTTTAATCATGAATTTCAATTAAACCTCTCTTTATCAATAGTATATTAACAAGAGGTTTTGCCATTCTTATGGATGTATTTCAATACTGAGAAATTATCTAATTTTTTATAGAACAGGAAAATAATTATGCTCAAATGCATAGTTATTGTCATAGATAAGTGAGTGTTCTTATGTGTAGTTTCTCACATAGAACTGTAAATAAAATAATTGTTTGCTTCTAAACTGGATTTTTTTAAGAATAAATGCAATTTTTGTTAGAATTGCAAAAGATGCAGTGTTTCAAGTTTGTGAGAGCTTAAAAACAGCTGTATTTCTTAGGTTCTAGTTGTTCCAGTAGTCGACAAAACTTGACTCTTTCTCTGAGCTCTGCCAAGGAAAAAGGATCTCAGTCTTGTATCTATGCAAATGGAGGACTTTTCAGTAAATACTCTGGTTCGGTTCAAAGCCTGACCTCGGTAAGTAAATGTGTTTTAAGGCTCTTGAGTATCTGTTAACTTGTGTTGAATGTGAATGACTCTAGGTTTCATTGAGCTGAAGGAACTTTCCTGAACAAGCTGCACAGGTGTCTAGAGATGCTGAGAAGCCATTGTCCTTACCACAGTAAGATTAGCTTCTAGGCAGATGGCTTGGGTGTAATGTACTCTGGCAGGAGCGTGGGTTTAAGGGTACTCTAACAACACTTCAAAATCTGTGGGTTTTTTTTAAGGTTCAGAGTGCCACCTCTTGTCACAGTTGTGCTTGTGCCAATTCTAATTCCTGGGATAAAGCAGATGAAGATGACATTAAGCTTGTCAATATTCCAGTGACTACACCTGAAAATTTATATTTGATGGGTAAGTCATAATAAGAATATTGAGCATCTGCCTACAATGGATGTAAATAATTTCTTGGGTTTATAGTAAAGTGACACACAGTACTACTGTGGTGTTCTCAGTGTCCTGTTGGCATATGTCTGAGAACATTTCCTTAAAATAATGAAATCATACTTGATCTAAAGTTAGTTTCTCAAAATACTTGTATTCCAATATTTGTCGTAGTAATCCTTAAAATTATTTTTGAAGTCCATAGGAAAAAATACATTCAACATTGTTGCTTAAATCATATTGTGAACTTCTTCATCTTATTAAAAAGGCTTGGAATTGTTATTGTTTTAAAAACTTCCATCTCTATGATAATCGTGCTTATTTGAGCTACATATTGTCTTGTGTCTCTCAACTGTGAACACTCCTGAAGCTGTGTTCCAGAGAATGGAGGTGTTCCTGGTCTCCCCTAGGTATGGAGCTGTTTGAAGAAGCGCTGCGGCGATGGGAGCAGGCACTAACTTTTCGGAACAGACAAGCTGAAGATGAAGCAATTTGTGGTTCCATTAAGCTGGGAGCAGGAGATGCAATTGCAGAAGAAAGTGTAGAAGTGAGTATATGCACTCTATAATTTACTGATGCTGCCCTTACAATTGGTTGTGTTTTATTACCTGAATCTTTTAAAATTGGAATTCCATTACCAAACTTGAGAATTAATTACATTTCCAATTTAGTGGTATTGCACTTATAGGACATCTGACTTCATTCCTTCTGATATTTTTTTTTTGTTTTGTTTTGGTTGGTTGGTTGGTTATTTGGAGGAGGGCATGGGGAGGGAATTAACATTATTTACATTTTGGGAATTGCCACGGATGCGTCTGTGTTTGCTTGTGGATGGTATTATTCAGTTATCAAGCACGCTACTTTTCTGCACATAATCCTTTTGTTCATCTCTTTTTTATGATTATGTGAGAGGGTACCTGCTTAGCAAAGATAAAGGTCTTGGGAAAGTTCATCAATTTGTGCATACTCATAAATAATGTGTCTGAATTTGATGTGTTTTCCTCCACCCTTATGAACTAAATGCTAAATATATTTTGAAATGACCAGATGTGGGGCTTTTATTTCTGGTGCAAAAAATATCACAGATAATTTAGATGTATTTTAAAATTTAAATTTTATTTTTATTGCACTAAATAAAATGTGTGTGTTCAGAAAAGTGCATATATTTTGATTGTCAAAGTATTCATTTGACTGTTCTTGTGCTTTTTGTAGGGAATTATTGTGGCAAGGTTTGCTCTTTGAATCAAGGCTTAATATCCTTAGATTTTACAAAGGACTCGTACAGACTGTAAAAGAAAAGAAAATCTTCTTATGTCTGTCTTCTTGCAGGATATCATTAGTGCTGAATTCATTCATAAGCTTGAATCTCTTCTTCAAAGAGCTTATCGTCTTCAGGAGGAGTTTGAAGCCACCCTTGGCGTCTCTGATCCTGCTGCCCTAGCTAATGATATTGGTGAGTACTGCTATTTTACATCTTTTTTCCTACTAATGATGGCTCTTGGAGCGGGGGAAACTGAAATATCCACAAAGCAGAATTATATTTATCAATAAATCAACAGAAAAAAAATCATGTTCTTTACATTATTATGTAGTGTTTGATGAAGTGCTTGTAGTTTAGGTAACAATGAATTGAAAGGAAGTTTTTTTTCATTGTAGCTTCTCAGTATTTAAATATTTGTGCAGTGAGATTGTATGACCCTTTTTATAGCATGAGTGTATGAAAGTGTTTCAGAAGTTTTATACATCTTTTGAACTGTGAGACTGTGTATGCTTTGTCATAATTCCTTTTACCAGAAATGAAAACCGAACTGGAAGGGCTCAGTCTGAGCTAATAATCATTAGCAAAGCTCTTATCCCTGGTGATTGAAATTTATCACAGTTATGAGTGAGTAAACTTAAAATGGCAAACATAATGAGTAGCTGCTGTGAGACATGCTGATTTAAGTACAGATAGTTTGGTTATTTTTATTTGAAGGATTGATTTTAGAAGTTCTTAAAGACCAATACTATTGTGTTTTTTCATAATTTGAGATGAGGTATCTGATCTTAAGTAACTGTCAGACTTTAAGAGCAGAACACGTTCAGGGTTAGTTTGTCAGTTGTTGTTGGCTGGGCTTTGGTTTGACAGGCACGAGGTGGCAGCACTCTCCTCTCTTAGCCCTCAGTTACCTGCATCTACTGAACACACCTCTGAGCAAACTGGGAATTAAATTTGGGTCAGAGTTGGCTGTCTGACATACTTGCATACACCTGTAAGTGTAATCCTTGAAGCAAAAAAGCATTTGAATGTTTCATTTTAGTATCTGAAACTATCAGCTCTAACTAAAGTTTCATTATATATCCACCATTAAATTAGGAGTTTATTTGTAATTTCTATTTTCAAGCAAAATTAATAAAATAGTATTCAAAGGATTTAATGGGATGCTCAATGTGTTTACTTACTGTTTTACTTGGTTACCCTGCAAGTATTTTAAATGAGTATTTCATTTTTTAGATGGAATAACTGTATTCTTGTTTACCAAGAATGTTCTGAGACTTTTTATTCCTTTCAAATGTTCTTCATAGAAATAATTTGTGATTTCTTCAGTAGATATCTGTTACTTTATTATGAATTTTATTTTGCTGGCCCAGATGAGTGAGGAAAACAAGTAGTGAAGTGTGTTAGTGAATACCGTTTTCTGTGTTCAGGATTTGGGGCTTTTCTTCATTATCCTGAATTTGTGACTTGAAAGCAAGTGATATATTAAAGAATGCTTCACTTTTTCCAAATGTTTTAGAAAACAGCAGGACATCATCTGCTTTGAAGCACTCTGGTGCTTGGAAGTGTTTTGTCCAATATTTGATTTATTAACAACAACAGGAATGGAAGGGTTCAAGAGTCAAAAGAATAAGTAAGTCCAAGAAACTGATGAAATCCCAGTGGTCAAAAGAAATATGGTGCAGAATTCCTTACTAAGAATAAGAATAATACCCTACTGCAAAATGCAGTTTGGAACAGAAACAGAAATGAAGGGTCCTGTGCTCTATAGGAATGAATGTCAGTTGTGGCAAAAGAGGCAGCTGTGATGTGTTCCTGGGTAATTTACACCTAAAACTTCTTAAAGAAGCTAAATAAAGAAAGCCCCCTTATTTATCACTTACTATTCAGTAATCTTGGAAAGTGAGAATGTTCCAAATGATTGGAAAATCACCAGTTTAGTTCCAAATCTTAAAAACCAAACAGCTTCCAGACTCCAACTCATCATGTCTGTGAAATCAAGTTGGTAATTTGCAGTTCTGTTAACACAGACAAAATAATGAAATATTTATTTAGGGCCAGTTAATGCACTTTCATAGTAGGTATGTTTTCTTGGACTGTAGGTTTTTTGAGAGATCTGCAGTTTGGTGAATTGATACAGCATAAATTAGACGATAATAGTTAGCTCACTGACATTTATTTATGCTCCTGTGTGCTTTAAAGGAAATATTTACTTTTTATAGAAGATATTTGATCAAGTGCTGTCATTTTAACAACTATGTAGTTGATTATAAAATCATTTGTAGAGCTGGAAGTTGATAAAAATTTATAATTTATGGCATTAAAAGCATTGAATTAATGAAAAACAAAGGTTAGTAAGAAGATATGAATTGTCTGTTTAAATGGTTGCAATCTAACAAATTACATTGAATCCAGGCAACTGTGCATTGTACGTGTGAGATATTTGAAAAGAAAAATCACAAGGAAACACTTTTGGAATGTGTTAGGAAAATGATGCATCACAATCAGTGTTAGTTCTTGCCACGTTACTGTATGAAAAAGGCCATTGCTAACCTTTGGCTTTGTGAAAAGGATGGCACCAGCACAGAGGCAGATGCAGTCTTGATTTTTATATGGTTTTAGAATACTGTCTTCAGTTCTGTTGTTCGTATTTCAGAAGCTATAGAGATATTAGATAGCTCAAAACAAGCCATAAAATTTATCCGATTTGGAAAAACAAGCTAATACGTGGTTTAAGGTGGGTATGTCAGTTCCTTAAGAAGATACTGAGGGGTGACTTACTTATTCTGAATAGCTGCTTGCACATGTAAAAGGTATGTGGTGCTGGGGGATTTGTAGACCTTGTTGTCAGAGTCATAACTAGATCAAATTTCTAGTTGTTCAAGTGAAACAAGTCAAGGTCTCGAGTAAATTGCATCTGAAGTGTGTTGAGAGTAAGATTATTTTTATTTTTTTTAATGCTGTTTTGAGGGATGTTTTCATTCTTCTTTGAGAGGAAGATACAAGCCCCATCCCTGGGCGTGTTCAAGGCCAGATTAGATGGGGCTTTGAGCAATCTGGCCTAGTGGAAGGTGTCCCTGTCCATGGCAGGGACTTGGAACAAGATGTTGTTTAAAGTCCTTTCCAGCTCAAACCATTCTATCATAAATAACACTTGGAGCTTGTCATTAGAATGCCCATAACCAGCACTTGTGCTTCAAGATTTCAACTGTTGACCCACAAAAGTAATCAGAAAATGTTTTGCTTTGTTTTTCTCTCTGATACACAATAAGGTTAGGTATAGTTTGTGGATTTTTCCTTCCATTTTCTCTATCTGAAGTGCTTGTGATCAGCCACTGCTGGAAATGGAGGTTTGACAGTTGGACAAATGCTATCAAGTGCTACATAAATGACTGGATAGCACTTACTCTTATTTGGACTATAATGAACTACAGATTTGTTCAGGAAGGAGACTTGCAAAGGTACAAAATTCTCTCAATTTCTAATTTTCAGCTTTCCTTGTGAAGTCTTCTGTCAGATTTATGGAGCTCCTGAAACTTTGAAACTTCTCTCTCCCTTACTTGTCTGCTAGTCACAGATGCTGCTCCTTCTCAAAACCTTTAAATATTATTCTTCCCAGATCATTATTTTCCTCTACATACTCAAATTAAGATCTTAGTGATCAATCATACCACAGACTTGCTTTTCGTTTGGTGATGCCACTTAGTATTTGAAATTGGTTGTGCATGATAAACAATTTGCCAGCCAGCTTTTGGGAAGCAGCCTTCTGGAGGAGGTTATCGTAACATGCCACATGGGAGAGTCAGGAATGAGTTACCTGGGAGCCTGCTGGAATACACTGCTTATCACTGCAATCACTGTCTTTTCTGATCTGGTCTGCAGTGGTTCTCTTCTGCCTGCTATTACAGGTAGTTCTGATGTTTCAGAATATTCAGATATTTGTAAATGTTCAACTTTTAGCAATGCAGAAGATACAGGTATAAATAAAGATATACTCCCCCTGTGGGTAGAATTCTATTAATAGTAACAATAATAATAATAATAATAAAATAATTGAAAATAATAATTTTCAGCTCTATAAGCGGCTGTTGAGTTCTAAATGATTAATATAGCCCAGAAAAATGCTTGCATTTTAAATAGATGAAATAATGCAATGCCATTATGCTCACTGTAGTTGCATTCTCCACTGGACTTTCAGAATTACCATGTAGACCAGCAAGCTAAAATAGGATTTCTATAGAAAAAATATATCTGGACATGAAATTTCAAGAAATAAGTTGGGCTAAACTGTAGTTGTTTTTATGCTGTTCCTCTTAGTACTGTGACTCAGCATGGGAAGCCTACAAACAGGCTTTACTGAGGCAAGTATAAGCTGCACTCGGTCAGAAAGGAGGCAATTGGCAGAAAACTGTGAAACAAAATATTCATCTTGTTATTTCTGAGTGATGAATGTAAAGGGGTAGAGTACTTCCAGTACTTTCTGTAGTCTGTCCTTGGAGAAAGTTCTCTTTTTTTCCTATTTAGATCTCTTCTAGCAGATTGAAATGTTAGTCGAGCAAACTTGGGAGGAATGTAAAGAGTTGGGAGAGAAACAATAGCTTTACTTATGAGCAGAATTGCAGGTCAGAGGGAAAAATTCTCAAATTGTAGGGTTCCTTGTCAGTTCTAAATTCCTAATACTTCATATTATTATTTTGATTTCTACTCTAAAAAGGAATGCTGGCACTGAAACTAATGGTGACTCGTATACTGGCCCTTAAACTTTTGACAATATTAAAATGTAATCAATGCATACGTTTTAATTTTTAAAATATTTACTTTTTATTGCATATCAATTATACAGTTCAAAACGAATTGTATGAGCTACTGCAGTAAAATCTCTCACAAACGTCTGTGTTGTTGGATGGTTTTGTTGAAAGGTTTGTCTGTTTCTTTTTTTAATTTTCTTCTCACACTCAAAGATATGTCTGGCATTTTGGAGAGAATAAGCACAGCCTTTAACCCAGTGACAGAACTGTTTGGAAAACTGATTTACATGTTAGAAACCTCTTCTCCAGCTGCACTTAAAAACCCCAAAAATCATTGAAGCTGTTGAAAGCTCATCTTTATTAACACAGACTTCTATAATGTTTTACTGACCAGATTAATAACTAGAGCCTGTATTTTCCTTCCTGCCTCAAAACTGCTACTGGAAAAATTTCAGCTGGAGTGTATTATGCTTTATTTGATTATGCACAAGAAGCGTGTCTAGTTCTCTGTCTCCAATGAGGAGACGAGCAGTTTGTAATAATTCACTTATGTGGGCTCTAGTAATACATACTATAAAATAATTTCAAAGTTGTGAATCTTTTTATGGTAGCTTGAAAACTTTTGCTTGATTTGTCTTTCTTGAAAATAAATTTACATGAAATGTTTTCTTAATTTCTTGGAGAAGAACTAAACATTTTTCTAGAGGCTGAAACAGGATTGAAATTGAAACAAAAGAAAACAACAGCTTTTTTCATTAAGTGTGGAAATATATTTATCCCCAGAAATGCTCTTATGAAGGAAAGAAAACAACTTTACTAAGTCTGAAGAAGGGCCCAGAAAAGTTATTCTAATGCTATTTGAAAAAAAAAAAAAATGCATATTTTGAACACAAATTTTAGCTATTGCAGTTTGTTGAAGTTCAGTAACTGCTGAAACCGTGAGGTATCTCACTTTGCAACTTATTGGTGCAACTTGTTATTTCTGACTCACAGTAGAGTTGCAGATGTTTGAGTTGGATAGTACATCTTCCCTAAACAATAATACTTAAGACTTTCCTCTAAAGACCTGTTGTCCAGTATTAATAACACTTCGTTTCTAAATTGCCTTCTGCAAAATTTTTTTATCAGAAAGCACCTAGGCATCATGTTGGAGTAGAGTAGAGTAAGATTGGTATTTAAAAGTTCAACTTAGAACTGTAAGCAAAAATATTTCTGCAAATATTGTGTCTATAAAAAGATTATAATGCTTGGCTTTCTCAGTGATGCTCCTCATTTTGGCAATACTCTGCTAAAAATGCAGAATAGCTTTGCATGGACATACAGTGAAGTTACTGGTGTTGAACAATATCGGTATTCATAATCTGTATCTTTATGTTGATATTTGATAACCTGAAGTGTATGTTTGTGTTTATCTTAGAAGCTAAAAATCTTTTCAGCAGTGGCTCAAGATTATCTATTTTCCTGTAGAGTGAACAGCATTGGAGAACTCAACGTCACTTATTGTGGTCACTTTGCTTGGAGGTTGATTGGGATAGGAATTTACAGAAACACTTCCAATAAGATCAGAAAGTCTGTTTCTGGTTTTTGAGGCCCTCTGTTACTGTTTGCCCCACAGCTTAGCTGTTAGATCCAACTGTGCAGGCTATTTATACACCTCGCTCCTTTTCCTTACATGGCACCCCTGAGACCTGTCTTCTTTCTGTCCACACCAAGACTCTTGTCTAAGCCCTTGTCTGTCTCACTTAACTCCTGCCATGTTTTGTCTTGCCTTGTTCATTTAAAACTTGTTTCCCTGACATGGACTTAACTGTTATTTGAAAAATTGCCTTTGCTCATTTTTCTGACCAGATTATTCCTCTTCCTTAATCAGTCTCTCTTCCTCAAGAGCTTCTCTTCAACTGAAATACAAACTAGTCCTTCTTTTGTCTCTAAAGGCTGCTTATAATTGAGCCACAAGCCACCTACATGATTTTGTTAAGTTAGCTGTTCCTGTGCTTCCCTGCTCATAAAAGTTGTCTCAACTATTTCTACTCATTCTTTACAGCATGTGAGCAGCTGCAATTGTCTCTTTCTCCAGATCTCTTCTGAGTAGGAGCTTCCTGATTGCACAGTTACCTGGGCAAACTTAAATACTTTGTCCCTCTTTTTCCTTTCTTCTCTGGATATCAGTTTTAAATCCCTGATAAAAAGGGGTAAATATGAAGAAGCTGTTCCAGTTTCTCTGAGTAAGGAACATTTGTAGAGTAGTTTATGCAGGCAGTGCCCCTCAGCAGCACTCAAGCAGGACTAGTTATCCATGTATTTATCACTCTCCCCAGAGCAGCTAACACACATGCTACTTTAAAGGCACGTATTTTGAGTGTTCCTTTTGCATCTCTTTTGTTAGCCGTTCATTCTAGTGCTTAGCTCTGCTCAGTATCTTCTCCATTTTTTAAAACCTGTAAAGCAAGTACACATTTACCTTCTTTTTGTGTAAAGAAATAATTTTCTCCATAAGTCAGGGCTTGATTTAATAACCACTTGTTTGCATTTGGAAGAGTGATTTATTGGTTAAGTGGAAACAGGTTTCCAAAGGCAGGAAGTTGCTTTTTTTATTTCTTCTCTTACATATTCTTGTGATAAGTTCTATACAAGTTATAGTTTACAAAGTCTTCTTCTTACTAAAAAGTATGTACATACACTTAACTTCTATGTGTTTATGTACATTGTGAGTATAAATGCTGGAGAGGCAGGAAAAATCATACCAGACAGATGGCAAGGAGTGAGGGCAGGATAAGTGTTTATTTTTCTGGCTGGAGTATGGCAGTATGAGGTTATATAAACTGATGATCAAGAACATGATTTGGCCCATAGGGCCAATTTCTGTTTTAGAACTTCTGCTAAAAAATTTCTTCCATTGCAGTCTACTTTTAAGAGAGGCTGGCCTAAAACACTTTTGGACTTGTTATTTAGCACTAACCATCATTACAGCTATACACATTTATTTACCTAGCATATAGTTTGGGGGGTGGTTTTTTAATTGTTTACCCTCTAGCTGGGAGGCTCAAGTAGGTTATGTAAGCTTTTAATTCCTAAAGGTCTTCTCGTATCTTACAATCTTCTTGTTTCAGCTTGAAATGTTTCAAAGTTAAAACTATATGTGGGAGTAAATCTGTTTTTGTGGAAAGTTATAGCAAAAGGTTCTGTGAACAGTAACAGTAGAGGGAGTAAAATATATTATTTGTGTGTCATTTTTCTCTCATGCATATATTTGTGCAGTTAATTGCTAAAACTGTCAAAAAAATAACTGTTGGAGATGTGTTTCATTTCCCTTTTGATTGTTCAAGCAAAAATTGGGGGTTTTATAAATTGCTCTAAATTGTCTCATTATTTGTGGGGTATTTGGTGTGTGCACATGTCCCACCTTAATAATCCTGTTTGCAGCAAAGTGCTGTAGCGTAGCTGATTCAAGAGCACATGTCGATCACACCAGGCTTTATTCTCTCCACTGCTATTTAAAGCTGCCCTTGTTCTACATGCAGATATGCTGTCAGTATTTAAAGGTAAATGTGTACATATTTCTAGATAGCTTGGCACCCTTTAGCAGACACTCAAACAGGTGTGATTAAAGGTGCCATCTAGTCATTGTATTAGTTATCTGTGGTAAATCAAAGTAACATAAAATAAAGCAAAATTTGAATTCAACAAAGAACGTGCACAATTTAGGCTATCTCCCAGGGTCAGGTTGCACTAATCATTACTTGCATTATGATTCAAGTATTATTATGTTGTTACTAATGCATTTAGCAGCCTTACAGTGTTATTAATTTAGTTTTTTAATTTAAGTTTGGTAGTTGGTGTTAATTAGTAAACTAAATATCCAGAGGAACTCTTTGTTCAGTACAACTTTTTCAGGATTCTTATCTCGTTCTTTCCTACTCTCGCAGGCAAATGGAATGCAAGCAGGCCCCAATCAGTGGGGCACTTAAGATATTCTTTAAGTCTTACTGTTTAAAATTAAGCATGTCTTGCTAATTTAGGTTCTTAGACTGTGTACTGTGTGCAGCTGGGTTTGTAGAAGCTGGTCACATTCCTGAGCAGTGTCACTGGAGTCTGCAGCATTCTGTAAAGCTGTTCTGCCCTGCAATTCAAGTGAAGACTAAGGTTATTATGCTGTCCCTGCAGAGTTTGCCTGTGTCAGATATGCTTAATTCTGAATACAGAATCCAAATGTTAGCCCAAAACATGTATGTATATTTGTATCTTTCACTGATTATTCCACTGAGGATCATCAGTTACATAGTTTGTTCTGTCTGTATCTGTTAATTCTGGAGATAGAAGGTATCAGTCTTTTTTTCTGATACTGTCTTCATACATATAAGTGGAATTACCAACTTCTGGACAGTATATTTCTCTTTTAATGAAAGAACAAATTAATATGTGGGATCCTTTTGTCAGTCTGTCTCACTTGCTTTGAAATGTCAACATCCCTACAACATGATCTTTGGCTAAAGAAAACCCTTTCCAGAAATCTTGTGTTTAAAATCTTACTTTGACAAGAGCATGTTCAATGGTCCCATACCCTTGTGCTGTGTCCGGCAAAGTAGTCTTTATGCCAGAATACTAAACTGTTTATTCTTTCCTTTTTTATATAACAAATTAAGAAACTTACTTGAAAAAAAAAAAATTGAAAAAAATAATTAGAAATCCAACAAGTTTCAGGAGCTGAGCAACAGTTGCTGTTTATGCTTGTCCTTTTTCATCACTGCCTGTCCTGGTATCTGCTCTTCTGTGAAGAAAGGCATGGTAGAAAAGCTAAGATGGTGGCAGTGAATTGCCTTGAAAAGAAGCAAGAGATACTGCTAGTAGTGCACTGGTGTAAACATCCCGCTTTTAAGTACCCACTGACTTACAGGGATAAATTCATTTAGTTTTGAGACTCCTCTCTGTCTAGTGAGAAGACTTTTCTACCTCACCTGCTTATGGAGGCCTCTGGCATAAGAAAGGTACTAAAGGTGCCAATTCTGGATGGGTAAGCCTGCAAGTTAACCTTGTACTTGCTTCTCCTGTAAATATGACATTGCATTTTGAATCTGCTCTGCATCCCAATGACACTGAATGGAGTTGAACACACCATTCCATTGTCACTAGAAAGTGTCTGTGCAAAAATAGCAGTAGGTCATACTTGGTTTTAGGATGTGAAGAACTGAAAAAAGGCAGTGACGTTCAAATCTGATGACTAAGGTGTCTGGCAGGCCCCACAGTGCTGTGCTAAAAATCCCTGGTGAGCAGTCTCAGCTTTGAAGTAAGAAGCACTGGAATTCAAACTTTGCTGTGGACAATAGAGCTGCAATGCTTTCTGAACTACAGGAGAATGAAGGACCCCCATGAAGAGGAAACAGTGACAGCTTTGCGTTGTATGTCCCTCTGTACAGACTCTGTCTGGATTAGACAGCTGAGCAAACTTTGCTTGGTTGCCAGATTTTATCTCTCAGATCAAATACAAGTACAGAAACTGTTATCTAAACTATTAGATGTGAAAATATGAGGGTGGTCAGAAACCAAACTTTTCTATAAAGGATAGGGAATTTAAACCTTAAAATTAGGGAAGATCCACTGATTTCTAGCTTCAACGTAAAGGAAAGAAGCTGTAGAAAATCATAACCCTGTGTAAACATAGAACCTTATAATGTGCAGTTATGAATAGTCAATGTTTACATTTTCAAATAAATGAAAAGGTGTGTGATAGAGAGAGCCCTAAAAGTGACATGTAGTTTACACCAGATATGTCTCAAATCTCTTTCAGAATCATGTGTCTGTGTTGAGCAGAGAGAGCATAAAACAGAGAAGTGAACACATGCACACATAATCTCTGTTTACTAAGCTGATTTCTCAGCTGTCAGCACACATGATAAGTTAATTCAGGTTATAAAATACATGTTAGATGCTGCTTTATTTTCTTAAAATTCAAATTTCAGCAATCTAACACCACATGTGTTTACTCTGTCTCTTCCTTGGGATTGCAGAGTTCCTCGTGGTGAGAGGTCCTTCTATTCTGAGATTCTGGTTTTATGATTAAGCATGCTACAGTGATTCAGGGACAGCTTTCACAGGTGACTTTCTCTATAAAAAAATATTTTTATCCTTTTGATAAATTCTTTGCTTAAAAAACAAATTGCAACTATTGGAAAATAATTCCAACTCAGTTATCAAATTTATGGAAGAATTCTTTAACAGATTTCAATCTTGAAAGAAACATTTGATTTATCACCATTCCGCAATATGAAAGCTCTATAATATTTCCTAATACTCTTCTGTAATTTAATGTACTTGTGTCTATGGATTACAGGAAATAAATTATACTTACATTTCTTTCTTAGCTATACTCAGTTTTTACACTGAGAGACTAAAATGATTACTTATGCAGAAGCATTTTGTGCTGTTTACCTTCGCTAGATGAGAGCATCCAAGGGACTTGATTTTACTATTGTAGAATGTAAGAGCTGTAGCCATGTTGTTTTGTTTTATACACCATTAAACATGTGGTACTCAGCAGATAATACAACTTTATGGACAAAGTCAATATCTTGAAGATCTGAAAAATAACAACATTATTATAAACGTCACAGAAATTGCCATTATTTCTTTCCAAAGGATATGGAAAATCTCTTGAAGGGTATTTTAAGCAAATTGTATCTTTTTCCAGATGAAAAATATTACAAATCAGTACATCTCTATTTTCAGGTAGATTTTATTGCTTATATGTGTAAACTTAATGCATTTATAAGCATTCTCTTATGAATAATGTATTACTGTCATCTATACACATGCTTTTAATTCAGCTTTTAATCAGCTGGACTACTTTTGTCTTAAGAATAGAATCAGAGTAACACAGAACACAGTGAATGAAGAACATCTTGTGTTTTACATAATGATAATTAGGTAAGCATCCAGTGTCTTGGAAAACGGGCCTTTTTATACCTCTATGAGTGTATTGTAAATGCAAGGCTTTTATGTGGACCTTGAATATTATAGCTGCACTTGGAAACAATTATGAAAGCTCTGTTGAGTCAACTTTTTCCAAGGAAGTAAGATTTGGCCTTCTGCTCACACAAAACCAGAAGATTATTCCCTGCGTGAAAGCTGAAGTTCCTATTAAGGATGTAATCTGAAGGCTCAGCAGTTAGCTCAGCCAAAGCTTACCTTGAAAAAGGCCTGTGAGTACTAGGAGGAAGGTGGAATTGCAAATACTGATTATGTGGTGCTGTCCTGGATTCTTCTTTCCTGGCTTTTCATAAGAGCATTCATTCGCAAGGTTTTGTCCTCTTCAGAGTCTAGAGACTCTCTCCTTTCTTACCTTGCTTTCCTGTTTGCAATGTATTAACTGCACCGATTTTCCACTGAAGTGGGAGATCTGGGCAGAATAGGAAGCCATGGCTTTCTTTAATGGTGACACTCACAACTAAAATCCCAGTGAGTTCTTTGCCAGTGAGTAAGTGCTTTCCTTTTTTAAATGCTGCATGTAAGTGCCAGACTCTCTTGTGAGCTTGTGCCATGTTTCATTCAGGGTTGGCAGGAAGATAACATAAACAGTTTTCAGAGTTCTAAAACATTATGTGAAGGTGAATGCTTCTTAATTGATGACTACTAGAAATTTAATTTGTGTGCGGTTCCATCTCTAAGGTCAGTTTTGTGCTCTGTCTTACCATGCAAACCTGCCAGAGCAGAGACAGATAAATATTCTAGATTAGTACTCTGTGAATAGACGTGAAAATAGCTTGGTTTTGGCTTGTTTTTTTAATCTTGTTTAGTTTGAAATAGATGGTTGTTTGCAAAACCTTATAAACCTAGGATTAATTTCACAGGCATTAGCGGTCCTCCATATTGTTCCATTTTTTAATACCATTAATCTAACTTTACAACCACGTATATATTATAGCACATTACAAAGAGTCTTGATGGTAATTAGTGTTGTTAGTACTGCATCTGAAACTCTACTTCATCCTCTTTACAAATAGAAGTGAACCCAAAATAACTCCTTGACTTCTCAAATAAGTCTATTTGAAGCTCACATACTTGCTAGTATTCCTTTCCTGAAGGTATTATAATCCATAAGAACTAGGGATGAGTGTGTGAGCAGTTGCAGGCGCGGGTGGGTGGGTTCCTCTTGCAGCTGTTCATTCCAGGAGTCTCTTTGTGCCACTGTCTCTTTTTTTGTGTTCTTGTGTCTAAGAATGTTCTCCTGGTACTTGCATGGTATGTACTCCAGCTGTAATTTAATTTTCACCCTAGTGAAATTCCATAGTGAATTTTCATAATGGTGTGCTCTCTGCACAGTGTGGGTATTGATAAACACCTGCTTGGCTAAGGGATATTTTGGGGTATTACGGTGGTGGTGGCCACAAAGTCAGAAATAGCTGACAAGGCTGTTTTATTTTCTTTAGGGAAACTGTGCTCTATATGCACATATCACTTGCCAAAGGTATTATTTCACTCAGCATTACCAACCTTTTTAAATCTTTTTTTGGTGTATGTATGATAACATGCAAAATTTGTGCCTTTTTATGTAATAGTGAAAATCTTTTTTTTAGTAAAAACAGAGATATTCTATATCCAACTACCTAACATGTTAAAAACATATTGGCTCATAGTTTTAGGCCATATTAGAAAACTTGGAACTATGAGTTTTTCAACAAATATAGATGTATTCAAAATTTTATTGACTCTGGAGCTTCATGTAATCTATAACAGTCTGAATGCAAGATCTGCAGAAGAGCCCCTGATTCTGTGGTGTTCTGGGCTGTGGTTCCTTCATTTACACCAATTCTTTTTTTAAATATATGCCAAATAAATCTAGTTAAACAGGATTATTCCCATTTATATGTAATCAACCAAACAGCCCAGAGTTAAATAATTCAGAGTCAGTCTGGGGATATGTTCTTGTCGTTGAGTTATAAACCCACATATAACAGCAAAAGCACAGTAGTTATCTCACAATATCCAAAGGCTTTGAGTCTTCAGTCTGTGCTACAGCTGGGACTTCCCTGCAGGGGTGGTGGAAATGTTCTTGGATTGTGAATAAGTTGATATATGAGACTATTTGACAGCTGCACTTTGTGTACACGAGAGTTGTCCTTACCTTGGCATCTTCATTAAAGCCATCACTAAGATCTTTCTACTTAGGGCCTGTGCTTTACTCTCTCAGGAGTTTATCATTTGTGTTGCTGCTTGTGAATGTGGCTGTTTTCTTCTCAAGAAGGAAGTGCTGCATGTTGCCTACGGACTGGCAGAACTAGGAAAATCATTTCTTTGGATTGCACTTGAATCACGTGCTAGAGGGCTTTTATAACTGCGACATGGAGAAACATTTGTTTTCATTACAAATTGACTATGGAAAGCAACTTAGCCAAAAGGAGACGTTGAAAAAAGGAGAGTGGAAAAATCTGCAACCAGGCTATACAACCTTGTGCTAGTCTAGGTTTAGCATTGTTATTGCAGTTTCAGCAACTGCTTATGTGAAAAAGTGATATTAGACAATCATCTATTGTAATATTAGAAGGGAATTCATGCAAATCATGAGCAAGAAATAAGAAAGAAACACTGCATTACCAATCTGCTCTAAGCAGACCTCAAGCTAATGCTTTATAAGCCACAGTTTGGTTTTCTATTCCAGTATGTGATTTGTTTCTCAACCAACTTGAATGCTGCAGTACTTTTTCTGTTGGTTTTAAGAGGTCAAAAGGACTAGTAAGAATGAGGTGAAAAGATCAGATACTTCATATGAATATTGGTTAAGTTGTGATTACAGTTTGCCTAGCTCAATCTAGTAAAATCTTTTTCCAAACTTTTAATAATTTTTTCCTTTAGTGAATAGTCTCAAAGACAGATATTTTTTGCTGTATGCAGTTTTTGAGCTATCATTCCAGGTTCATAACTAATAAAACCATAACAACCACAGAAATAATAGTTATGTGGATTTGTAGTATTTCAAGTGATGTGTAAACCATTCCAGTATATTGGCATTTGTCCACTTTGCTATGTAAGAGTGTTTTTAATGAAGTACTGTTGTAGCAACAGATCTGGATGACATTGGGTAGCTGCTTGCTGCTGACTCTTGGAAATAAAACAGACTTTTAGCAGCACATGTGTAATGTCTGAAGGTAACGTAACCCAAAATAACTGCATCTGCTTTACTGGGAACGTAGTATGGGGCACATCAAGCTAAAGTCTGACTTACTGACTTACAAATTTAATCCTTCTGTGAAAGTGTGTCTGTATGGTGAAAATAAAATCACATATATAGTAGTAAGTGCAACAGTTGAAATCTGAGAATAAAAGAACTTAGGGAAACTGTATTGCAGATGATTTTAAGCAAAAAAACACTGGTTATTTTAAAGGCTTTAAGAATTCTAGTGCCATAGGAAGTGCTTCTGGATGTGTTATTTCAATAGAAGAGCTTTTGGGGGGAAGAGGATGCAGAGAAGATGAAAAAATTCACTTGCTCTTCTGAACAACCAGCAAGTGAAAAAAGGCATGATAAGTAGAAAATGAAACAAATTCCAGTGAAGCTAAAACTTGGGTTTGTTTTTTTATTCATGGACTTTGATGTAGAACAGTATTTCTTGTTGACTAAAACATTGAGCATTTGTTACGTAACACAGCCAAGTTAAAAACTTAACAGAGGCTTAGGTCAATATATCAAAGTAATGTAAGATAGAGAGATCTTCAGAAGAAAGAAAAGGCAAAACCCCTGGGCAAGTATTTTTTTCTTCTTCATTGCAGATGATGTTTGAAAGTCCACTCTAAAGACAGAAGAATAAAGACTAACCTTTATATATTAGTGGGTCGTAAAGAGAATTTACTCTCACAGTAGTCTGATGTTGTGCCTTTTGAATGAAGTACTGTGTTAAAGTATACATGAAACACACTTTCAAGATGTAAATGAAATTTTCTGATAGTCTAATAAACTCTTTTTTAATTTTAAAGATAAAAATACAGACATTACAGTGAAGGATAATGCGGATGATTTCTGCCTTCGAGATACATTAAGCATTGCATCAACGGACTCCTTTGTTTCCACAGCTGAGGTAAGACTCTTAAAGATTGCTTTTTTAAAGATTCATTGAGCTATTTGAACAGAGAACAGAAGAATCCTGATTTTTTTGCTTATCATTGAAAGCAAAAATGTATTCATTGCTCTTAAGAGGAAAAAAGATGCTTTCCAGGCTTAGTTGTAACAGATTTTTTTTTTTTTTTTGTTGTACTGGCAGAGTGTTTCTCCAGCTCCTCCTAAACAGAAGTTGCTTTTGAAAAGTGTATCAGATTTTCATGAGTGAGGAAGCAGTGAGTTGAGACTATAGTAGCTCCTTTCACCATGAATTGCATTTTCCTGTTCTTTTTTTCCCTAGTGCTTTACCATCCTGTAAAGACGCGTGAAGAAGGCTTTATGTTTTTTCGAGCTGGGTTTTGGGTTTTTTTGTTTGAGAGGAAGTTATGAGAAACTGACAGCTCCCTATTTTAGTATGTTCTGTGCATAATACAGAGGCATCAGCTTGAGCTGTTACTCTGTTGTTGCACCATGTATAAATTACTTAACAGGAACCAGAGGTCTGAGACTCTGTTATGGGAAACGTGGGGTCGAGCTGGTAAGGAAACTTGTGTGAGTGGGGTGTGGAGAGTCCCTGTTGGGTCACTGGAGCCACTGCTGCAAAGTCTCTAGAGCTGGGAGTGTGACTGCCAGAGAGCCTCCTGAATGGTCAGACAGGGAAGTCTCCTCAACAATCTAATACACTTTTTCTGACTTTAATCTTCTTTGGTAAGACCTCAAAGGATACACACAGAAATAATCTTTGGATAACAGGACATTGTCTATTAGCTGAAGTCTGGTACAGCTCCCTTGAAGTATTTGAAACAATCTCATATGCAGCGACACACTTACTTGAATGAGGAATATCTCCTCCTGTGCTCTCTTGGGAGCTTAAGGGATCTTGAATAACACTTTTCTCCAAATAATGGGAAAGGCAATTGGCCTCAATCGGTACATTTTGTGATAGATATTGCTCTTATATATGCACTGCAACTAAGCTACTATACTCAGACAGCTGTAAAAAGAGAGAATTGCATACACATTCTTTGCAATTATCATTTTGACTGTCTATTATAGGGTTTCTTTTACATAACACAATTACCTTGATTTAGTAATTCACATTAAATTGTGATTACCTTGGATTGAGATGCCTAGCATTCATTCCTATATGCATCTACAGAGACTAGTTACTCTTTCCTGTAATTTGGACGAGACCACAATTTAAGCTTGCTTCAACTCTACTAGCTCATGAGAGTAGCTGTAAACCACTACAGTTTGTACATTTCGTATCTTTCTTTTTCCCCATGAACTTCTTTAGTGTTTTTGCAAGTATGTGAAGATAGGAATAATCCCTTATGCTCATTTGTATTGCTTGTCTTAACAAAAACCACCCCAAAAAAACTCCAACCAACCAACCAGAAACACTCAGGATGTTTCACCTCAGTGGGATCATCATCCTGTCCTGAAGCCGTATTGTTCCAGTATTTGTTGAAGAAATGTTTGAGTCAGAACTGGCAACGTAATTGTCTTTATGTATCCTGGAAATATTCTCCACATTTTGATACCTCAGAGCCATTTCTGTCAACTCTTCCTTCCACAAAAAAGTTATGGAGATTTTCTTTTCCTTTCCGACTCTTTTGTCCTTTGCTAATAGAACAAACTCTCCTTTTCAGAATTTATTGAACAATCTAGTGAAATTCTCAGCTGACGGGAGTCCTGAAGACTAACAAAGAATGAATAACTTGCAGTTTGGTGTTTGAGCCAAAACACCATGAATGTTCTGGATTAAATATGAGCCACTAGGCTTGAACTGCAGGGTCACTTAATTCTATAGCAGTAGCTACGGGACATCATTGTGTGGTGCAGGTAAAATAAAGTCTGAATTGGTGTTCTCATACAACTATACTGTTACGTTGATTTAATATTTTGTTCATCCTTTGGGGGGAAAAGTGCTTGACATTAGTACTGCAAATAATTATGGCAATGAGAAGGAGTAATAACTACTTCCCAGTGTATTCAGCTATTAGTAGAGAACAGTTACAGCTTTGATGTAACTGGATTAGATTTGACATGCGAGATTCTTTGATCCTAGACATGATGATGTCAGGTAGCTGCTTCTTGTTTATCTCTTTTTTTCATTTTTTTTGTTCTTGCACTAGCAAAGCAGTGGAATGTTTTAATTTAGTCTAAAAGGTCCGAGGCTTTTCCAGCTTTAGATTTGTCTCAGCTGAGGGCCAAATAGGCAATTTTCTTTCATCATAAACTCCCTGATTGCAGCTACAGTATTAGTAGCTGTCCTAAACTCCATGTCCTGATAGAAATGTTTAGCAAAGTTTTTAAATCTGAAATTTATATGTGTGTTTAAACGGCTATGTGATTTTGCCCTACTGGAATTAGTAATTTCTCCTTCCAGAAAATTAGAATGTAGCAGCGTTTTTGGTAGTCACATCACGCTGCAAGTATCAACTGTGCTGACAGTTACTTGTCCTCCTTCTACATTGTGTCCTGTCCCAGGGAACAGGACTAAATATTTTGTGTCACTCTGGTTTCAGAGACTGGAAACTGTTTTCATGTTCCAATGTTGGCGCACAGTAAGATCAAATTTAGCTCACTGCTCTCAGGAGAAATAACAGTCATAAAGCAAGACACAGATAGATGCTTGAATAGAAATTGATAGGGAAGCAAGAAGAATATCCTACTGTGTTATATGAGGACAAAATATAGGAAGATGGTTTTCAAGAAAAGAGCTGTACGAAACTGGGACAGTTGGCAGAGTTTAAATCATGTTCCCTTTTGATGAGCTCTACAGGATAGCAGGGAGGGCATGCCAAAACTTCATCTTGGCTGTGGCTGATAATCAACAGGAGGCTGAGGATCACACATTTGATGACTTGTCACACACAGTTGTGCCTTCTGGACACCTACAATGCACAGGTGCCTGAATCCTTATAAAGACAGTTAAGACACAGTTGCTATCCCCAAGCCCAGACAGATTTCTATTCTTAAACACCCTTAGGCTCTCAGAAGCACTGCAAAAGGGATGGTAAACACACCTATTTGCCCTAATTAAGTTATTAGTACTATATACTGTGATAAATAATGGTATTTTCTTCCTCATTTGAGCCTGCCATCAATTTGTGTTGATGAGGGTTAGTATCCTTTTCATAGTCTTCCCTCTCATCTTCTGTGATCAAAATAGCTGCCACCTTTGGCAAGGACATAGCAGTGAGTGTGCCAGATAAAGGCCTCTACCCTCTCTTTCCTGGATTCTTTTCCCCCTTCCTAACAGAACCTCTTTCCTGCTCTCCCTGACAGTGAGCTTTGTTGCTGCCTCTCTGTTGTCAGTGCACATGAACTTATCATGTCTTATTTTCGTACCTTGACTAGGATTGCATCTGGAGTTCTATTATGAAATGAACTTTGCTTCCCTTGTTAAAATGTTGACTCAGTCCAAAGCTTGGGAGATTTTTTTAGACTTGTGAATAAAGCCTTAGCTGTTCTTTTTTATGAGTAACAGCCTTCCAGATCTTAAGTAGAACACACCACTTCATCATTTCAGTTTATTAAAGTGCCATCTCAAATGTTTTAGTTAGTAATCACCATCTCATCTTTCAACTCCCAAAACATGTTTCACTTTCATCCTGCAGCTACTTATGTTTAAAAAGAAAAAAATCTTTTCTCTGAATGGCTTTATCTTTTAAAGAGACCATCATCAGCCTTTTTAATATAGGGTAAGCATAATTTCTGAGAATGTAAGGAATGCTGACTGTGCCAATAAAGCGACCATTTTATTAGGTGGAGCAAGCAAGAATTTCTAGAAGGCCTAGCATTTTTTATTTTTGTTACATCCATGTAGGTAGTTATTTTGGTAGTGAACAAGGTCTTGATGCACAGCTGAGAATTTTTTCTATTTATTAAAAAACAACTTGTAGGTAGCGAATAGGAGTACTGAGCCTGTTCCTGGAAATCCCAGACTTAAAAACTATTGCAAGTTCCAGAGGTTTGATGCTTTACAGCCATGATTTCAGCATCTCTCTAGTAGCAGATGCTGCCCTAAAGCTGAAGTGTCCAGAAAAAACTGATTAGCATCTGAACAGTCTGTGTTGGCACCTTCAGAGGCTGCTTGGCAGCACCCTGTCTAGAGACACAAGTTAGCACTGCAAGCTTAGCCACAAGTTAGCACTACAGGCTTTTCAGTTTTGAAGATGTATGTATTATTTCAACATAATTAAGTTACGTATCCACTGCAGTCATCATAAATGTCCTGTACAGTGGTCACTGACTACCCTCTCTCTCTTGAGCCTTGAATGGATAGAAGTAAAGGCTTACAAGATGACATTGCTGCTATAGGGTCAGGAAACACTGAGATGAGCTCAGCTGTTTAGAGCATGGTGCTAAGAAAGCCAAGGTTTGGTGTTTGATCCCCATACAGGCCATTCACTGAAGAGTTAGACTTGATCCTTGTGGGTCCCTTCCAACTCAGTGAAATCTGTGAACGTGCACAGCCCTGAACTGCATTCACCTTTTCATCTCTTTGTGTGCATTTTCATTTTCTCCTCCAAGTAACCCTGCATGACACTGAGGAAGCAGCAGACATTTGGGGGCTGGTGTGTCAGGTCCGTCATCACAACCCTCTGTGCTTCTGGTGACTGCCAGCACTGTTGGCTGTGATGGAGCACCGTGTCATCCTTAGAGGTGTGTGAAGAGTTTCAGCGTGGAAGTACCTGTGCAAAAAGGTGTCCACTACAGCATGGTTTGGTTTTGCTGGGTCTTTTTTTAGCCAAACAAATCAATTCAAAATGGAACCTGACAATTTATGGAAGGAATTGTATGTATTTGCCAGCAGTAAAAAGATACTGGTATGAGTGATTCAAAACACCAGTGTAAGTTCCAGCAAATAAACAACATCGAACAATGTGTGACACTTGTCAGAACACCAACTCTGCACTGAAATCTCTAACTTCCTGATATGCTTAAATGTTTGCATGGACAAAAGCAGGTATTGGCATGTGCTTATACTCTCTCTTTAGCAGGAAAGCCATCTTGGCCCAACTGTTCCTGCAGTTGGCTCAGCTGGAGCATGTGGAGAAGGCACATTGGGATCATAGGGCGTCGTTCTTCATGAACTCTCACACAGCATTTGGCTGTGTGTCCTCAGGGACAGGAAAAGCTTTTCAGCATGTATTTATTTGAAAATTTTAATGGAGGTTTAATATAAAGTTATACTTTAATCTGATTTGTTTAAATAATTTTAAAATACATGGTAACTTTTTATATAGTTCAATTACTTTGAGAATTGCTTTTTAAAAATGTTTCTGGGGTATGTTTTTATAGCCTAGGAATACAAGGGGTTTTTTTGCCCCATGCAGGATATAAAAAGAAAAAAGGTAATTAAAAAAAAAAGAATTAAAAAAAAAGAATTCATTTTCTGGTCAGTAACTAAACTGAATTATGTATTATTTTTTATCATTAATAATAAGTTGTAATGTTTATAGTGGACACTGTAGCTAGCCATTGTTTTGTGGATTGAAAATGATACCCTGTAAACAGAAGTTCTCTGTATTATTTATGTCCTTTGATTTATTAACCTGTTTTGTTTTTTTTTCTTGCTTTAAAAGTGTCTATGAGTTCACATTAATTCATATGATAATCACAGAATTAAAACTGCCAATAATGAAAACCTTTTTGGGAGCCTGTAGTATAAAATCCTGAATGTTCATGCTTCAGACAATATGCTGTGGTAACTAGCAGATGTATTTACCAGTGAAACAAAAACAGGGGTGGGAGGATGTTACTATTTCTGGTTTCCTAAAGATTTGCTGATGCAATCCTTCTCTACTTTGTGACCTGGCAATTGTTTTCTTTTAACACCTTTGAGACCCATTAGGTTTAACTAGACTACTTAAAACTAGGCAAATTAAACAGAAAACTAAGGTGCCTCCATTTTATTAATTAAACTTTTGAAACTTGAAACTGCAACTTTCAGTTTTTAAGAGTTATGGAGTAAGTCTTGCAATGTGTGGTGTATCTATTCTGTTTACTACTTGAGTGTTGCTCTTTTAAGCAGATGCATCTTTAAGCAAAGGATACATCTTTTCAGTTGAGTATCAGGAAAGCTTCTTTAGTTTGTTTTATCTTTACAAAAATTATGTTAGCAAGCTCTTTAATGAACTTCAAAACTATTTTGTTTCAGCTTACAGAGCACAGAGAAGTTCGTAGCACGTATGGTCTGGATTCCCTTTGCCATTGCCCGTTGTATGAAGAAGCCATGCACTTGGCAGAAGAAGGCAAAATTTATTCACGAGTGTTAAGGTATTGATTTATGTCTATTTAATTATTTTCAAGAAAAGCAAGAATTAAAGTTATATGTTCTATCTAGAAATTATTTTATAGAAGTTACTTGTACTAGGTATTTTTTCTAAGAATTAGAATTAGGTGAATATTCTTGTTTATCTTTTTTTAATGGTCTTCGAAAACTTTTCTATTTATATAGGACTGAAATGTTTGAATGTCTAGGAGACAGCGACTTCCTTGCTAAGCTTCATTGTATTCGACAAGCTTTTCAGGTAAACAGTAAGCAGAGTGATTTACCTGTCTTGTTAAGCTTTAATTAAAGTACATGGCATTGAAACTGAATGCACTTTCTGTGCAAGCATTTTTATCACTTGTTCTGTAGTTAAATATTTTCTTGTTGCTTTTACATTTCTGTAATTCTGAAAGGAGATGTATTTGCAGAGGAGTCCCAGTTTTATGATTAGTTTTGGAACTTTTCCTCCAAAGGCTTATTAGGAACTTGCCCACTATACTAGAGGTTATAATTATATGAAATTTGATTGAAGCGTTTAAGGTCACTTGGTATAAACTGTGGATGAACATGTCTTTTCTGAACCCTTTTCTAGGTAATTCTTTCAGAAACAGCAAACAGAATATTTCTTGCTGAAAGTGGAAGAAAAATTTTGTCTGCTTTAATTGTGAGAGCACGAAAGGTAAAAGGCTTTTTTAACTAATGTTTTATTCTTTGTTACTTCTGCTAAAATTCACTTTCCAGTGTAAATAACCTATATCTCTTGTTTGCTGATACTCAGTGCTTTTACTTTACAGAATCCAAAGAAATTTGAAGATGTCTTTGATGAAATGATATATTTTTTGGAACAAACAGATCACTGGGATAATACGGAAATGGAACTTGCTGCTAGAGGAGTGAGTCTGAATTTCTGAGAAGTGCTTTTACCCTTAACAAGCAAGCCATGGGATCTAAAAATAAATTTTTACAATTCAGAATTGTGGGAAAGGCAACTCTTTTTTTGTTTGTATTGCTGATTTATAGAAATGGCATCCACCAGCTTAGTACCAGAAAGCACATTTTTAACTTCTCCTTTACTGACAAAGTATCTTTAATGCATGTTAATACAGCATTAGAATAAGGTGCATGCTGAATTCCACTGCTGAAAGAGAAAATAGGTTACTTAGATCATGTTCTCATTTAATACAGGTGAAAAATCTGAATTTTTATGATGTTGTTCTGGACTTCATATTAATGGATTCATTTGAAGATTTAGAAAATCCACCAATATCTATACAGAATGTAGTAAATAATCGCTGGTTAAATTCCTCTTTTAAAGAAACAGTAAGTATTCATGTGTAATTTTTATACTGATTAATCTGTAGTATGTTATAATATGTAGATGGTGTGATCAGTATAACATTGGTGTGAGCATTTGATAGAAATCTCTGTATATGCTGAAACTGGTGATCTGTGCTTATATCTTCAAAGCATAAGTTAAAAACAAGAATAAATCCTACAACTGTAGGATAAAGACTGTATATATGTCTGGTTAATAACCTTGAATTTGAACCAAAGAAGCTACACCATCCTTCCCTATACAGTCCAGTGTAGCTTCCAATATAACGTGAGTATGTACCTGAAGTATTCCTCAGAAAAATTAAACAGATTGTATTATCGGGTTTTTCATAACAGTAATTTAAAAGCTACAAGTCTGGGCCCAAAACATAGAGAATTATTGAATGTATCAGAGAAAATACTTTAACTTGTCCTGCAAAAACTAGTTTTTTTGAGGAAGTAGAGTTTTAGAAGGGGAGTTTCTGTTAGCCACATCTTAGATATTAGATCCAGGTTTTGGTTCACAGACCAGAGATTTAGCAAAGGGGCACAAAGTTGCAAGGAAACAAACATAAATTAATACAGTACAGGCATTCAAATGTTAATTACTATTCATGATTTCTCAGTTGTGCCTGTTTATTTGTCAAAGAGAGCTCGTCCCTCTGCTAGAGATACAGGCTTCTGCCATGGTCAGCTGGTACAGATGCTACTGTCATTTCATCTGGTTTTTTACCTGTGAACTGCCAGTTTTCCTTTTGTTTTTGTCTTTCAATTGAAATATTCCCTCTAGAGAGAAAACAGAGGTAACATATATTTTTGTAGTTATGTGGTAACACTGTGCTTTGTGAATAGTTAATTCTCCTGCAGTACTGAAGGAGAGTCAGATGAGGATAGTTATAAGCTCTGAGGGGAAAAAGCCCAGTACTGATATCAGTATATTGTATTTCACAGGTCCATATTTGGACAAAACTCCTTAGCTGAATCTGAAGCTATTGCAAGAATGTTTTTGCTAAAATGAAAAAGGGTATTTCAATGTTTTCACATTCCAGTTAATATCTAAAATAGTTACTTATGTCTGAGCACATGCTTTGGTATATAAGAGACTGGTCCTCAGTTAAACCCAGTGAGTGTTGCTAACTTTTGTAACTGTAAAATCAGTCAAGGAGGCCAAATTGTATTTGAATTAAAATAAAGAAAATGTTGCAATGATAGATCTGAAATAACAAGTATTAACTACATACAAATGTGGTTATTTGTATCAGCTGCTGTTCTATAGTTTTAAGCTTTGTGTTATCACAAGATTGAAACTGAAGAAAATACATGTCCCCAGAATATATTTTTTTTCCACAATTAGGCTGTGGCTTCAAGCTGTTGGTCAGTACTGAAGCAGAAAAGACAGCAAATGAAGGTAAGTTGCCCTTCAAATTATGTGGAGCAAAGTTACTGGTTGGCTCCTAAGAATTTGAAGTTTAGACAAGAGGTTGCCAATTGTAGAAGTATAGCTCATGGGGCCCTAATACCTGTTCTTTAGCAAAAAGTCTAACTGAAGGATTTTCAGCCTAGGTTCAGTCAGCAGTGGTGACAGTAATTTCCCTGACTTATCACTCCATGTTCATACCTCAGACTTTTGCAGACCAAGGGCATGAAGTTCATCTCTTGCCTGCTTATGCCAGGATTCTCAGCCCCATCTCCTTGCATCATCTCCACAGCTAAATCAAATTCGTCCTGCTCCTTTACCTACCTCAAATGCCATGTTCCTTGCCAGCAGAAGGAATTCCCCTGCAGCCACCCTTAGCCCCGTCCTGCATCCTCACCCCTCTGTGAAGGGGCTCAGTAGAACTCTGTGCAGCAGCTCCTTACTTGCACCTTCGAGGAATTTGTTAGACCTAGGAGGGAGATGCCTCATCCCTGTAGGAGCCAGTCCAAAGCAGAAAGCAGAGCTGGGTCTGCAGCAGCACATCCAGAGCCAGTGGAAGGGGTTTTGCCCACTGCAGGTGAGGAGTCTCTGCTCAAGTGATTGGCACTGACACCTTTCTCTGGTTTACATGATTCTTATGTGCCATATTTCATTGTAAAAAAGTTACTTCTCATGGCAGTTGGTGTTGGATGGACATTTACAGATACCTTATGTTTTTCTTTAGACTTTGAGATGAATCCTTGCAAGGTGTTACTTTTCTTTCTAAAGCAGTGCAATTTGCTTACTTTTTTGCAAGTTTCAGATATACATAGTGTATATTTGATCTGTCATATGGGAGTGAGAGTCATGATCTTTTGGGTCTTATTAGTGGTAAAGTATTTAAATTACACAGTAACACTGAAGTAAAAACCTTTTCTAAAAAAATCATGACATTTGCTTGGTATAATTGTCCTATGGCTTAATGGGATTCAGGTTACCACATCCCTGCTGTAGGGTGGTGTTAGGCTTTTATGAAGACTTCATGTTAAATAATAGATTTATACTAAATTTACTGTATAACTTTTGTCTGCAATTTTTCCATCACTAGGTGCCTGATGGATTTTTTGCACATTTCTATGCTATATGTGAACATATCAGCCCTGTATTGGCGTGGGGCTTTTTGGGCCCTAGAAATTCCCTTTATGACTTATGCTGCTTCTTCAAGGTTTGCAACTTTTTTTTTTAATTATCACTTACCTAAATGAAAAAAAAAAATCCTGATTAAAATAAATTAGGCTCTTATTTATAAGCATACATTTCCGTTTTCCTAAGATTAAGGCTAACGGTAAGAAACCATGGAAAATGAATGTTTTCATATTAAATGTTTTAAGCCTAGAACTGTTTTTCAAAGTCTGTTTTAGAGCACTTCTGTCTCTGCATCAAAATAATACATAAATGGATGCTTTTATGGAACATGTAAAAGAAATAGCTGCTAGCATTGCTGACTTTTTTTTTTCCTTCTTGTTAGTGAATACAAGTTTTTCCTTTTTTTCCCCACACTAGGATCAAGTGCTTTTCTTCCTCAAAGACATTTTTGATTTTGAAAAGGTGAGATACTCAACTATGGAGAGTCTGGCTGAAGATCTCACACAGTTACTAATCCGGCACACGGAACTGTTAATGGCCTATCTTGGAGCAGATTCACTGAGACATGTTGGTGCTTGTGTCAGTGGTCATGGGCATGTCATGACCAGTGGGCTCTTGGAAGCAAAAGTACAGTAAGCTTAAAATCCATGACAACTGTCAGGGTGTGCACATTGGTGTACTCCTTTCCACCTTTAATGACGAAACTACCAGGGCTGTTACTGAGCAAACAACTGAAAATGCATCATGTCACTAAGTATGGAAAAGGACTCAGGGAGGTTAAATGCACATCTATGAAAAGAACTGGGCAGTGTATTATTGTATATACTTAAATTAATTTTGCAGCTCAGATGTCGCTGTATTTGTACTTCATGTATCCCAAAGCTTTTTTCTGTAATATTTGGGTAAAGTTTATTTATGAAATACTGTACTTTTGCACAGATAATTTGTAAGTGAAGCTGATGGAGTTGTTTCCTTTAAAGGCTTATAGTACAAAATGTTCATTGCAGAGTCTCATCATTAGGTGTCTAGATCTAGAAGGTGTTTTGACTGGGGTACATGCAGTCTCTGATTCATGTGACACATGCAGTAATCACACTCACTAAACTGAACATGTTGCCCCTGCCCTGGAATTACATTTTTGTGGGTATAAGCAGCCATTTGGTACTTCAGTGTAATGGTGCAGTGCAGGAAATGCAAGCAGCACTGTTTGGGCAGGAATTACTGCCAGTATGCATTTTTTACTTTATTTTAAGATATCTAAACATCATTAAGGTGTTTAAAAATACTTATATTTGAAAAGCTATGCTAGCTTCACCAATTAATTTAAAACTTCCTTGTTCTAAAACTGTTACTACTTTATGTGATGGTAAATAAACCATTCTCAGTTCATATGTAGCATTTCAAAATATATTTTTAAATAAGTATGTATAAGATTTGTTAATTATGAAACAGAATTGAAGGCAGTGTTTTATAATTAAAAGCACTTCAGTCTTCCTCCCTTCTCTGTGGGAAGTCAAATGTCTATTTAAGAAATTGAAGCAATTCTGGCCATCTGTGTGCCATGTAAAAACTGGGGCTCAGGCTTTGGAACCCTGAACTTCAGGCAGCACAGCACAGTCAGAAGGCATGAAGGAAGTCACAGTAATGGTGTCTGCTGTTCCAGAGGTAATGGTGAGGTATAATCTTTGCATTTCTGTAAAATGAAGCAATGCTTCATAGTTCGTTTAGTCTCTTAAACTACACTTACATATGCTTTGCCACACAAAGCCAGCCCACAAGAATCTATCCCATGTCAAGAAACACAGTAATTACAGAGCAATTCCAAATATTCAGATACTTGAGAAGCATGTTGTTAAAATCTAGGATATCGAAACAAACTGACTAGAAACCTTTCAGCTTCTGTAGCAAACACAACCCAAAATTAGGATATTCAAGAGGAGGGCCTGTGTAATCCATAGATTTTACTGAAGCCAACATTTTGCTCCTTTGTTGTACTCATTTGATAAATACAAAAATTATGAAATTGTGTCATATAACTTGTGTGAAATGCCAACTGGTTATAAACTATTTAACAAAAAACCCGTATACTTCTATGTGTAATAAAACAGAAATTCCAAATGCTGCTCTTGGCCTGTTTCCACCATTGAAGTTGCTGAACTGGCACCGTGCTCCATTCTGGACTTCTTTTCCTTTGCAATGTCTTCAATATGGGCATGTGAAGTTTTTTTCACTTATCTCATTTTCCTTTTGAGCAGATAAGTATGCTTAAGCTATCTGTATTTTGGCAGCTTATTGCAAATCTATGAATGAAATTATATGGAACAGTAAAGGTAGCTTGTTGGGTTCAGGATCAGTAGGAATAGTGGAGATAGTAATAGAGTAAGTGGCATATTCCACAGCAAATATACCAGCTGTAGGTAGCAAAGGAAACTGCTGGGGTTTGTCTGGTCTAATAAAACGATATGAAGAAAATTACACTTTAATGTTCGTCGCAGAGAAATCAAAATGCACTTTTTAACAGAAGTGAATGTATATTGAGATTTTCATATTATTTACAAAAAGTTCTTGAAGAAAGTGCACCAGTATTGCACATGAGATTATAAATGTTTCCAGATACTTTAAAAGTTGGTCTTCTGTCAAAAGAATGAGAAAGATCTAGTGAAGCACCAAAACATTTAGAAAACGGAGAAGAATTTGATAATATGTGTATCCCTTTAAAATAGGAGCACTTCCATGCATTCATGGAGCTCTCAGAAGTCCACAGAACTGGGCTGCAAATTGAACTGTTGTATTTCCCTTCCAATATAAAAAATACAGGGTCTGGTTGTTTAAAGACACTAACAAGTATTTGGTTCAGAAAAAAGAAAGGAAAAGAGAGGGGGAGGGAGAAAAAGAAGAGGGAAATGTGCACGTACATGCAGGTCGGCTTTTGATCTCTTTTGGCTCTTTTTGGACAAAAAAGACATTCAAATATTCTGTCCTTCCTAACTCCCGACACAGAGCTGTAACTTTAAATGGGAGATAACTGTCTTCTTGTAACCCAGAACTGAAATCAGTTCTCTGAAAACCTACACCTGAGCTAGAAGGTGTATACAGAGTACCTTCTGATAACCAGCCATGTGGCCTGAGAATTTCAGAAGCACACCATCTCTGAGAACACACGTGCCAGAGCTGCACCACAGCAGTGACAGGATGATGCGGTTCTGCTCTAGTGAATTCATAAGCAAATCAGAAATTTGTCCATAATCTCTAATTTTAGATAGTTTTGAGTGCCACTTTCCATGCTAATAAGAATAAGCTAAATTTAAAAGCCATGTTAGCTGCCATAACTGTAACTCATAAGATCAGAAATGTTCAATGTGTAGGGATTATACAAGAATAAAATATTTATATAATTTGTAATTCAACTGGAATAATCTCACTTTAAATGTGTTCTTAATGATTATTATACTTTACTTTTGTAGTCTTTGGTTTCTTTCAAACTGAATGTGTCAAGTGTCAGAGAAAGATTATTTGTGACCTTTCTATTGCCTAAATGAACTACAGCTGTGTATATGAAATAAAATATTTCAGTGAAAGAACTGTTGCTCATTTAACTAAAACTTGAATTTGCACAATTCTCAAAATGTAATACAAAATTATTTTATATGGCAAGAGTTTTGATACCAGGTAGTTACCTTGAAATTGGAATTTGCTCCCAGAAATCAAAACCAACTATAACAAAATTTATTGTATAAATGGGAGAAAAACTTGAATGGGAACAGCTTTGGGGCTGTCCAGTTTAAACTGATTTATCAACCTTTTTAATTTTGCTTCTATTAAATGGTTTGCAGCATTGATAAGTTTTCAATATACACACCAGTGATCCACCAAAAAGCCAAATATTGGGGTTTCTAGTCTTGGAAGTCAAAAAGTGCTTCAGCCAGACACCTTAATAGGTGTGTCTCTGAGGTGGCTGTGCTGGGTTCTTGCAGGCACGATGCAGCACGGTGGAGGTGGGCAGACCCCTGCCTGTGGTACTGACCAGAGTGGCTCCATTACACCCAGCTCTGTGCCAAGCTGTCCTCTTCACGTGGCTTTGGAGACGAGTGTTTTGCAGAGTTACTTCCAAGCCAAACTGCTGTGGTGAGCTCCAGTTGTGGTCTAAGACCTCCTGTATGGAGTAATATAAATAATGAAATAGAGACCGTAAAGAATCTAATCCTCACTGCTGTGGAAGGGCAATGTGCATAAGCTTTGATCTGCCCAAATTTGTTTTAGGTGTGCCATGCGTTCCTCTGCTGAAAGGCTGGCTGGTCAGAGGGAGCTGAAAGCTGGGCCCTGAGAGCGGTGCTGTGCCTTTGCTTCAGTCCAGCTGTTCCGAGGGTGGCACTGGGGGACAGTTCCTCTGCTGTCCTTCAAAAGGCAAGAACGTTTAGTGTTTTGACTTTGATGGCTGTTGTTCAGATCTGCACAGCCTGACGTCGTGTGGTTATTGTCCTAATGTTTATAATCCAGCTGAAAGTTAGACTCCAGTGTGGCAGACACAATACCAGACGTAGAAGAAAGTTCTGCACTGGAGACCTTGCAATTGAACATGTAAGAAACTTAATCATGTTTAAGCAGGAAAAGGAGTGTATTCAGATGTGATGAAATCACATTTCTGCCTCTGCTTTGTAAAGTTCCCAGAGAAAGGCACTGCTTGAGCCACCGCGCTCTGCCTCTCGCAGTCTGGCACTGGGGAGATTCCTCCCCGCTCCATCAGCACTGTCACATTACTATTATTAGTTGATCGCTCTCCATGTGCCATAAACCGACCCGGGACCCGACGGCCGTAGGTATAAAACCTCCCCGCGGGCCGGGCAGAGCCAGCGGCGGCGGAGCAGCAGTGCCCGCGCTGAGCGGGGCTGTGCGGTGAGTGCGGGGCTGGATGGGTCTGAATGGGTCTGAATGGGGGCTGAGTGCGGGGCTGGATGGGACCTGAGCTGGGGCTGGCTGGGAGCTGAGTGCGGGGCTGGATTGGGGCTGAGTGCGGGGCTGGATGGGCGCTAAGTG
>JAWWEE010000004.1:11506149-11624956 GCA_035221455.1 Xenops minutus
GTGCGGGGCGGTGCGGGGAGCGGTGCGGTGCGCGGTGCGGTGCGCGGTGCGGGGCGGTGCGGGGAGCGGTGCGGAGAGCGGTGCGGTGCGGGGAGCGGTGCGGAGAGCGGTGCGGTGCGGGGCGCGGTGCGGTGCGGGGAGCGGTGCGGGGCGCGGTGCGGTGCGCGGTGCGGGGCGCGCTCGCCGCGGTTGAACCGAAGCGCCCCCGCCGGTCCCCCCGCACCGCGGGCGCTCCTCGGCCCCGCCGCCCCGGGGGCCGCGATGTGCGGGGCGGGCGGCCTCGCCAGGTACGTGCGGGTCACGGGAGTGGGTTGAGAGCGCCGTAAATGCCTGATTTTCACACCCCGCACACAGAGGATTTGGGTTCGTCGGTGCGGCCCCGATCTGGAGGGAAGGGGGGTAACACACCGGGGGTGGGGAGAAAGTACCGGCCTTCTGGGGCAGCTTACGAACCATTCATTGTCAGGTTCGGTTTAGGTAAATAAGGGCTTCTAATAATACAATAAA
The DNA here is from genome assembly GCA_035221455.1 of Xenops minutus. Classification (NCBI taxonomy): domain Eukaryota; kingdom Metazoa; phylum Chordata; class Aves; order Passeriformes; family Furnariidae; genus Xenops; species Xenops minutus. Next base: position 11,506,657 of record JAWWEE010000004.1, read on the forward strand.
TTTTTTAAAAAATCATGCTTAATGAAAGGTGTTAATTCAAGAATTAATCAGCAAATAGCTGTATGCTAGAAAACACAGTACTCTCAACCTGAGATCTCGGGTCTTAAAGAGATCCTAGACCTCTTAGAAAATTGACCAATTAAATGAAATTGTAAAATTAGTCTTATGAGAGGGCCAAGTGTAATAATTAAGGAACATTCAGAAAAATGAGAACATGCCCAGTATATGTAGAAATCACAGCCCAGTATATGTAGAAATCACAGTCTGATTCAAGAGCCTATCTTGAGCTCAAGATAAAAGAGCTGGGTAGATGGTTTAAGACTTTTCTGAGGAATGCCTTCTCTACCTACACTGGGATATATTAGATAAGTAGTTTCTGAAGTGAAAGGACAAGCATCTGCTTGGTTCCTCATCTTTGAAACCGAGTTCCAGCTGGCTGTGGGGAGGCAGAGGGCAAAGCTCATGGCAGTGGGAGAGCAGTTCAGGAGGCAGCAGCAGTGACCCTCTGCACCAAAGGCAGCCGTACCTGCTCAGAGGAGGGTTGCACACACGGCCGGGCTTTCACAGGGGAGGGTTGCTCAGGGGGAAGCAGCAGTGTGTCTGGAGGAAGCCAGGAGACCTCTCAGCTGTGGCAGAGGCGCTGCATGGCCATGACCAGTGTGGGTGACCAGCCCTGTGTTCAGTCTGAGCTGGCCAAGAGGAATTCCAAGAAGAGGCAGGTTGGCTGTGTCCTGTCAGTGGGGAAGAGAAGATACAAGCTGCAATAGCGCTTCATGCCCAGGATTTTATCCCTCATTTCAGTACCTTGATCTCTGAAGTCCTGTTAGTGAAGTCAGCAAGAGCAGAGCTCAACTCACGCTGTTGGTCTTCAGCTGCTGTGACACAGTGGGTGGTGAAGAAACTACGGCGTGGGGAAAATATGCTGATTTTTCTCTTGGGGACCTCAGTTCACAATTTACTGCCACCTGTGATTAGGAACAGCAGATATCGTGGAACATGAAATCATGAGAAGATCCCAGCACGGTTTCTCCCTTAACAGAGCAGTCTCTCATCCTCCACTACATTTGCTCTGGAGCCTGTGGACCCCATAATAGTACCTGAAGAGAGTAAGGAATTAACAGATCTTTTCTACAAAGAAGAGTGATTTTATTTTTTAATAGTTGGCACTGTTGCATTTAGAATGTTTATAGTTACATAAAGACATCCTTTATATTTAATATGTTTTTACAAATAACACCATATCTGTAAGGACTATCCTGCTACAATATGAGACTCTCAATAAATGTTGAAGTGTGACAAATTCAAAGATTGAGGAAAAGATTCTGTATGAGATTGAATTAGCTGGGTCAGTTGTTGGTAAGCATTGTGGTCTTTAATTATAAAGACTTAATGAAGGAAATACAAGTGAGTGGAAGTAGTTTTGCATTTTGTATTACACCAAATGTGAAGTTTGGACAGCTGGTGTTAATTGTCATAACTCATTGGCTTCAGTGGAGCTGAGTTTGTGCCAGCTCAGGACCTTCCCCTATGCACGATAATTTTAGTATCTACTAAAGTATCTGTAATTTAGTACAACAACTGGTAGTGTCATTCCAGATCAGTCACAGCAAGGACATAAATGATGAACATTTCCCCTTCTCTTCCCAGTTCTATTTAATATTTTAACACTGTGGACTGTGTTTTGCACTCCTTAGTGCTTTGGCTGCAAGTAGTGAGTTTCCAACTCTCACAATATGGTTTTCTTATATAATGGAGTCTTCCCTGCAAGTAGATCACAAAGAGAAGACAGATGGTAAACGTAACTTAGACTGTGCCATGAAGGGCTTATTTATAACTCACAGTACCCAGTAGGAGAGCAGGGGGCCTCCCGAAAGGAGAACTCAGAGGAACTAGACCTTTTTTAAAGTCATGGCTTCATCCTCCTATTGTAAAAAGGAGTGTTCAGTTCAGGGAAATGCAGGTGTTTTTCATGTCTCATGTGAGGATGTTAATCACATCTCTGAAAATCAAGAATTTTTTTTAAAGAAAGGGAATTTTATTATTTATGGGAAGGTTTGGGGGTTTTTTTGTTTGGTTTTGGTTTTTCTTAGTCTGGTTAAAGCTGCACAATTTTTTTTTGATCAATTGAGGACTCTGACCTCCTTTCAGAAATGGAAATTAATTAAATTTAAGGAGATGGATTTTGGGACTTGTGAGCCATCAAAATTTCTGTGTCCCCTTGGTGATTTTGTTTTTTGGGTTTTTTTTTGTTCACTTTCTTTTTCCTAAAGTAAGGTTTTAGTGAGGCTGCCTGAAAAGTTGAAAAAGTGCTGTGATCATAACAGCACTTTTCATCAGACCACATAGCAGAGATTTATCCATTTACAGCAAATGAGTAAGATAACTGAAAACATTTATTTTTTTTTCACATAATATTTCTAATCTCTTGCCTAGTTTCCTATGCATTATTAGTTTTGTATTAAACTTTCACTTAGAGATCCCTCTCTGTATTACAGCCAATCAGCTCATTCTAGTAATGGCACTTTCTCCTTCATCCAACTCCAGAAGTAGGACCATCGATTACAGGATGGAGGTTAAATTTTTCATCTAGGAGCAGAGCTTTGAAAGTGGACCTGCAGTCTGGTACTTTCAGTATAAACATTATAACACTGGACTAACATTTCCAGAGAGATTTCATTTAATCGTAGGAAAGGTAAAATATGGAGAGAAAAAAAAATAGACTATTGTCAGGTGAATGCTGGAGTGATGAGACTGGGTAGGCAAAGAAAAGCACAGGAACAAGCTGAAATAATTTTTTGATCGTGGTTATGCTCAACATTATAATTGGTATTTTTTTTTGAGTGGGAAGGTTCAATGGGAGCTCTTACAGCTTCTCTTGAGATATGTTGATCTTGGGAAATGAAAGCAAAGATGAGACCGAATCTTAAGATTGGACATCTTCGTAATAGGAGGCAAAATAATTTCTGAAATATCTATACAAGTACACTCATGTTGCCTCAAAGAATAAGCATTACTTTTATTAGATGAACTCTGTGGGAAAATTATTCTTATTACAAAGGAAGAATATATATGTATGTATATATCTACAATTTAAAAATATAACTAGTTCATCTCAAAAGGGAATTAGTAGGTCAAGGTTTCTTGAGCTGAAAAATATATTACTGCATACTTTTGCAAAGCTATTGGCAGATGAGGAGGGCACTGTTCTTCCATGACTTGTAGGTGTCAGGATTTCTGGATTCAGCCACTTGGGTTTTCTCAGCAACAATACATTGACTGTGATCCTCTTTGGATGGTAAGGCAGATACAAAGGAGTTTCGGTCCACAGTTGTTGTTCCTGAAGCAATGGTTGCTACCCCACAGAGCCAAGCCAAAACTCAAGGAGTGCTTCTTTTTTTTCCTAAGGATTTTGGACTGTCTTTATTGGCAATTACTCATCTGCCTTCAGGGGTGCCTAAGGCAGGGTCCTGCTGCTGGTTCTGCTCAAAGGCCATGGAGAGGGGGGAAAGTGCAAACATGAGTGGTATCATGTTTAGCAATGCCCTGCTGCTTTATATCCATATCTTTTAGCATCAAAGGGGGAGGTAGGATGACTTGCAGAGGCAAAGTGTCTTGCAGCCAGCTGGCTAACCTTCAAGCATATTAAGAGCTGGTGATGCCATCGAACTGGAAAGTAGCCTGAAGTAATAGCAGATATGGCAGTATCCCAAATGGCAGAAAGGTACCTGCCATCTTCTAGGCCAACAGCCCGTTGGACTGGCACAATTTTGGAAGTTCAGAAAGCAGGAATCCACAAGGAAAATTTCTTCCAACATTTGCACTTTTAAGGAAAATTTCAGTTTTGTTATCCCACTGTCAAGGGGTTCAGGTAATTGGAGCTATCAGAAAGATTCAAGACAAAGTCTTGACTCGTAAACATCATCTTCTACTTAGAATTGATTGCATATAATAAATCACACATTGGAATAGTCAGTTTTCAAATGACTTTAAGATGAAGCCCTGGTGATTTGGTACATTGCTGCAGTGAAGATTAGTGGTAACCTTCACTTGAGGTGTTTAGGTAAAATGAATTTCTTGAGAATTATTATCTGTGGGAATTTCTTCTCTGCTCCAGCCCTGTGTGAAGGCTAGAAGGTCTTTATGTCCCAGGCTACTTCAGTGCAGGGATTGCATCAATCTAGGACATTCCTTTGTTTTCTGATGGGTTCCTGCAGTAAACCTTCTACTCGGCTGCTGTGTTTTAAGTACAAGGCTAAAGGCTGTCAGACACAAGTGGGGAAGTAGCAATTAAAAGAGCAGAGATGCAAGAGAAGAGAATTGAGAAATTTCTCTGTAAGACCTGCTTATAAAAATGAGGAAGTCAAAAGATTTTAAGTAGTTTTAAGGTAATACTGATCAAAGTGGAGATTTTATTTACCTGCATGAGAAGTCAGCTGGAGCTTACAAAGACATGCAAATACTGCACAGCACACAAACGTATGTTTAAGCCTGTAGGGACCCTGAGACTATAGAATGCTAATGCAATTATCTGCCTTTCTAGACTCGACAGAACTTTAACATGCTATTGCTAATCTGAAACAGTCTCAATAGGAACGACTACTACTTAGTGATTTTATGTTCATGTGTTCACAAGTGAGAAACTGAAATGCCTTGGATTCCCTTCTGTACAAATGAGGTGTTTGTCAACTGACTGGGGAGTGGGGTGAGAGTGGTGTAACTTTCCATACTAATTTGTTGGAAGGGGACACACAAGTGTTGCCCAGAAAGTCTCTGTTGAGGCCAAATTTAGAATTTGAAAATTAGGGCAGGCATTGGTAGCTAAATGCTTTTTTCATGTTATGACTGCTTTCATTTGGAAAAACATTGCAAGATATCTCAGAATCTCATTCAGTCTGCATAGCTACAGCAGTGCTGGTGAGCACTGATGATGCTGGTGTATTCTTGCAGAGTTTGCATGAAAGAAACTCTTATTATTATTTTTAAAACCATGTAAAATTTTCCATGTTTATAATCTGTTTGTAATTTAGAAATAGAGAACTTAATAAGAACTACTAAGGACTTCACTTTCCATATAATGAAAAGCCCTTACTCAGTTCCTCTAAGCCATAAGTGAGAAATCCCTTCCAGCAGGTACTTTTCCAGCATTTTTCCTTCAGGTCTTTGAGTCCCTTTGTTTGCACCATGTTTGGCACTGAGTTTTTAGGCTTTCTGGGGACTCAGAAGATTTATACAGTACAGACAGCAATAGCACTGGAGTCATGTTATGATTTCCTTTCTGCCACAAGCTCTGATAGACCTGAAGATGAAAAAAAGGAGGAAAAGAAAACAGAAAACACAAAGGCTTGCCCTGAACTTGAAGTGCCTTTCTGTTAGGTTCCTAATAAATACAGTTCACTTGAAAATTTCTAATGATTTTCTTTTAAAAAATGCTGTGCAATTTCCAGACCACAATTAAATTATATAAATACTTTATCTGTATGTGGCTTGCCTATCCCATTTCACAGTTTTTAGCACTAGTTCTCCCTAGAACAGCCCTAGAAGAAAGCAAAGCATTATATTGTATTCCCAGCCTGAGACACAAGAGCCTTCACGCAGCAGGAGATACAGCTGCACCCCTGATGTGCCCCAGCCCCTCTGTCTCCTCCTGCCACATGTCCAGGGGCAGAGTGGCATCTCCAGGGGCTGTGGGTGCTCCAAAGTTCCTGCAGCCAGAGCTCCCTGGCTCACACAGTGCAAGGGCAGAGCACATTCCTCTGTGCTGCCATGAGTATCGAGAACAGCAGTTTTGCAACACACCAGGGCAGCCAGAGCTTGGCTCCAAGTTGTTTTTTTTTTTTGTTTTTTTTTTTTAATGGAAATTAAAACCCAATATCTAGGACTATATAGAGGAGTTATGAGCATGAATAGTGAATCATAAGCTTGTTCTTTTAATTACCGTGGCATACTTAGAACCTATTCATGTCTTCAAAAGCCTCAAAGGACCAAGTGAAATTGTGATACATTGATTTCAGCCTATGCAAACTTATTTACAGGAATATGGTTAAAGCATCATTTAAAAGGAAAAGAAAGGAATATAACTACAACTGTTTCTTTCAGGTAGAAACTGAAAGCAATCTTAAACATACCAGGTCCAGAGCACAATACAGTAGCCATGAATGACATTGCACAGAAAACCGAGGTACGTACCAATTTAAAATAATCAAAGCAATGTAGTAATTTACAACTGATGCTTGCAAAAATAGTAATTACAAAAAAATTGTAGAAGACAATTATATAAGATAAGCAATTATACAGACTAATAATTGAAGTCTGCCAATATTCCTGTTATTTTAAGTCAATGGAAGGGGACTTGTACGTAGCTCAAGATTTGATGGAATCTGTGAATTATGTTCTCGCTGTTGTTAGAAAAATATGGAGGGGGAAGGCAAAATAAAGACAACAAAATATGAAGAAACTTTAAATGTTGGTGGGGAAACTCTGGATGACATTAACATCTAGGCTACTTCAAATACTTCTTCTACATAGACTTAAAACTCCTGGTGAAGGTGAAAAAGTATGAAACATGGAATGTTTTCTGCCAGTTTTCTCAGTATTACTTTATTGAGAACATCCCTGTTGTCATCACTGTAAAAACTTCTCAGTAGGTCTGAGAAGTGGGAAATTCTCTTGCTGTTTGGACACACAGAGAGTAGCACTGGCAAAGAAACGTCCATTGGCTGTATCAGCATCAAAGTTCTGCGATCTTTGCACTTTATAACATAAAACCAGTGGGATTCTGTGTTTCTCTAAATATTATGAAAGTAAGCATATAATGTATTGGAAGTTTTAAATTAAGAAATACTACTATTTATTTAAAAACTGTATATGACTGTTGAAGTGTTGCAGAAAAAATCCCATACATACTGTATTCTTTGTGTTTGTATCTGTTTTACATGTTAGGGGCAGAGAGGCTCTTTGGTGGCTGCTTGTGATTGAAAGCAACAATATAAATCTGTGTTTAAGGCCACAGTAATTGAAAATGTACATTCACACAATTCATATGCTTAGTTATGTAGCTGTTAGTTACAATTACTTATAGCCTAAGTTTAAAATAATGCTAAATGGCTTTTTATTTTAGTACTTATTACTATTTATGGGTAAATACAATTATGCTTAATTGATGATGGCACAAAGTTCGTAATATCAATTGCACTTCTGTTTTATGTTCTTACATTCTTTCTAATCCAATCTATCAGAATATTTCTGTCCATCTGCTTCAACTTTCTTTTTCTTATCTTCATTTCTTCTATATCTTCACCAAGATTCTGCTTTCTTCATCTAAACCCGTCCAAAAGTCCTATGTGCCCAAGCTTCACAAGGGAGATGTAAAGGATAAATTTGAAGCTATGCAGAAAGCAAGGGAAGAAAGAAATCAAAGGAGATCTAGAGATGAAAAGCAAAGAAGAAAAGAACAATATATTAGAGAGAGAGAATGGAACAGGAGAAAGCAGGAGGTTATTTTCTTTGCTAATATTTTGTGTTATTTTGTATTTGAAAATTTATTCACATTATTTTAAGACAATACTGGGATTTTATTTAAGTTATAAAGACAGTTTACTTTGTGTTTCTTCGACTAGATGAAAGAACTGCTTGGATCTGATGAAGATGATGACACAAAATTAACTAAAACAGAAAAAGGTTATGTTCCAAAACTAATAGGTAAGAGAGGCCCAACTTGAAAGGCCACATAATTCACTAGGTAAGTATTAGATATAAGTGCTTAGCTGTGTATTTCACATTCACAGGAACTGTTAAAGGCAAGTTCGCAGAAATGGAGAAGCAAAGGCAAGAAGAAGAAAGAAAACGAATGGAAGAAGAAAGAAAGCGCAGAATTGAACAAGATATGATTGAGAAAAGAAAAATTCAAAGAGAGTTAGCAAAAAAAGCACAGGAGGTATGTTGATCTGATCACAAGAGTCAGGATATAATCGGAAACAATAAACATGACAAAGTTTTGTATTAATCAGAAAGATTCAATCTTAAGATTTTTGATAGTAGTTGATTTACATGGGAGATGCTCAGTGGGATGGAAGTGGCAAATAATGTTCAGAGACTCCTCACTTCTTTATAGTAATTTTTTTTTTTAAGCTCTAAAATTGGGTTATAGAGTAAAACCAGCCAAGCAAAAATATGGCAGGAATCAGGCACAAATTTTGGTGTCCTGTGAATATAAGAGTTTACAGTTTGCTAAACTAATTTGAAAATGTTTCTTATATTTTACCAGTGCTTACTTTAGACAACTTGTGCTTATAAGTTAGTGAATACAGTTCAGTGATACATGAACTAAGAAGCAGTAAGAAAATGCCAATGACAGGCAAAAATGAGAAGACATTAATGCAGTAAAAATCATAAATCATGAAGTCCCAGATTATTTTATTCCTTTGCCATTTTGTGAATCATCATTGCATAAATCTATATGCATATATGAATAGACTGCAACTTTTGTTGATGCCAATAAAGCAGATTAAGGGGGTGTCATATTAATTCCTTTTGCAAGTTTTCTTCAGTGCTACAAATACTGCAGTCATCTAAATGATACACTAAAAGCATAGGCAAATTTTTGTTTAATCAAATGACAGTAGAACTTAATTTAGGTTTGAATTTGTGCTAAGAAATGAAAAATAGCAGGAGTCAGTTTTTGGATAGTCTTTACTAAGACCTTTAACATTGTTACAACTGTACTTTTAACTGGTATTGTATCTAGCATATATTTAATGTATTCTGCAAGGTAGAAGTACCTACGTGTAGAATTTTGGGAAGTGTGTTAGTTTTAGACCATAACATACAGACATCATATGAAGCAAGCAGAGCTTTAGGCTTTTTGCAGGAGTTGAGGGGGAGACAGTGTCACTTGAATCAGAAATAATCAATAAGCTTGCTTTAGCTTTTTTTTTTTTTTTAACACAACTCTGAAATGCTTCAATGAAGAATGGACACCTCAAGTACTCTCGGTTCAGCACTGACGTGTTAAGAATGCTTTAGCATACTTTCTGTAGGATGTTTTATGTCATGTTGCCTCTTCCTTGACAAGCTAACCTATCTGAAGCATTCCAGCAAAGGTTCAGTCATTGTCATCTCTGTGAATTTAAGTGCTACATACATATCACTGATACAAAAAGAATTTCCAGTTCTATGTCTGCAACTCTAAGGCAAAGAGCCAAAGTAATGTAATCATATGAAATTCTCATTTAATAGATTGATGACTTTAACAATACGGGAACTGAATCAGCAGCTGAGGTAATCAGATTTTTTTAAAGAAATGTTCACCTACATTTTTATTCACTTTGTTTTATTATTGTAATTTGGGTTGGGAGAACTCTGAAAATGTCACACGAATACCTAATTAAAGTTCAACCAAGGAGCTAACAAATTTTTAAAGTATATGGAACTGTATATCTGTACCTGAAATCAGTATATTGAAGTTTGAAATAGAGCCTGCACTGTGAATACTTTGTGGTTAGTTAAAAACATCTAAAATGTAAAAATTCAAAGCCACCAGAATTATTTGATATATGTTGGTAATGATATTTCTAAGTCCTCTGGCTTTGTAAAGAATCATCTTATAAGCTCTTTGCCTTAAACTTGAAATTAAAAGGGGATTCTGACAACATACAGATGTTTAAACACCTCACTCAGTTAACTTCTTTTAATTTTTTTAATTCACTAATTTACCATTCGTCTTTTAAGTCTTGCAAATAAACATTTAACTTAAAAATGCTGGATCTAAAGGTCCTGTTGTCTTTCACTAACACAAGACAATCACACTCCTACTACAGTTTTGGAAAGACAAAAATAACCCCCAAAATCCAGTAGCTCTAACTTATTTGGCAGTCCCTGTTAATCATGGTATTCTGTGGGGAAAAAAAATGAGTAAAAATGTATTTGGCAAGTTGTAAAAATAGCTTTGAAGGAACAACATCCTTCAAAAGACAATTACTCTGCCTGACAAACTGCTCTCTAGAGCTACTGGCTTATTTCAGCTGCAGTATATCCTTTACATTGTAAATCTAAAGACTGGAAGTAGAGTGTGGTTACAATTGCTGTGTATTCAAAATTACACCTGTTCTTCTCCAAACCATGAGTTTTTATAACTAACAGTTAATGAAAATATGTAAAGCAATTAAGGAGTTTCCCAGCAGTTATGTTTACAATATAATTCAGTCTTGATACTCTTCAGAGTTGTGCCACAGGCAGTTGGATCTATTCTTGTGGTTAATACTCAATACAAGTAAATTGAGTAAACCTCTTGTAAGCTTTGGTGCACGCAGGTTAAACCAGCAGTTTCATTAAGAAATGAGTCTATCTAGAAGTTAAGCTTCCTGAAAATGTAATAAATGTCTTTCTGGACAGGAAGGGGATGATTCACTACTTGTTAGAGTAGTGCCTGTGAAACCCACCAAGACACCTGGGAAGATGAAAATAAACTGTGAGAACACAGGAAAGGAGAGAGCAGAACAAAGCAATGAAGAAATGAAGAATGAAACCCAATTCCTTAAGGAAACCAAGTGCCTTTCATTTGTCATGGTAAACCCTCATCCAAAAATACGTAAATAATAGATATTTATGGGCTTAAGATACAACTATTTCATTTTTCTTACACAGGGTGAAAATGAAAACAATGAAACACAAGACTCTCTGTCTCCTGGTAAGCTGAAAGTAACATTTGAAGAACTTGAAAGGCAAAGACAGGAAAATCAAAGGCGGCAAGCAGAGGAAGAAGCAAGACAGCGTTTGGAAGAGGAAAAACGTGCCTTTGAAGAAGCCAGACAGCGAATGGTAAGTATATGTTTTGTCATGTTGTTACAGAATTTGCATGTAGGATATGCTTTTACATTCTTTCCTGTATATGATTCTTTTTTTCTTATTCTTTAACTGTATTTCAAGCTGTTAGGAGTCTGAATTTCTGAAAGATGCATTTTTGACCTTAGCTCTAGATCAATAATCACACTGGCACAATGTTTTACACATTCTTTCAGTAAACTCAAGAAATACAGGTGTTCTAATGTTGCCAGCAATATTAGTAAATTTTATGTCTACACTTCGTACTACCTTAAGCTGTAACTTCTTCAAGAAGATTATTAGCTGTCTGTTTTGTTCTTAAATAGTGCTGCAGATGTTTCGGTATCCAGTTTTTGATGGAAACATTCTGTAGTAACAGAATACTAGTTCATATTCTCACATATTTACATATTTATTTGTAAATATGATAGAAATATGCATCAATTACAACTCTCCTCTTAGGAAGAAAGGGCAAAAAAGACAGGTCAGCTCCCTTGTACATATTGACATAAACAACAACATACTATAAATGACTCAATTAGGTCCCCAAATTGTCAGAAATCTAGCTCACCATTCCTGTTTTATATTACTTGCAAAACCGCCTCTATACGTGTTCTTTATCATAAGCCACAGTTATATCAACTATATAGACCTATATATAGATCAACTATAAACACACCTCACTATAGTTTGTTGATCATACTGAAGGAATCACACACTTACTATTAACTGAAGATATACCAGATAGTTTAGTTCTGTATTTCCTCATTTTACCATACTCCATTTCCAAAAACATTTTTAAAGTTCTGTATTTGAATACTTTTCCCCTGTACAGTCATGATCACTATGACTTTATTAATGGACATACAAAATTCACATACAAACAAGATTAACAAGAAATGAGATTTTAATCTTTCATAAAAACGTGGAAAATATTTTTTATAAGAAGTTGCTAACTTCAACATACTATAATTATGAATGGACATTCTTAGACAAACAGCTCAAGATCACTATATTGACTATATTTCAAAAACACTCAAGAAATGTATATTCTACAGAAACAAACTCAAACAAAATCAAGACCACAGAACCTCCAGGAAACTGAAACACAGAAATTGTCAACTGGTCCACATTGAGAGGGTTCTAGGTTTAGGTAGATACCCAAATTGTAGCTTACTCCTTCACTTCCAATAAATCACTTAACTTTTTCGCACCAATAACCTTGTCATTATGTCAATAATGCACTCTTTTCTTTTGGTTTGGGGTTGGGCAGCAAAGCAAGAGGCGAGAAAATGGAGAGTGAACTTCATGAAATGATGAGCCGTTCAAACTGAAGTTTAGTTCACATCTCTCACCCTCACGTTTATGCATTAATTTACCAAGTAATATAAAATAATTTACAGATTGTCTACATCAAAAGAAATTTTCTAACATGCACCTTTCTCTGCTACTCATCAGTTGTCAAAATTTGAAGTAAAAAATTTTTCTTAAGAGTTGAACTGTTAATTTCCTTCTATTCTTTCATTTTCTCCCTGTGAATTCCAAACAAAACATTTATGTAATCCCCTAACTGGCTACCCTACATACCAGGTGTGGTATAGAGAGATCTGAATGATCATTACTCTGGCTACTTCCTCCATTAACAGATAAAGTACTCTGAGGTGTCCTCTGAAGGTGGTCTGGTCTTTTGTTCTTGATTGCAGTTTGCAAACCACAGGCTTCTCTTAGCAGGTGACTGCTCACTGGAGACAAGCTATAGTGAAGAGATCAGAGTATCTCAATCCCCTTTTTTCAGTGATGATTGAATGTCTAAAAAGAAAAGAAACAAAAATCTCAGTCTGGAATAATAGCAAAATGTTAATTGATTTGGTTTTTCTATAAGACTACAGCATTTTTTAACTGGTGCATGGGTGAAAACAATTTCTATGCAAACAAAAAGACTTGATGATATAAAGGTCTATGAAAATTATGTAAATAAATTGGATAGGGAGCGATTTACAGCAAATGACCCACCGTGAGACCATAAAGTAAGTACTTAACTGTTCAGCCTTTTCCTGATAACACACTGTTCTTTGAATTGCACACTCAACAGATTTTTAAAAATTATAGAAACTACATATAGGATACTGAAAGTTTCTACCTCCCTTGGCTAAAACCAAGATTAAAATGTTTCTCTTAGGAACCAAACTCTTGATATATTTTTTCCCCCCAAGGAGAAAACATCTATAAAAGTTCAAAAAGGAATTAATGGAGTCTTTATTCACTATAAAGAATATTTTTACTTTTGTATAAATCCTTTCTATTTTTTGCTCTTCCTCTTCTCTGAAGATAAATGAAGGTGGTAATGAAGAATCTGAAAATTCTCTTAAAGAATTCCGCCCTGGTAAACTCAGACTCAGTTTTGAGGAGATAGAAAGACAGAGAAGAGAAGAAGAAAAGAGGAAAGCAGAAGAGGAAGCAAGACGACGCATAGAAGAGGAGAAAAGAGCATTTGCTGAAGCAAGGAAGAACATGGTATGGTATTTTGGTTCAGTGTATGATTTAATTTTTACCCATTTCAAAAAACTGGAAAGAAGCTCTGGCAAAAAGCTTTCAATAGTTAGGAATATGTGCTTTAATTCCTTCATTAATTAGGTCACCTCACCACTTAATAGAAGGTTAATGGGGCCAACTGATCAAGTTCATATACCAAAAATCATCACAGAACAATCCCTCCTCACAGCAAGGCTAGAGGGGATTTCAACTAATGTAACCAAACCCAGAGATTATATCCAATGGGTGTTATTTTGCTAAATGCAACAAACTTGGAATGCAAAATATTTTCACAAGGAGGGTTTGTCGGGTGTTTTTTGGGGAGGAGAATTCTTTTTACAGCTCCTCCAAGTTTATACCTTTACAGGGTGTCCACCAATCATATCTTACAGCTACAGCACAATTAATGGCACACTAGAAAAATGCTCACTGCAAGTACGAATTATGCAGGTATCTGTGCCTCTTCAGGAATTAAAAATTAAGAAGGCTGAACCCATCTAAACTGATGTTTTTAATGTATTTCAGTGCTCGTTCAGAGAAACACAAAAACTAACTCATGGCATTTACCATCAGAACAGTTTGTAATATGGGTCTTCCTTAGACAAATACAGATTTCTGTGATATGCAAGAACTTCTAAAGTTTGAGTTGATGCCCAAGACAAATTTTCAGGGACTCAGGACTGACACACTGACATTAGCTGAAAGCAGAGAGAGATGCCCAATTTCAGATGGTGGCAACAATGTTATTTATAACAACAACCTAGCATGGAGCTTTTAAGTGTAGTCTTCATACTTATTCCAAGCACTTCATGTTTCAGCAGACTTTTGGGTACAAGCCAGTTACTTATTGAATATTAGGAAATACAATATTAAATTACACAAATAGAAAGTAAGTAGTGTATGTTTCAAAAGGAAGGGTAGGACTTGCCAATACAGAACTGTGGAATAACCCAGTCACCTAGTAGCATCTTCCTACATACTTCTCTGTGGTTTAATTGGGGAAGACGAGCTGCATGCCCAGTAACGTTTTCTTAATCATTCAAAGCAATGCTTGGGAGAGGAATAAGCACTTTGTATGAGTACTAATATTGCTGGCAGTGCTCCCTCTGCCTGGAAGTTGGGCCAAAGACAAGGCCTGTACATTGACAGACTACCTGGAGAAACTACAGTGTAAACCTGTATTTGATACTGCACTGGAAAGTAGTGTCTGTCTGTACCTCCAAAGAAAGAACATAGAACCTAACCCCACTTAAATAAATGCGTGCTGCTGGACTTCTGCCATTACCATTTTTATGAAAAGCCAGCAGAGAACTAAGGGGAAGCAAAGGAAGTATGTGCTGTCTTCTGTTTTTATCTGGTTTCTTGGGAGACCTTTTTTCAACCTTAGTGTAGCAAGGGTCCTGGCAAGAAAAATCTCACTGATTAAACAGATTGTTATTGCAGACAGTGGAAATAGTAATCAAAAAAATTAACTGAAAATATATTTTCAGCATATATATGCCTGGAAGTTTTCTGTTAATTAGAATCCTGAATACAAACACATTTCTGAATACTTGTAACAGAATATAACTCTATGTTTTCCTTATTTTCCACAGCTACATAATGTAGCAGCAATGCAGATTTGTCCTTAAAATATTTAAAAGCGTACTATTGATCTCTTTCACAAGCAGTAAAACCTTACACGAAATTGTTAACTTTAGAAACACAAATGCCACCTTTTTTTTGGGAAGGATCTCCATATTTCACATTTGCCCGTGAAAATGTATTTCCCTGCTCCCCACCATCACTGTGATCACTTTCAGACTGAAGCAGTGATATTTCCTCCCCATCAGTCTCCTTCTAGTGGTGACTGCAAAAAGAACCTATTTTAGCACAAAGAATAAAGAAACCCCTCTACTTTCTCTCTGTTTGGCCTCTGAATATTGGCTAACTGTGCTACAAACTGTGATTGTTACAGGAATGTTTCTCACTACCAACTGTTCCCACTTTGCAGGAAAAAAATGTGTGGCCTCATTTCACAAAATATTTACAGCTAAAATATTTACTGAACTAATGACAAGCGTTCTGCACATCACGTAACTCAGCTGAATCTTTGCATTTCTTAACCAGGAATAAGTTGTCTCACTGTCTTTTCCTAACTTAGTAAGTCAGAAATACAAACAGTTTTAGTGTTTGCTCACATGCACAGCTTGAACACATGTGAGTAAATTCTGAGTTAATGCTCCTCCTGGTCACTTAGGCTCTGTATCTTCCTGAAGTGATGAGCATATGGACTAATGCAAGCAAGAGATTTTCATGTTTCTTTGCTAATTTAAGCATGGTTAGACCCCAAAACTGTGTGACATTTTTTCTCACTAAAGGAAATAGTTTACAGCTTTGTTTTTAGACTTCACTTTTCTATAACACAATTTCAACAAATGTGCTCATATTGCACAAATGAAGAATGGAAGGAATAGTGGGGCTGAAGTCCACGGGTAAGCTTATTCGAGGGAAAATCTGAAGGGCATCTACAGTAAATAGCAGAATTTGAGTGGAATTGGGCTAAAAACTACTCAAAGAGCTGTGGCAAATAAAAAGGATATGGGCAAAGTAGGTCAAGACAGTGGTACGAACTAGGATGGCACCAACAGCAGCGAAAGGTGTGTGTTAGAATGGCAGTAAGCAGCAATAAAGAGAAAGTGCCAAAGACTCTTAAAAAATGTTTCTGTTCCCTTATAAAGGTAGTCAAAACACTTTCTCAAATGGAAATTTGCTCCTTCAACTGTTTCTAGCATTTGACTCATTGCTGCTGTTGGGAATGCCTACAACATAGGGCACGCTGAGCTCTTCCATGTTTGCCACTGGGCTTTTCAAACATGTGCTGATTAAACAGTGCCAAAAGCAAATCACCACAGAGTTCTAGATCAGTACCTGCCCTCATATTTACCTATCGAACACTCCTGTTGAGACAATCTCTGTAAGTTTACATAGTTACATGCACAAACATTCATGTAAGTTTTATCAAGAACTTATTTTAAACTTGCTGTGTAACTCAGACTGTCGCTACTGGCCATTTTTGTAGCATACAGCTTCGTATTTTAGTAATACTTTACTTCGGTCTGATAAAGTATTACTTCTTATGCTTCCGGCTTTGGAAGTAACGAAAACTGCCTTTCCTAGGCCCTTCCATCTTACAAATTAGACTACAAAATACACCAACTGCTCCTAAACACCCAACTAAGCCTAACCGTACCCTGAAGCCAGAGACAAGGACAGGGAAAGGAGGAAACCCTTGCCTGGTGGGTTGTATAAATTGATAAACTGGCAACATATAAGCAATTTGTGCATGAGGAGTTTCTTCTGAAAATTCCGTTATCTTTACTGGGAATATTAATACTGCTTAGGATCAGGAATATAATTCAGTTTGTTTAAAAACAAGATTAGAGATATATGTACTTCAGTGTTAAGAGCAATGATATTTAAACACTCTGTTTAATGGTAGTCTGAAGTCAACAAGAATTAATTGCTGCAGGTCCTAAAGGTGCATTTAGAGGGCATTCTCCCCATCATCTGGCAGAAAATACCTCACTTTAATAAACACCTTCATCTTCACTGAAGTTTAGCATTATAGCTACAGTCAAATACAAAACCCCAAACCCACTCCCTCCCACAACATTAGAGGAATACCCGCACTGTCAAAGTGCATCTTCCTGTACTGGGCCAGATGTGACAAAATAGGTGGTTATCTTTATGTACTAGAAGTGCCTGAGCAATGCTGTGATGTCATCACAGGGATCATTAATGCTCTGAATTTCCAGCAGGTGCTGGATGATGAATCACCGGAAATGTTTAAAACGTTTTCTCAAGAATCTCTCATACCTGGTAAACTGGAAATTAATTTTGAGGAGTTGCTGAGACAAAAAATGGAAGAAGAAAAGAGACGCACAGAAGAAGAGCGTAGGCAAAAGTTGGAAATGGAAAAGCAAGAATTCCAGCAGTTGAGACAAGAAATGGGAGAGGTTTGTACATCAAACATTAAGCATGCTCTGAATAAAATAGCTAATTTCAGTTATTAAAATCTCAGTTTAAGACTGTAGCTAAAAATTCCTTTAAAAGAAATTTTAAACACATTCAATATTAAGGGAAAAGAAGAAGAAACAGAAACCTGTATTTTTAAAACATTGCATATAATGACATTTTTATCACTAATCTTCCAGGGAAAGAGTTTTTATCTCTTACCACCTTTAAAACAGTTTCAAATTTGTAATTTTATTTTGCAGTCACTTCTGAAAGTCTCTAGAATATTACCAAAATTACCAGACAATATTTACAGAATTGTGAGAACAGAAATATCTAGTTCCCAAATGAAAATACAAAAATAAAGGTAGGAAAGAGCAAAATTCTTGCTTTTCCTCTGGGAAATACTCAGTTATCTAAGAGAAAAGAATTACAGTGTGCTTTTTCTAATTGGTATATCAAGGGTTTGAAGACTGTCACAGTAGATATTAAAAGTCACACACAAAATTTGCTTTACATTCTGAATGTTTAAAACATCACATTCATGAACTTTACACTTCAATTTGGCTGTGGGTGGCAACTCTCTGTTCTTCCCTTTTGAATGTTAGAGGACTATATATTTTTTTTTGTTAAGCAAAGCTTGAGCAAGTAATAAAGAAGTAGCTTGTAATATTCTCAAATAATCCTGGGGAAGAAGGGAGAGACAGGGACAACCAGCTAAAATGAATGTACATATTTGCCATCAGCCACAGGTTGTAAAAGGAGGGAGAAAAATACCAGCAATTACAGCTTCAGAAGTGGTCTGACTACAGGATCTAGAACTGCCCTTTCTTTTCCATCTATGACATCCTGAAATGTCGTTTGCTTTGTACTAAATTGAAAAAAAAAGGGAGTAATTTTTTTTTTAACAAAATAGATGTATTTTAGAAGATTTTGTATTGTATTGCAAGCAAGTTATCCGGAATCCGTAATTCACCTCTACTAAGTGTTTTGTATTGGTGGGTGTCTGGTTTTCCAAGTCTGTGATGGGTGGTTTATTGACAACAACCCTTGAACAAAGGGTATTTTAAAAGATATTTTAAAATCTGCAGCTAGTTGAGATGTGATAAAAATGCAGTCATCATGAGAACAGGGAGGAAAAGAATACATTACAGGGAAGAAGTTTCTCTACTGATTTCAAGTAACTCAGAGAACTGCAGTGTATTAAATTATACCTCTCTGTGGGGAGAATGGATAGTAAAAATAATTAGGGCCTTTTCCATCTTACATATTCTGTAATTTCTGAACAGCTGGAAGAAGAATGTGAAACTTTTGAGCTAAGCAAAGAATATGAAGAACTAATAAAGCTAAAAAGAAGTGGTTCTATTCAGGCAAAGAACTTAAAAAGCAAGTTTGAAAAAATAGGACAGCTGTCTCAAGAAGAAATACAGAAGAAGATTGAAGAAGAGCGAGCAAAGAGAAGAGCAATGGATGAAGAAATAAGAGAAAGGGAAGCTGAAAAATTTCAAGAGGTAAGTTGCATTGGGTTTGTTAATGATATACTTAACTAGCATACTAATGATCCAGGAGTGAATGATGCTGCTGCTTTCATCAAATTTTGCTGTATTTCTAAAATTATGTTTTCTCTTCTTTCCTGTTCCCTCCTTTGGATCCTTGAGGATCTCTCACCTCACCATCCTTAAAGGAAACAGCACTAGTCATCTGGTCAAGCAGAGATCTATTTTTCTGCTCAAAGTCCTCAGTTCAGCATCTTAACCTGAAACCTGCCGGCCTGAGAGTTTAAAACAGTCCTATCTGAGAATTATCTATTAGCACTTGAATTGCTCCTTCTTCTGTACTAATTCATTCTCCACTGTGCGAATTAGATAAAAACCACCACCACAACCAAACAATACCATTGAAGATCCAAGTCTTTTTATAATGTTTACTCATTGCTCAGGGTAGAGCAAAAGAGGATGCCTACTTATCTGTACTTAGATTGGAACCTCGCTTTTTGCAGAGGGGAAAAAACAAAAGAAACGGAGCTGTCAGTCTAGACAATGAACACAACAAGCCCAGCAGGAGCTTTTGTGACATAATTACATTGCATTGCACAGTACTATTAACGATAGTAATCTTGATCTGAGCCTCATTTGGGCTCTTCTCCGCAGCAGTCACTTCTGCATCAACTCAAAGCCTTTATTTTTGAGCTTTTAATGTAATGATTGACACTGTTTCTGTAAGATCAACCTTACATGATAGGCGTTGAGCCTACGCTACCTTCATGGCATAAAACACAAGTCACTGAGGATTTACCATTGCCAGGAAGTATTAAACCTCTATATGCATAAACTTTAGGAGTATTTGCTATGTATCATTTTTGAAATTACTTTTGCAAGTATTTTGCCCTATTCTGGGATACTATTATGAGACTTGATCTTGGAGCCAACATTAAACAAACCTGAGAAAACAGGACTCTGGCTTTGCTCAGTTAAAAAGAGCTGTGGGAACACACAACTAGTTTTACTACCGTACACATATAAAAGGCAGTAAATTAATTATTTTTAACTTTTTTCCCCCAAGGATGATGATGTAGATGTGAGACCAGCCAAGAAATCTGAGGCTCCATTTACTCATAAAGTGAACATGAAGGCCCGTTTTGAGCAAATGGCAAGAGCCCGGGAAGAGGAGGAGCAGAGGAGGATCGAGGAACAGAAATTACTACGCATGCAGTTTGAACAAAAAGAAATTGATGCAGCATTACAGAAGGTATAAATCACGAAATAATATTCCTAAGTGTCATTTACTTTAGCTTCTGATTATGACTGATGGCAACACTACCAGAGACACAAAAGGAACATTTTACTTGTTTTAGCAGCTGCTGGGAATTGCTACAATACTGTAAGTAATAGAAAATTGCATTTTGCATTTACCCTTCATGGAATTAAAGAATGGTTTGGGTTGGAAGGGACCTTGAAGATCATTTGGTTCTGATCCCTCTGACATGGGGAGGGATGACTCTCACACCAGGTTGCTCGAAGCCCCATCCAACCTGGCCCAAACACCTCCAGAAGCATACAAGAGACACTGCAAAGAAAGGTCATGGCATGCCTTGAATAGTCTGCAAATGGAATCTATATTCATGCCTGTATTTTACACCAGATTCCAGCATCATTAAAATGCATTTTGTTGCCTGTTGCATTTAGTCCATTACGTTACCTAGTGAGGACAGATGTGGCATTCCTCCTTCTCAGAAACACAGTAACTTGTTTGTAAACAAAAATATGTATCAATAGCAGTCATAGCACTATTGCCACTTTAAATGTTCTAAATTAACTCATTTTAAAACAGAAAAGAGAAGAGGAAGAAGAAGAAGAGGGAAGCATTATTAATGGGTCTACTTGTGAAGATGAGGAGGATCAAGCTCGATCTGGAGCTCCCTGGTTCAAGAAGTCACTGAAAAACACATCAGTGGTTGATGGCGAGCCAGTGAGATTTACAGTTAAAATTACTGGAGAACCAAAACCTGAAGTTACATGGTGGTTTGAGGGGGAAATGCTGCAGGACTCTGAGGACTATCAGTATATTGAAAGAGGAGAAACCTATTGCCTTTACTTGCCAGAAACCTTCCCAGAAGATGAAGGGGAGTATATGTGTAAAGCAGTCAACAACAGAGGCTCAGCTGCTAGCACCTGTATTCTCACCATTGAAAGTAAGAGTTAGCATTTTCATTTGCTGAATTCTCATAGTCTTCTTCCATCTTTCCTGTTATGAAAAATCTAATTACCTTTTTCTCTTAACCCTTCTTTTATTTTCTAGCTGATGACTACTAATGCTCTACTTTAGCTGGAATCTTTCTTCCCCTCAGTTTTCTTACTGCATCATCTCTTTCTCTGATGGGGCCAACTAAAGAAAGCAAGGATATACATTAATTTGTCATTCCTGCATCAGATAAGAATAACCTTCAAATTATGAGTTGTCTGAGTTCCCTACTCCATGCAAAAAATAGTACGAAGGAATCAATGTATGAAAGATCAACTAATGGAAAAAGCTGAATAGTGCTCCCACATTTGAAGAGCAACTGTTGTGTAATAGAATAAAGCTGAATACACAATCTGGAAACTCATGTCGTAGTGTAAATCTTCTGGTACATTTTGCATGACCACTGAATATTTAAACTGTTTTACTTTATCCCAGAGGCACCGAACTGGTAAAAGGAAATACTTATTGCTGATTTTCAAAAACCAAGTATACTATTTTTAAAGAATAAAAAAATCACCTAACTGCTCTCCATTGTTGTCTCAAAGAGCATTACTTCTTGTTTTAAAATGGGTTTACATATAAGTGCTATGCTCTGATCAGCCTATGCAGTTGATAATCCTGAAGTAAAAACCATCTCCCTTAGGTTTGCAGTAGTCTTCATAGTACCAACACTGTCTTGGAAAACTTCTATTTTTATATTGATTAAATGATACAGGGACAGTGGTGACATCTATGACTGATTTATATTTTAAGCAGCTAAGAAGCAAGCTTTAAGAAAATCTTTTTCAGAAAGTCCTATTTTTTTAATCTTATTGCAATAAATTCATTACCACATTTCTAAACGCTGTCTTAAGGCTACTGGACTACTTTTCTCTCAAACATCTTGACATCAGCATTTATGTTACTGTGCTGGCCATTCAGATTCAGCTTCTGTAAGAGCAGCTCTGCAAAAAAGTGTCATATTTTAAATTAAAAAAAACATGTATAGGCCTTGGCATGAAGACAAGACAAGCTGCAGTGAATTGAATTTATGCAGTCATTTCAAAAAGAAATTTCCCTGTGGCAGAATCTGCTGACTGGACTTTGTACAGTTTCCTACTGAAAGTCAGTCTTTTGCCTCAACAGAAAATGGTAATGAGCTGCATGATGTTTTCAATTAGTATTTCCCCTAACAGCCATCTAAATATAGTTTACTTCATTTCATGTGGGTGATGTTCATTCACAGAAGTACTAGTTGCTGCAATATTTTTCCTCTGAAGCTGTTACTTCAAACTAACACAGGGACAGGAGCATAAAAAAGACAAAAACATTGCTATTATTATCCATCAGTTTACATTTATTGAGAAAAACCATACAAAAACCATTATACAGTTAATGTGTACCCATATTACATACAATGTCAATGCAAGCTCAAAACCACATTTTTGTAAAGCATTCAATTTACCTCAAGTCCAAGCTGCATCTCCCTAAGACACTGTTCCCATCACAGTTGCCTTTTAAAGCCAATCTTCTTTTTACACACGGGTAGTTTCTGCAGAGAACACTTTTCTCAGGACGAAAAGGCATTTCACATGCACTCAAGAGAAATATTTGTGCATACATAAGAGTTTCACAAGCTATTACTAGGGAAGAGGGAATCCTGTCAATTGTATGCTTTCTGAAAAAGCCCAGTCCTCCCTTCCTCCCCCCACTTCCAGAAAAAAAGCAAAATAAAAAACTTAGCATGCAATGGAAAACTTAAGAATTACTCTGGAAGACAACAGGGGAGAAACAGTTTCTACCATCCAATAAAATATCACTAGATAAAGATGAAATACCTCAAGATTAAGCTGTGCAAGTGAATCATGATCTGTCTGCCTGGACAAGTGAAACAGATGACTTTTGATCAAGCTACACTGAAGATTATCTACCTGGCATTTTATTTCACGTCCTAATGAAGTACAGACTGCAGAAAGTGATACAAAAATGCTTTTCCTACTTGGAATATTATGCTTACTTTTAAAACTTTTCATACTCTTCACATTCTACTTAATTTGTGGGACACTGAAGGGAGGGGCTGGGTTAAGTGGGAAACATTTCAAGACACCTTTTGGACAAGTTAACTGCAGTTCTAAGGAAGTCCAGTTATCTTGGCTATTGGAGAACTCCAATAATATATTGCTCTCCCAAGAATGATGAGTTAGGAGAGAGTTGAAAAATAAACACTATGCTTAGCACAAAACAGCATGCCTGTAAGGCCAGCAATGAGAAAGTTGGAAGTCATACACCTCAAATGCTACACAGAAGAACATCTCACCTTCCACACACTAGCCAACATCCCAATACACTGACTTTTTCTTCTCTATCTCCTCCCACAGGCTAAATTAACAGTTGAAAGACTGTTCAAGATATTTTAAGAGTAACAGTTGAAGAAAAAAGTACCATGTAAAAAGGAAGTGAATGAGTGACTCACCCCCACCTAAATTCACAGTATCAAAATCCAAATGGAACACACACCTAACCTTTTCTCATGTCAAAAATGAAGTTACATGTTAAACTACAGATGAAATACTAAGTGGCTTGAGAAACTGAAGCACAACTATTAATTTAGTTCAAAAATTAACTTGGCTGTTTAGAAGAATATAAAGTAAAATAGATGGTTTATATTATTCAATCACAGTTTAAAAAACGTAACAGATTATGGAACATTTATGGTCAAACAATACTTTAAAGAATGAAAAGTGATCAAAACAAAAATTATACCCTACACCATTATGTATGGGATACATTTCAAATCTGTTATGTTTTTGCCAATTTTACCTTCTACATGGAGCCCTTCTATGGTCCATGCTCATCGGCTCACCAATGGCATACACTCAAAGGATTCCTCTTTACTGGTAGTAACTATCTCAGGACCTGATTCTATGAGCTATGATTTGGTGCTTGCAGCATCTTCAGCACTGTGTGTGAAAATGAAGGCAGCATTTTTGAATATTTTTCTTTGATGTACAGATAAGCAGGACTTTTGAAAGAGGAGCAGCACATTTTAGAAACAGAATAATGAACAAAAACCCAAAGATGCTGCTTTAAGCTAAAAAAATAAACCAAAACCAACAAAAACTCAAAACAAAAACCTGTACCAGACCATCTATAAGACAAATAACATTTTATACTATCAAAATATACAGCAATTCAGTTAAAGTATCAAGAAACAGGATACACTGACTGCTATATTGATAAAATAGTATTTGCTGTACTGTTAACATTTAATTGGTGCACATGCTTTTTCAGTTAAAACATACTAATCTCAAACTCCAGCATCTGTTTTCCTACCATGTCAAGTATGAATAAGCAAACTAAGTTATCTAAAGATTCCACTAACACACTATAACTGTAAGACAGGTTACCAAGTTCAGTGATAGTAACAAGAAGTCATATTCTTTACATTTAAGTCTTATGGGTTTAAGTGGGAATAGTGTCCTATTATAAAAAAACATTTGTGAAGGCTGTTGACATTTCTAACCAAAGCAATTCCTGCATATTTTAAAGGTTTTGATTCTTTAATTGCAACAATTAGCTATCTGAGGAAAAATAATGAAAATTACTTATTCTGATTAAGTTTAATTACTGCAATCTAATAATCTTTTTGAAAAAAAATAAAAAAAATACATATTTACCTAGAAATATAAACAGTTTTTTAAAAACTTAAGACTTTCCACTGAAATGGAACCGTGAGTAACAATGCATTTGGGGAAGCAGCAGATTGCTTTTCAATACACAACCACAAAGATCTCACAGGGACAACATTAATGTACTGAAATATATTAATTTATATACTTCCTTAGGTTGTGCTTACCTGTTGCTTTTTTGCAGCAGAACCTAAGGTGGAAGGTCTGGGAAGGCACTGTGAAGTATAAATAATTGCACTGTTTGCAATTAATAAAGATTTTATACCTTAAATGAATCAAAATCAACAGCCTCCATTTTGTGACTGATAAAGAATCCAGTGAATTTAATTTTGCTCTGTTTAGTACATAATAAATGCACCATTCTGTAAGGTTATCTACAAAATACCATGCAAAATACCTGAACTATTAAACTTAATACCCTACACTAAAGATAGCAAATACTGTCCTAGCCTTTTTAAAGCTACCAGCATAATTCCTACTTTCAAAAGGGATAAAAATAATTCCTTCTATTTCTACAGCACAATACATACATTGCTGATTACCTGAATAAACTACTCAGTTTTCAAGCCTTAACTTTTACTTCTCTGTGCAGCCACCCTAAAAAAATTTATTCTCAAAGCAACATGGTGTTCCAAAAAATAAAGCAATTAACAGTTATAGAATTATTTAAAACATACCTACATCACTACATAACTGCAAACTATCTGAAGACAAAGACAACTTCTATCTAACAAGTGGTTCCAAAGACTTCAATGTTATATGCATACTTAAAAACACTGAATGACAGCTGTCTCAGAAGTACTAATGAAAAAAAAAACTATTACTCAGATAAACAGAAACACGATTTTCTTTAGCTATTGCTAGAAGTTTCAGGAATACTTACCCACAAAACTCATTATGTGTATGTATAGATAAGCAAACCTATGTTTGTGAATTAAGAAGCAATTATGATTTCCTACGATATCAGCACTGTATTCCAACATAATAGTCACACAAGTACGGCATTTTCATTATGTGGAACATTGACAAAAAGATACTGTTGCAGTTCATCAATTTGTCATTCTGATGTACTTACAGTGCAATGCTCCTTGAAGGAACAATCAAGGATGATACACAGCACAGTCCTCCTCACCCCTATAGAGCTAGTTCTATACTGGCTGGATCAAACCTGCACTTCAACAGACAATGGCAAGACAGACTGTAGTGCATGTAATCTAATATATGCAAAGAGCCAATAAATATGCAAAGAGCAAACACAGGATTTCAAGAGCATCAGCTTTTTAGTATGAGCATTAGAGCAATAAGAAGTTTCAAGTATATATAAAAAAAATAATCAGTTGATTCAAATACTTGAATATTTACAAAACCAGAAGTTATCTGCTCTGCAGGAAGTTCTCAACCACTCCCACCACTCAAACAAAACAGCGTTTTAAGGACAGATGCAATTTTTCTAACTACTATGCATACCACATTGACTTTTCTACACTGAATTTTAACTGGACTACTTTAAACTGAAGGCTTAAGCACATTACACAAAGTTTTATAACTAGTCTGAAAAAATCCATAAAATAGTTATGCAGGAACAGTTTTGAAGTACTCAAAAACAAAAGTTATCTGTTATAGCAGCTGCACAGGTCTGAAACAGTGGTCATGTATAAAGGAAATTTCACTGTTAATGCAATGGAA
Source organism: Xenops minutus (assembly GCA_035221455.1). Classification (NCBI taxonomy): domain Eukaryota; kingdom Metazoa; phylum Chordata; class Aves; order Passeriformes; family Furnariidae; genus Xenops; species Xenops minutus. Next base: position 11,533,098 of record JAWWEE010000004.1, read on the forward strand.
GTATGCCAAAAGATCATCTTCTTAAACACATGCAGTTTTAATCAAATAGAAAGAAAATTAAAGTATCAAGATTACTGGTGCTAGGCAGTAAAACACAATGAATGAAAGAGATCCTCCATCTATAACTATTCTGCAAGAGGGGAAAAACATGCTAACAACAAGTTTTTAAACTCAAAAAGGTTTCATGGGGGGAAAAGAAACCAGCTGATTTGTGTACAGGTACCTTGATTCGGCGTTGTAAATCAATCCTATAATTCTGCATATACCCACATATCCAACTTACCGACACAGGAGGTTTCATATTATTTATTGTAAAGCACAAAACAGGCATTTTAAAAGTGATAAAGTATACATTGAAAAAGTACATTTATATCACAAAGCATTGACCACATAATTGCAAATACATTTGCTGGAATGTGTACATCTACACTAATACTAAAAACAAACCATTTTTTCATTTCTACACAGAAATATTACCTCCTATCAGTAGTGATAGATATTTTGTACATTTTCAAAAACACTATTTTTTAAACCAAAATTAAGATCTTCATCAAGGCGTCTGCATCCATACATTTAACAAAGGTTTTTTCCCCCACACAATGAAGCAAATACTGTATTGTCCACTTCTTATTATTGGCCCTGTGCAGAAGAGATACATAAGAGATACACAAAAAGTTAAAGAAAATCCTTTAAATCGAGCTAACTCAGGAGTGAAGCCTTTAAGAAAGAAAAATTGGTTAATGTAAATGGTGGTGGCTTCTTGCATGGTTTTCAAAACCCTGGGAGGAGAAAATTTTTCTTTAAAAAAAACCAAAAACCAACATAATCACCAAACATATGGATAGATACGGAACTGAAGTTATCAGGTAAACAAAGTCATCTACTAATTATTGATAGCTATTTCGCTAGAAAAAAAGATGCATACTCCAAAGTAACAAAGCAGGAGACATGCAAAAAAATATCTACAACCACTGAAACGGAAGCCAGCCAAAAAACACTTTAACACTGTACCTGTGGTGCTGGAGGATGTTGTGGCATTCCCTGTGGACTTGTCTGGGCGTAATATGCTGCCTGTTGCCTGTAGTACTCAGCCCATGCTGCACTGTAATCTGGCTGACCGCCTGGAGGAGCCCCGGCAGGGGCAGGAACAGCTTGACCTATAGGTAATCAAAGTGACATAGCTTTGTTGTTGCAATAGAAATGACAAAACTTCAAAATCTCACATCACCAACATCACCTACCAGTCCACCAAGGCTTTTGAATAAACTTGTGCCTACTTTCTTCTAACCTATCTACTAATCCTATTATTTTAATGTAATGATTCCCAATGTAAAGCAAAATTGAGGAACCACAAGGACAGTTTTTTCTGCCTCTTGATTCACATTCATGAATGTTTAAAGCCTGTTGACTTAAAGGTAGCATTTAAATACACATCAAGAGGCAAACCTTTTTGTAATCCACCTAGACCGATTTTACGTTATTTTACAGACTGCATTTACAAGCTCAGCAGATGCCAATTCATATACTCCCTCAATTCTGCCATCCTTCACGCAATTGCTATGACATTGCAGATTACATTTTTCAAAAAGAGCTTTAACTTTTGTAAACATTTACTCCACCACAGAATAGTCCTGAAACAACTTCTTTCAACCTTTGCTAAAGCTCCAATCCTCTGGAAATTAGAGTGCACACACACACATGTACACACGCACTCTCCCAAACTTACAGCTCAGAACCACTGATCCTTTCAACAGTATCAACTGGCAGAATAAAAACTAAGAGGGACAGACCGATACACAAGTAATCTTTAGCATATTAAAAAAAAACAAAACCAAACAAAATTACAGCCAACCTTTTAGGACCTCAGTCATGCTGTTCTGCCAAGATTTGTCACAGCAGCTTTACCTCCTTTTTCCCTAACTTCAGAAACATGAAATATATACTACTGAGTACCACTATCTTCTTCACCATTTTTTATATGAAAGGTGTTTTTGCAGTTACCACTGCAGGATGTACATGACTATATAAGCAAAGCAACAGCCTCTATCCTCTGTCCAAATCTGTCCTTACACATGTGCATGCACCCTGACAAAATGGTTTTATTACTGTGATGTGATATAGTTGGTTTACATTTTTAAAGGCTTCTTTTTTCAAATCAAGTTTTACAGTCACGGTATACGAAAAACCCACCACCTCCTCAGGTTTTTTCTAGGATGCTAGGAAAAAACCACCAACACGACAAAAACCAACCACCACATTCAATCCCCCTACAACAACTAAACCCACCCAAGCAAAATGCAAGCCTGCACCCTGTACAATTCCACGTGCAACAAACTTCTGTTCTGCTTTCAAGAGGGGCAACTTACACATGATGAGGGCTGAAAGTTTTCAATACTTCTTGAAACCACCCCAACTTTTATATAAATACAAGACCACTGAGTAGCCTTCTGGGGAACACACGTACCAAAGATCGAATGAACTGCTTTCTACGGTATCAAGCAGGTTGGTTTTGTTTGGTTGTTTTAAAATACTTTTACACAGAAAATTCCCATGAAGAATGCTATTCACACTCCTCCTACACATGTATAGTCTTCCAATCCTCTCAAAAACGTATGAGCAGAGAATGTGAACATTTGGCAAAGCACTATCCCGAAAGCCATCAAAATACAATTTTCCATTCTCCACCGTCTATAAAACTTACATAATTTTTCCACTTACCCTGCAGGTAATTTATAAAAACCCATCCATCTTTTTTTGCATTATACCATAAAGCAATTGTTTTCCTAGAAAAACTTACTTCAGTTTCTTCAAATCTTCAGAGGTGTAATCACATTTTACAACTTGTAATTTACCACAACTTACACTTCTGCTTAATTAACAAAAAGTATCTTTAATATGATCACAAATTATTCCAGGATACACTTTTCCCATATTATTAATTTAATAATTGTACTTATAAATTACTGTCAGCAGAACTGCCAAAGCTAAGGGAATTTTTGTGCATTGCAACTCAAGAATCTTCTGACATTCAGCCACCTATCTCGAGGCAGCATTGAAATTCAAGTAACAAATCAAATACAGCAAATTTAACATCTAATCAGAGGTGTCAAACTGAAATTCTGTCCTGAAGTGCATTAGTATTTCAGGTGAACTGTTCCCCTACTAAGCAGTGTCAGTAATTCTGAACATACACATGGAATTCAGCAGTTTAGTCCAAACCTCCCTTCAGTGCACAGAACTGCACTGAAAACAGGACATGCTTGTTAATATCCAAAAACAGGAACACTAACAAGACTGATAAGCTACATACAAAGGAAATACAAGAAACACTTCCCCATTAAGGAGGGCTGAGAAAGAAAATGCCAGCAGATTTACAGCTCAACATCATCAAGATTCTAGTAAGAAAAAACTGTTCGTCTTCTTTTCTGCTACAACCATCATGAAACTTTTAAGAACTATTTCCTTATTTTATTAGGGAATTCCTTAACTGTAAGTCAAGCCCACAACAGACGGGAAGAACTTTAAATGATAAATTTAGAGATTTCCATGATGACATATAGGTAATTTACTAAAATATGACTTCATGTTTCAAGGGCACTGTTATCCTTGAGAAATTTTTATGGCCCAGTTACGCAAATCTATTTTAGATTTTGTACAGAAAAATAAAAATGCTGAGTCTCCAATTCAAGGTAACAGCATCTCTAGGTCTTCAAAAGCTAAACTACTGTCTTGTTACCTGGTAATACTAAAGAGAAATGTTTAAGTTTTCTTGATTTATGAAGTAGGGTACCAAACAAATTGTCTGGGTCATCTACAAGATCCAATGTACATTAACTTACCAGTGTGCATGAGTAATTCCACTAGCTCTTCAGACTTACGTTTAATTGTATTTGCTACTCAAAGCAGCAGCAAAAGTCTGAGAAAGGAGATAGACTTTACCACTGTATTTGTGAATTGGAAAACAGATCATTTACAAGTCACTATTCACTGAAAAAAAATAGTGTTTTCTGTGATCAGAGTCATATCACCCCAGTAGGAAGCCACTTTGGAAAACAGTGTAATTGTTTAGATGGACATATTCAGGAGTGTTTTAGCGTTTTCAGATCACTCATATTTGACTAAATATGACAAAATCCAAAACACCAATGCAAATATCCCATACAACTTGTTCAGCTCAGTACTGTTACCCTCAGAGGCTTGCCACAAGGATTATCGAAACAGTTTTCTTTGGCAGCAAAAATAAAACTGACTGGGCTCAGCAAGTCCAAGTTCCAGTTTGTTTCTCCCAAACAGTCGTTGGTGTCATTATCTGTGCTGTGAAAATTCTGAAAGAGTCGTCAAAGAGCCAGTGACTTGGAACTCCTACCTTTCCCTTTCGGCACAGGTTAACAGAGACAGATTACAGTACTGTAGGAAGCAAAAACAGCACTTGAGAGCCCAGAGACCACACAAACTTGCTCGTCTTCAGGTCTTCTACTACTTACTATTGTTGTTACCGAGGTGGGGAGAACCACCACCATTTACCATTAAATCAGCTCTGGCTGAATTTCTCTTTTCTAAGTGCATCTTAAAAAGAAATGGCATCTACCATATCAAGATTCTGAAGCAAAACGGTCTCAAGATTGACACAGTCAAGTTATACAACACTGTACATCAAGAGCTCTCCCCTTCAGGCAAAGTAATGAATCCATACTAGAAAAAGAAATTAGGATCAGAACTGCTCTCGTTTTTTCCTTTTACTTGATTGTATTTGGCACTTTTTAAATTTTGCATTTTAACAGCAACTATTTTTACCTCCCAATTTTTTTTGGATCACACTCTGCTTTAAATTGCTCCCAGAAACTATCCCAACACCTTCGGACTAGCTATTATTTAATCAGAGCGAATGCACGGCTAGTGCAACCCAGACTTTGCTTTCCAAAGATAGTAAATTAGAAAGACAGCAGAGCCCCTGCCAAAAAATTACATTATTTTTAAAAAGAGAGTGAAAAACACCCACAACTTTGCATTTAAGAATGTGAGCTGCAATAAGAGACAATAAAGTGAAAAGAAATAGTTAAATGAATTAGGAAGAAGGAAAATGGAAAGGCCTGTCACATCTTAGAAATTATGTGTTTGAGAGTTCTGTTGTAATTTCCTTAGTCTGATACACAATTCTTGAAGTAAGTAATTGTTATATATTTTCTGTTTCATTTAATCACTTCTGTTGTGCCAAAATAAAGAGTTATGTCTTGGCAAATAACTTGAGCTCAACATGGTAGAAGGTTGTTAAGAGGAATTAAGCATATTATTATTCTTAACCCTAAATGCTTTTAATATTCCATGAGAAAACTGAGTGTAGTTGGAAGAGGGCAAAACAGTCCCCAAACCCTCCTAAGCAAACAAACACACAGCCAAACTAGGACCTGCTGTGTCTGGTCAAAGCTCTGGCATTCATAAGCCCCCAGTGCTCAGGAAATGAGATCTACATCAACTACAGGATCCATGGGAGGACACTGTGGACTTAATACCGACCTTACCATAATTTAAAAGACAAGGGCACATTCTGCTGATGTATAAAGGCCACATACTCTTTCCTTATACAGAAAATGCTGAAATAATCAACTCAACTAGCAAATTAATTTCATTTTTGTAAGTCAGCTCAAGTAAAATATTTGAGGGGAAAAGAACCCCTAGCAACAACATACAACCTGCAATTTAAACACAGCTCTAAAGTGCTGCAAAGCTAATGCTATTTAAAAAAAAGGCCACTATATAAATGAAAGCTAATTATGATGTTTTTGTATCCTGGAAGACAGAAAGCAAGTTACAGGAAAATCACAGGTAATCTGAAGAGCATTAGCAAACAACTACCAAACAAGAAAAAAACAACAGCTTCAATAAAGTAGATCAAAGTTGAACTCCACAACTTTAGGAAATACACTTTAAAATACTCAGATTGAAGTATTTAATAGATGTTGTTTCCCAGGGATCAAATACAGACATCTCATTAAGTATGCAGTATTTTTGTAAAGCAATTACTAGCAAGAGTGCCATTAAATACCTTAAATACAAAATGAAATTCAGGTCTGTTTTTCAGCAGGGCCTTCAGCAGTATATGGTTCAGAAGACAAGTGGACTGCATTTTAATTTTTTTTGAGGTAGAATAGCAAGCAAGACATGCAAGTCCCCAAAAACATTCCACTGTGCAACAGGAAAAAATCTTGCACACTTACCCATTTTTTTGTAGTACTCCTCCCATGCCTTGGTATAGTCAACCTGCCCTGCTGGTGCTGGATTTGGCTGATCTCCTGAATCACATTAAAAATATCAAACTAAAACTACTGTAGTTTGTTTCATCTGTAATACAAATAATCAACTGAAATTTTCAGTAACAATCCCATATGAAAGGTCTCAAATCTGACACTACAAACATTTATGGTACAAGCTACTACAAATATAAGATATTACAAAGAAATATTTAAAGTGTTTAGCATGTTTTCAACATTCAGGAAATGCATACCACTCACAATACAAAATATTACCTAAAACTCAAGTGGCAAGCCTCATTCAGGCATAACAGTTACAGTAACACTACTAAATACCATAACTGTAATTGTCCTAAACCAAATGGAAGTGATAAAACTGTTTAACAGATGACAACCATTTTTACTTATGACTGACTTCTCTATGGAGTTATTAAGTCAGCCCAAGATGCAGTAAAACTCTCTTTGGAGCATATTGCAAAATAAATAATTACCCTTACTACTGCCCAATTTAGGAAAAGCAATGTTGAAGGCTGTAAGCAACAGTTTTCAAAGAAACCAACTACTTAAATAAATTTACCCAATATATGTAGACAAGAGTAAAAAACAGTTGTGCATTTACACCTTCAGCAATGAGAAATGTGTCCATTTCACAAAACAGCTACCTTGTCCATTAGTTTGGGTTGTAGCTGGTCCACCAGGAGGGGCTGCAGGTGGTGGCTGTGCTTGCTGCTGATAATAGTGAGCATAATAAGCTGCCCACGCTGCTGAATTGGGATCTGTTCCTGGCTTACCTATGAAAACAGAACATAAGCACTTACAGAACATGTTCTACTATGAACAGAATGCTGTCCTCAATTAATCCTGTCCTACACACTCTTAATTTCCTCCAAGGAAAAAAAAAAATCCATCTAAACAAAATAACCACATATATCCTCTAAGTATTTTTTCTTTCTAGCACAAACTTTTGATTGTTTCAGATCAGTGTAGCATACACAGTGTACTTTCATAGGGCTGGTGAGATAAAATACTTTTAGAATCCTTACTACGACAATGCCATTTATTAATTTTTAAATGTGATAAGCAGAAACAGACCTTGCAAGTTTATTTAAACAGTCATGTTAAAAAATGGTAGCAGCAATGAAGCATTCTAGCATCAAACAATTTCAGTGGTTTTAATTTTGTTATAACCTCACGCTAATGGCACTGGCACCGGTGGAGGAGGCATGCCAAATACATATTTCTGAAACAGAAGAATACAAATCTTACTAGGTATTTGCAATGCATGTCACTTAAACTTTAAGGTAACAATCAAATACAGAATCAAAAAGCATGTAAAGAACCTAAATTCCCATACATGGCTATTAAGCATTACTGTTTACTTACAGCTTTTTAATATAACAAGTAATAGCAACATCTGCATCTTCTGCAGCTATCTCCAGGGTTCCTTATTTTTATCTCTATCTAGGTAGGCCAATGATGCTGTTTTCTAGAGTTTTATTTCTCTATTTTTCACATATAGCCTTTAGCAATGGGTTATTCTTGCTGAATCACTGATTATATTACCAGACTGGCAATCCACAACAACTGAAAATCTACTATTAAGAGAACATGTTTTATGCACCATCACACATCTGCACACAGTATTTGTATTCATAAAGAGTAAGAGTTTCTCTGTATAAATGCAATCAACTGAAGAGAGAATATCACATAAGGATATGGATACAACAGAGACTTTAGAAGAACCAGACATGGGAATGGAAATTCCTCCCCAAACACAAAATAGATAAAGCAAAATAGGTAAATGAAAGAGAGAGGAAATCCCCCGAAAAAGGTGTTCAAGAAGAAATCCACAACAAATTAATGCTAAATGAAATACTGTGACAAGAGCCAGATGTAACCACTTAAAATGCACACAGTAATATCAGCATACAGAAAAAATGAATGCTATTTCCTTTATAAATTACACTGCTTCTGTCAATGATAGTGGATTTAAACTAACATGTACTATATCCTGAGATTACCTGTAAATATCAAATAAGCCATTTCTCGATTTCCCCCCTCCTTCCCCTCTATAGTAGAAGAACAAAAGAGCAGGACTCATTAAACTTCCAAAGAAATGTGATTGTGGTAACTAGCTCCACTTTCACGTGACAAGGGCAAGCATGGCTCTGGAGAAAGCACCTCTGGAAAAAATACTAGAACAACCCATTTGTTACACTGAAATGAGCAACTAAGTGAAAACCATAGAGAATTCATCCAAGTCAAAAGAAACACCAACTTCAACTTCACACAGGAAAATTTAATTTGATTTTTAAGATGAATATAAAAAAAATGGTGACAAAATCATCAAGATGACATCAAGAGACTACTTGCCATTTTTTCTTACACATCTTTATGCAGATAAATTACTTCATAAAAAATAGAAAAGGCAATACAAAACAGTCTGTAACATTTTAGCAGTGGTTTTGCATTAAATTACACTTCTGGTATGCTGAGGCTTTAAGTCACTTTGAATTATTCTGCATTTAAATAATGACAATAGGCCATTTTTAAATACTAAATTGAATGCATACAGAGCTACCTTCCACAGAAGTTTGCTAACCGAAACCAGAGATAGTTCTTTGAAATATTCTGGCTGAAGTTTTGAGAAAGCTCTCCTCAAACAAATGAGGTACAACACACTCAAGCATCTAGCCTTACCATGCCTTCTGTGACTGCAGTTCCGTTTCCCCATATGCTCTAGTCCAACCAAAGGATGTAAACTTAAAGAAAAGCAGGATACTACAACTTTGGGAAGTTAAAATTAAGTAAAAACTCCCACTCTTGACAAAGATAATCAGAAATAGGAGAAATAGATTCTACATTAATGGGTTTCAGAAGAAAATACAAACCTATAAGTAAAAGTTCAAAATACTCAACCCTAACTAGTTTTACTGTAGTAACAGCAGTTCAACAGGTTTTATCCCTCAAAAGTGACTCAATAAAATACACCTTTATCAGACTGTGAGAAGCAATCCTCATAGGTCAACAAAAGCTAGAAACACAATATAGCATAAACTATGCAAAGACAGATCAGTGAGACTGTTTAAAATAAAATACAAAGTCATTTACTATTAGAGAAGAAAACACACTCTCATTAATGTAAAAACAATTGTACAAAAATAAGTGCACAAAATCAGTGAACCAAGACTCTTGAAAAAAATATCATAAATAGGGATGCAGTATCAACAACATTTGTAAAAAAGCATATGCCAACTCTAACAACTGAATATCAACATCTCACAAGCAACATGTGGAAATCGTAAAATGTGGGTAAACTGACAAACAGTAAAGAAAAGCCTGAAAGACAGGAGCTTTTCAGATTTACCAGCTTAACATAAGTGAACTGTGCAATGTATATACTTGTAAGGACAAAACAGATGTACGCAAAGTATACCCACCCTACAGCACAACTGTGACATTTCTTACCTGGATCTGGTGGGTTTGGTGGCTGCCAGTGTGGATAAGCATTTCCCCACCCTTGTGGAGCATATGGAGCTGGAGGACCACTATAAGAGATCAAGTCATACATGTCAGTGAAAGCCAGTCCCAGGGTCAGCCTACAAGAAGGAAGCTGTCTGGAGCAGTACTTACTGAGGTGCAGGGCCAGGAGGCCCCGGATTGTAAGGAGCTGGATTATACGGTCCCATGGGAGCACCAGGACCTGGTGGTCCAGGAGGTCCATGTGGGCCAGGAACAACACCATGGGGTCCATGGGGAACAGGTGGACCCAATGGATTCACTGGACCCTGTAACAAGAATAGCACAGAAATGAAAATAAACCTTGAGGTTCTCCATTTTCCAGCAGTTTAGAAGCATTTATATGAACAGTAAGAATATAATCTAAAAAGTTTGACTGCTTTTAAATAAAGACATTTCCCTACAAAAACCAGGCTTTTTAAAGATTAATTAGGCTTGGGGCTAGTTCAACAGGAGAGTTAAAAGCAGCTGTGGCAATAACAGCAACCAAAAAGTTGCATTTATATCAGTTTTCTTGAGGAAATAAAGAATTTTAAAATAAAACACAGATTTTTCCACAAGTTGCATTAAACCTCTCCATAGACTAATACAAGACTGCCAGTTTTAAATTAAGCCAATCTAAAACTGACTAATCTTACTGATGATTAAACCAGCTTGTAAGATCAGGTAAAAAAAGCCGCTAGTAAATTTGATGATATGCATACACATGTGAAGAAAAGTGCAATGAAACTGAAGGTGTAAACCTGGATGAAACCTTTACCTAAACAGACTGAAAAAATTTACACAGTAGCTTTTAGAATACCATTGGTATCTCTGAACTCAAGTTTTTCATACGCACAAAGTGAGCATATTCAAGAACACATTAAAAAATACACGGTACTATGTTGAAGAAAGCAACTACTTCCATTTCAAGATTTTATTTCTTTCGGTGCATTGTTAGGTTTATATTACTTTAAATATAGATTAGAATTTATTATCATCAATTTATTTTCTGATTAAACTGAAAGTGAAAGGGAAAAAAAATCTCCACAAAGGCGACTTGCTTTCAGTTCTGCTTAGTTAAAATAATAAATCAAAACCCATTTGTACACTTACTCCAATCTTTTCTTCTATAAGTTGTCGTGCATAATCTATTTGCTGGGGTGTTCCACGGATAGTAAACATCTTCATGTTTGGATCCGCATTAGGTGGAGGATTTCTTTGAAGTTCTATTCTAGCACCAGACTGCTGGCTTATACTTTTAATAGTTTCACCACCTACAATGCAACGTACAGTTTTTATGATGTGCATTAAAACAAAAAATACTGACTCAAATCAGAGAAAGTAAAGCATATGGAAGCTGAAGATAAAGAAAAGGTGCCTATTCTTACAAGCCATACAAGAACATTCTAACAACTTTTAAAAAAACTTCTCAGGGTAGTACAGAGCTTTGCAATAAACTAGTAAAAATAAATTATATTTTAAAGACCAAAATACCATTACTCAGAAACAACAGAAAAGAATTCCTATAACGTTGTCTGCTTTTTTCATGTAAATGTGTAAGATTGGATATGAATAACAATGGACACACAGTTATCAGTAAATATAAACTTAAAACCTCCCTGCAAAGCAGTAAGGAAGCAGAGATGACAAACACAGAAGCTGACCAGATGGTAAAGTCCACAATCTCTGCAGTGCACTAAAACCAGACAGTTACATTCCCTAAACAGGCTCCTCCTCTTACATGACCCATAGAAATTTTATGTATCCTTTGTATACACATTTTCAAAACGGAGGTAATTTGGCATTTAAAAAATATACCTTCCAAGTCAAGTACCCAACTATGTCAGCCTATTTGCTGTGTCTGGAAAACACAGTACGAACAAGACATTAAGGTAACTTAAGCATTTCTTTCAGAAGCATATAGCAAATTATTTTAAAAAGTAAATTCTTTGAGAATTATTTTAATGAGCACACATACAGAAGAAATTGCTACAGGATTTCACTGTAGAAGATCTTTCCTGTAATATGTGAAGGTTTGTTTTAAGAGTGAGTCAGATTCAGTAACACTAGGCTTATAATGCAGTACCAAACACATGGTAATTATAAGATACATCATCTAAGAATCTCCTGAACGCTACCAATGTAATCCTGTACTTGCTACTTAAAAAAAGGGTTAGATAAATTGATTGATTGCTTCTTAACTTTGAAATACTACAATATGTGTTTTGGTGAGGAAAATCTGAAGAGTCTTAGGAATTTTATGATTGAAAAGTACTATTTTCCTCTACTGTAAATTATCTCCAAACACTTGACAAATCTCTGTAGTATGGCACTTGTAACAAACAGAAAAGCTGAGTGTTTTTCTTAACAACATATACACATATATAAGATATATTGCCTTTGCCAATGATTAGTCCAGTTTTGCCAGTAGGGACAATAAAATTGAACTCCTGTAATCCACCAGGAGGCCCCATGTTCCAGTTGCCTTGGCCTCTACCCCTTCCTCGACCACCAGGTCCTGGTCCACCAGGATTACCAGCCTAAAAAGAAGAAGCAACAAATGAGCACGTTCTATAAAAATTACTGCAAACACATAATGCCAACAGGTTACATCACAACCTTGTTAAAGAAAAAACTCATTAATTACTTGGACAGTCTTGATAGCTGAAGTAATATCTTTTTGGTAAGACCTAAATTACATTTTAGAAGATGTGTACAATTCTGCTTATGAAAGATGAATGAGAGGATATAGAAGAAAGCGGGAAGTTTCGTAGATACAAAGATGACATTAACAGCATATTCACAACACAAGACAAGATTCAGGAGCATCAGCTCTAAAACCAGCTACATCAAGAACTTCCATGCCTTTAAATCAGTCTTATCACTTGCAAAACTGTAACTGTAAAAGAAAAACACTCATATTCCAGACCGAATTTTGAAGCAGTTCAAATGCCATCATTATTTTCTTAATTTACACACACTTTTTGAAAATTTTAGGTCTTTCCAAAAAAATGGGCAGATTTTAAACTGTAAATAACATTACCCAACCTGAACACTGCGAAGGAGATCTGTAATAATTTCTGCAGCATGCTGACATCTGTCAGGAGGCCCTGTGATCTGGGCTATTCTATCTGGAGTTGTTCCATCATCTGAAATAAAAATGAACTATTCCAGTACATGCAATCCAGTAAATGTATAGTCAATTCACACACACTTATAAACATGTTACAAACCTGGTTTAAACTGGATCCTAACACCAGCATCATTCTGTATTTTTTTTATCATCTCTCCATTTCTTCCAATTACAATACCTACAGCAAATCGTGGTATTGGAACCTTAGGAAAAAACCCCAAACAAAACAAGATGTAATTGATGTAAATATTCGTGTAAAATCCAAAGAATGAAAGGGTCACAGACTAGAATAGCAAACTCGGGCAAGACCTATAGATCAGGCTTTTTCCATTATGAATTTTTTCATATCAAGTCACAAGCCTAGCAAATACTGAAGCATCAAAAAGAAAGTTATCCTATACCATTTCTCATAGTTGTAGCAATTGCAGTGGATATTATGCTGCTCAGAATAAGAAGACTGTGAGGTGTCTAAAATGCAGATTCTTTGGAGATGACACTTTAAGCCTCTCCCCTGATTAACAGTTGTTAGCTTGTGACTTGCATAATTGAACTTACATATTTTTTCTAAAGGCCAAACTCCAATTTCAGTAACATTATACCATTACAGACTTGGCCATAAAACTTACGTGCTTATTTGATAAGCTCCAGCTGAAACTGTTCATAACAGCTGGCAATGCAAAGTGAATGCTGCATGTCATTTAGTGCTGTAATTTCAGCAATGATCGTGTAATACTTACATGCCACAATCACTTTTGAAACATGATTAAGAGCTTTCAGCAGTATCACCCAGCTTAACATTTAAAGTTAACATCTCAAAATACAGTGAACAAGTTTTTCAACCATGCTTACGTCTATCCCTTCATTTCCTCCTATTCTTGACCCATATTCGTTGCGCACCTCTCTAAAGCCACCTTGATCACGAATTAACTCCAGCACCATTTCCTTGGCTTGCTACAAAAAGAATGAAAGTTCATTTAGGTACTGCAACATCAGAATGGATTTAAAAAAATACTCTGAAATTGTGAAGGACTCCTTACTTGAACTTTGTAAGGGTCTCCAGTTATCCTAAGGGGCTTGTCTGCACCAGTGTTCTGTGGACCATCTTGAATCATGACCATTTTGACACCTGCCCGCTCCTGTTTGATAAAAGGGAGGTCAATACCCACTCAAATCCAGATTCAATACTATCACATTTAAAAGAAGATTATATATATACACACCTGCAACTGTTTAATTGTCTCTCCACCTTTCCCAATAACTAATCCCGCTTTACTTGCTGGAATCATAATTTCTTGGACTGCATTTCCAGGTCCATCACCATGATGAAAACCCGGTGCAGGTCTTCCCTTTTCAACTATCTGATCAAGTAATCTTTTCGCTGATCTGTAAAAGAAAATACACATTCATAAATATTTATTCCTACAAGTATCACTTGCCCACACCTATTCTGCTTGGAAATTTTTTTAATTTGAAAAATTTCTGTCAAAGAAATATGCTTACTAACACTAAAAATATGAGGCAAACTCAATAAATCTGCAACAGTAACTTAAGAAGCTAACTGCAAGACAATAAAACCACTCCAACAGGAAAATACAGAAAATACCAGACTCACTCAACTAAGTTACCACTTCACACATGACCATTGTCCCTGAATATAGTTATACTGATCAAAGTTTAACTCAGAAAAAAAGCTGCTGTAGGATTCAGCATGGAAAGAAAGGACATTTGTACTTGAAACCATCACCAGAATAGTAGAGACAACCAGGTATACATTCACCACATGTGTAAGCCAGTTGTCAGAGTAAAATCACGATTACAGTCCTAATATTAGTTAAGAACTCTTCCCTTTAGTATGTGAGCAGAGTAAATTACAATTAGAAAGAAAATTCCCACAAAGCAAATGACTTCATGAATGGCAGCCTGCCTGGCTGCAACTTAAAAGGAGAATACCACCCTACTTTCCTGAAGGAAAACATGTAGCTGCAGGCCCTACTTGTAAACATGAAGTGAGAGCAGCTAAGACAAATGAGGTAATACCATTATGCTACTACACTTCAGATCTTTCCTAGCAAAGTCAATGTAAGTTTTCAAGGTGTTACAGAAGCTGTGTCAGTAAGAAGAAAAAACAAGAGACCAACCAACCAAAAAAACTCAAAAACCCAAATAAATCCAAAAAACCCTGAAAACAAAACACCAAACCCACCAAACTTTCTTATTGCTATCATCCTCCTTCCTGAGCACAAGAAGGCACAAGTTGATTCTACTAATAGGTATGATAATGACATCACTTCCAAACCTTTTGTTATACAGTAATTTATACCAAAGACCTTTAAAATCTCTGATGGGCTAGGCTCCGACCAACTCCTGCACTTACACATGACTGATTTTTCCCTGCAATCTTCCAATTTATATTTTACAGTTTCTTTTCAGCATATATTTAATATATATCCACACATTTCATTCTCAAGCTAAAAGCAGTACATTGTTATGCAATTATTATCTACAGCAAGATCTGTACTTGAATAAATTGAAGGTTTACCCCTTTTTCCTAAAATTCCAAGTATGCTCAGAGATTTGACGACAATTTAAGGGTCTTTTTTCTTCTGTATATATTTATCACCAAACTGCTTCTTCAGTAGAGGAAAAACATATACTATCTTAAATCTTACAAACAGTTCTAAAAAATTAATTGTACTGCACAGCTTAACAATCAGACATGGAATTTGTTTTACTTACTGAACAGACTCTGGTGTTCCAGTTAGCATACATGATCTTTCAGGCAGGCCTCCACTATCTGCAGTCATTAAATAAAACCAACTTGTCAACAGTGTTAAGTCAGAAAGAGATTACGAAATTAATCATAATATGCAAACTACTTGAACATCAATCAAGCAGAATAATCAGTGTATCCTATTTTGCGTTTCTTTAGACCATGATAGTCATGATTAGCACAAAAAATTAAAATATATCTTACATGAAGGTTCAGCCAATTAAAAGCAATGAGCAGTTTTTTAAACTTTCTACCAACCCCCTTCCCCCTCAAAATAAATAAATTAAAGCCACAAATAGTTACCAGGGGCAATCTGTATTTTACAGCCAGACTCTTGCTGTATGCGTGAGATCTGCTCTCCACCTCTGCCAATTACTTGAAGAAAGAAAATATAGAAAGATTATTTGTATTAACAGCATCTGTTAACATTTCTCACTATACTACAGGACCACATCCATGCTACTTACTGAATCCAACCATCCCATCCGGAACTTTATACTCCTCTGTCATCACAGACCTACAGACAACGCCAAACAAAAGAAAATAACCATTCAGAGACCAAAGTGGAATTACATTTATTTATATCCTCCCATTAAAATAAAGAAAGCTACTATGCACACCATCACCCTTATTCGCCTCCCATTAGCTTTGAAAGTCATTATGCAAGCACAGTTCTACCTAAGCTGACAATATACAAAAGCAACACAAAAGGTTCAAGTGTAATATAATTCAATCTAAGAAACCTTTCATCGTTATTAACAAATGTGCAGTACAGAAAAGGCCAGTATAGCATTTTAAGTTTCATCTGTATATCCATCAAAGTATGTAGAAAATTTCAGCATCTCATCTAGCAAAACTATCCAAAAATGGAAGAAAAATGGTTGGATGTGGTTCAGGCAAGAAATGAGTGGAGAAAACGACCAAGTTGTAGCTGAGTAATACTCTGTATGAAGTTTGAATTTTGTTGTTTTTAGAGTACATCAGCTTTCATTTTTGTTTATAGGACTGTGTCACCTCATTTCCCTTCAGATCTGCTTTCAACTTTCAATTAAGAAGCAAAACCCAGCAACATACTTTCCTTTTATTAAGCTTGATACACAATCTAGGCTGTGAAGGGAAATAGAGAGCAATGCAGGTGCATTTTAAGGGACTTAGGACTTGCTGAAGCTAAATTTCAACATATCACACAAATACAGAGTAAATGCTTCATGTGTTCATATCTCTTTTTCAGAAAAATTTCTCAAAAGTGAATTATTTCAGTAAAATTTAAAACTACCTAAAATGTAGTGCAACCCTTACCTTTGCTGCTGATGCATTGGTGGTAGCTGATTTCCAAAAGCTATAAACAAATATTGTTAAAATTAAATTCAAACAAGTGGTACAGTTTACAACTAAACTTCTCCTTAGGTAATAAAACTTAATTGTATCAGTAGTTTGTCCAAGTTGACTTTTAAGGATTGTTCTCAGTAGGTTTAAAAACAAGTTAAAAAAATTCTCAAGTGCTGCTAACACCACTGTCAGTTTTACAAAACAGACTTGCACTGTTTTAGCAAAATAACATATAAACCCCCAGTGATTATTTTGATCTTACTTATTCAAGGGTCACCTACCAGAACACTTTCATACTCTTGTTCTGACAACGTTACACTTGTTTAGGTTTTTTGGCAACAACAAAAAAAATTACTTACAGTCATTCTGAGGAGCAACTTTCTTAGCATCTGGTTGATCTGCAAAATTAAGATTTTTAAAATTTTTTTTGCCAAGGAATTCAAGAAGAATTTAAACGTTTTAGTGTGAATTGTAAATCTCCAGTGTATTTAGCCCCCTTTCCATTTTTTTTTCTTTTCTTTCTTTTTTTTTCCTCCAATTCAGGGAGTTGATCATCTGAATAAAAGAAAGAATCTCACGAACACTCAGCACTTGGTTAGTATAGCTGAAAAGATGTTAGGTTTTTCCATGTATCTATTCAGTACTTTAACAAAAGGCAGCTTTCAGAACACACTGTATGTAGATTGTTCAGATACCCAGTCACTGAAACTCTACTAAGACAAGGAACAAAGTTGAGCTCTGTTGGTTGCTCAAGCTAATGATGCTTCTATAGTAAAAAAGAAAAAAAATCAAATCCATACAAAAATCAACGACTTTAAAGAAAAAAGTTCTGACAATGACCACAAATCTAGATCAAATATCTAAAAATACAACAGTATCACATGGCAATGCAATCTCAATCTGAGTGTTGATATGAAATTCCTATCCAAATATCAAGCATTTCATAGCATAAAACTTCAAAAAAAAGCAGATTCAAAGCAACTACATCACTACCATCCAAATCCTTTCTGTACAGTAGAGAAATAAAAGGCATCGTTAACCTATAACTAAAAAGAGACTTCAGATGCTTCCTTCCCACCCCAAAATAAAGGCTATATGAACCACCATAATTTATGTGCAGCAAAAACTCAGACACATATTCCAAGAAATATTTGTGTCAATCCAGAAAGATCCACTAGTTTATGTCATGTTTACATACTAAACACAGGTAATAAATAAAAATTCCTGCCTTTAAAAGGAGAGGGCATTCCCTCCCAGTGTGTTGTACTGCTCGGACTTGTCCAAGAGCCATCTACACATAAAATAAAAAGAATACATTACATATATCATCTGAAGCATCATTAGCTCATTTTTGTATATTAAAAACCTCACCTTTAATAGAAAAAAAACCTTTACTGCAGGACATAAGAACTCCTGATATAAAGCCTTAGGTACATTCTGTAGACTGAGTTTCAATCCTCTTAAAGGAAAAAAAGCATTGCTCTTTTGTAAGACCTATGAGAACATTTCAACAAGCTCAGAGACTTCTTTCCATAATATAGCCAGGATTTTGAGTGGATATTAAACATATCAAACCCTGTTAAGTTCAAAGTGGCTGCTCCGTAAGAGACAGAAGACGACACACACACATTTCAGGAGAAAACTTTACTGCAGTATAAGGCAAATCCAAAAAGCTCCAACAAGTCAGAAGATTTAAGTATGATCTTATCAGGGTTCACACATGCTGCAACCTGAAATATTACACTAAGCAAAGTGTCTACAAGGTAGAAAATGTACTTTCCTGTCTTTTTTTAAAGTCCTATGCTTTTACAATGAAATGCAGTAAGACTTTTACTTGAAGAGATGCAGTAATAAAGTATATGAAACTATCGTAACAAAGTATATGAAACAATCAAGTGCAAAGGGTGTCAGCTTCCTACTCTAATTTTAACTTACAAGCTGTAACCGGTCCCACAAAACAAGACTACACTAGCATACCTGTGTAGGCATTTCTCAACTAAGAATTTTGTTGCCCCCCTCCCCAACATACATCTTTCTGTTTGCAGCATTTAAACCACATTTAAAATATTTTAAAACAGGCTTACATCCACTTTAGTTTAGAGCACAATGTTTTAAAACTAATTTTCCCATTAAACTGAAAACAAAAAAATATGTCATGATCTAGAAGGGGAACAAAACGTTTTCAACGCTGTGTTATGGAAAAAAAAACCCAAATTCACAAACAAAAACACTACCTGGCACAGTGACCGTATTCAACAAAAATAAATGCAGCAGTAAGGAGTGCGTACCTCCATCCTCAAGAGGTCTTTTCTGTCCTCCATAACCGTAGTCGTTTGAGTTCATTGATGTGCCAGCATCGCCTCCAATTTTCGCTGCAATCTAAACAAAAGGCAGATCTTGTGAGCCAAGAAAAAAAGTAATTCAATCAGCTCATATTTAGTCCTGATTTTCTACAAAATTTGAGGGACTTAGACAATGAACATTAAACCAACCCCAAATAAAGTGAAGACTGTTGCCAAAACCAGTTCCACTCACCGGAATATTATTTATGTTTTAAGGAAGACTCGTGTTCATCCCTCAACAGCAGAGCCTACTATATTTTTCTCACGCATTGAAAACCTAACAAGAACCTTGTATTCAAGCACCAGAAACTTCTTCCTAAAGCGGGTATTTTCCCTCCCTCTGCGCTCTTCCCGAACACCGCTGTGTCTCACAGAGGGCCTCACCGGCACAACAATTTCAAACCTCAGCAGTCCGACTGCGCCGATTTTTCAACTACTGCCAAGCCCGCGACCGCTTATTAACATACGAGGCGAAAATTCCACCCGAGAAGCGATGAAAACACCGCCCGTGGTGCCAAGCCTACAAATGAGGCTGCGGGATATAAAGAGGTGGCGCCGGGGCCGCCCTCGCCGCACAGGCCGCGGCGCTGCGAGCGGGCCGCGGGTGCCACAGCGCGGGCCGGGCCGCGGGGCCGCCGCCCTCCCTTCCTCCTTCCTTCCTTCCTTCCCTCTCTCCCTCCCTCGGCCGGGCCCGCTGCGATAACCCGCCGCTACTCACCCGCCGAGATTTCGCGTCCCCGCTGCCCTCCCGCCCGGCTCCCCTCCGTGCTGCTCGCGGGCCCGCTCACCCCCCGCTCGGCCCGGGGACGGGACAAAGCCTTCCCCCCGACAGGACCCTCCTCGGGCCTCCCCACAGCCTAGCGCGGTGAGGGCGCAGCCCCCTCACTCCTCCCCTTACGGCTCCGGCACCGCGGCCTCCGCGCGCCCGGGAACCCCATTGATTCGGCTGGGCCACGTTTACTCACACGCACCTGCCTAGCCCTCTGCAACGCGTCTTTAAAGGCATCGTTCACTCCTCCGGCCCCGCCGCCACCTGCCCCGGGCGCACCCGCGGCGGGAGGGGGCACCGTGGAATAGTCCGCCATGGCCGCCCCGGCGCCGCTCCGGCCGCTGCCGCCGCCTGCCAAGACAGAGAGAAAATGGCGGCGGGCGCGCGCCTTTCACATTCCTGCGCGGCATCGTGCTCGGGGGGAGCGCGCCCAAACCTCGCGAGACCTCGCGCGGGATTTCAGCGCGGCCGCCGCAGAACGGCGGAGAAGCCCCGCGGCGCTTCGCGGCCCCGCCCGGCCCCGCCCTCCCCCCCCATCCCCCCAACCCCGCGGCCGCGGGGCCTCCTGGGCCGCCCTGCAGGGGGCGAGAGGATCGCGATCTTTCCAGAAGCGCCGCGAGCGCCCGGAGGCGTCGCTGATAGGGCCGGGCAGGTCACGTGGGGCCAGGGGGAACGGGCGGGGCGGGCGGGGGAGCGCAGGGCCGCGCGCAGGTCTCGCGCGGGTTGGTTCGCAGCCGCGGGGGCGCGCCGGGCAGCGGGGGCGGTCGGGAGTGCGCGCGGGTCGGGACTGCGAGGCGGCGGCAGCGGCAGTGGCAGCGGTGCTCGGTGAGTGCGGGACGGGCCCGGGGCACCCGCAGCGTCACCGGGCCGTGCCCCGGGAGCGCTGCGCCTTCCCGGCTGGCGCCCGAGCGGGCAGAGGAGCGGGCGGCGGTGGCGGCGCTGCCCGGAGGGGACGAGGGTGGGGGCCAGGCCTTCCCCGCGCCGGAGCGCGGCGGTGCCCCGGGGAGGGGCTGTCCCCATGTGCCCGCCGGGGGACGCGGGGCGGCTGCGGCCGATAACGCGAGCGGCGCGCCCGGGGCGGGGCCGTTGGGCAGGGCAGGGCCCGCACCCTCCGGCCCGGCACCCTCCGGCCCGGCCCGCCGCGCCCCGCGGGCTCCGAACGGGCCGGGAGCCGCCCCACAGCTCGGCGGAACGGGACCGGGACCGGGACAGGCTCTGCCCGGCCGCTCCGGCAGCGTCCGCCGCGGGTTGTTCGCTCACGGCCATTGTACGCTTTTTGCAGTTGGGGGGGTTCTTTCTTGGCTGCGCAAGCACGAGCTGCGGTGAAAAGTAGAAGGCAGCAATGCTTTAACCTGCGCCCTGTTTGGGTCCTGTGGCCTGGGGGGGGATGAACTGTCGTGCTGAGTATGGGGGACGGTGCTGGGAAGGCTTCATATCTAGAGAACGTCATAGAATATCTACTGAGCGATCATAGCAGTAGAGGCTAAATTGTGCTGAATGGGAACTGCTGTACGACTGCTTTCCTGACCATTCTGAGACGATGCTTTACAATTTTTAAAAAATGTTCGTCGAACTGTTGCTTCTCCATAGGCTTCTGGTTTACGTAAACGTCATACTTTTTTTTTTTTTTTAATGTAAGTGCTTTTCACCTGAAGCATTACGGGTCTCTTCCAGCCTAAATGAGTGTGTTTTCTTTGTTATCAGTACTTTTACTTAAAAAAGTGTTGTCCCGGACTTTGCCTAGTTTTGGGCTGCGTGCAGAGAGAGCGCAACTCTGTTGAAATCACATAAGAAAATGCATCCCACTGTCTTCTCTTTTAGCTAGCCTTGCTAGTTCCGTTGCTGCCTTAAGATGATGATAAATGGGATCATTTTAGTAACCTTAGGTTATAGTGCTATTGAGGTCACATTATCCTGCGTTTTTTAGTGCAGGTAACTCAGTTTTGAAGTAGTATAACTCGAAAAAGTATTGAGTAATATATTCCATGAGGTTAAAAATTCTATGTGCTTCTAGGCAGATTACAGTGTATAATTAGAGCCAGGTGAAACTTGTTGCATGTGATTTTTTTGCTGAAAAAGCCTGTTCATAAGGATTAGCACATACTTTCCATTACTGTAGCTGTGTTAGCTGGGGGCGGAGCGGAGTGGGGAGGAAGGAAAGTCAGGTTTGGAAAGTGGGAATTTAATTCTTATGCTTGACTCTTTCCTGCTATTTCTAAACAGCAACATGACCTTGAAATATTTTTCATTCTCTGTGTTAATGAGAGTTTGACTGTGTATGCCAGGCACGCTATGCTAATAAGTTGAGCAATAGTGGTTGATGATGGTGCATTGAAGCCACTACTGGCCACTGGCTATGTCTTTTGTGGCTCTTCGCTTACTAGACCGTGTGGAGCATCAATGTGCTCTGTTTTTTATTACAAAATGTGCTAGTGATTCTTTGCTAAGTTATGTGAGACAAGCCAATAACCTTTTTACACTAGGGATTTTTAAGGAGCTATGATGCCTTGGGCCAATAAAAACACTTGTCTGGTTACTGTAAGTGTTATAGTTGCATTACAGCAACTCATAATAAGTGAATGTTGATTTTGATTTTTTTTTTAATCAGCCTTCTGTTTGAGGTGATGCTTCATTTGAAAGCTAAGACTGGTATTTAGTATATTTATGCTCCTCAGTCTTCTCAGTTCTTGACATCATTGTACTTCTTAGGGCTTTAGAGACAGAACATTAAATTTAGAAAACTGAAGAAGAGGAGGACCTTACACTGTTGCAGACTATGTAAATATTTTGTCTTTATTTTCACTGTTCCTGAGTTGATCTAATGACCTTTGATAACAGTTAAAGAGTTGGCTTCTCTCTGTATTTGCCATGATAGCACTGGGAAGCTTTCTGCTAGAAAACCACATCTCTTAAGCACTGTCTCCATTTCCCTTTATTAAGTGGTGCTTCTGTTAGGAAGATTATCTTTATGGGATTAATTGTTTAATCTCTTAATGGAGTGGGTGAGGATCTAACCCCTTAACAGTGCTGACTGCAATATTTCTTCCAGTACTTTGCTGACTTGTTACCAGCAGTATGCATTAGGATATTCTGTTTTATCACTTGCAGAAATTGCTCATTGCCTGCTTTCACAAATCTGCCTTCTAAGAATTTAAAATGCTAGATTTGTAAGTAGTTTACACTGGACTGCTAGAGCATGAGACCTTTGGTTTTGCTGTGTAAAATAAGCTTGACTTCATACAGTAACTCTTTCTTATTAAAGGACATGCAGTAGAGAAATGTATTACTTACCTTTCAGAATTTTAATAATTAGATAGGAGGCAATGTAATAGGGTAACATAGTAGGGTGTTTTAAGAGGTCTTTCAGTGTTTCTTTGGGAGATTGGAAGAAGATGACTCTGTTAACTGAACTTACTAGATTATGACATGTCTCGTGGTTTCCAGGCTGTAGTTGTTGTTTTTTTTAGTCATCATCAGACCACAACGTTCTGGTAGATGTATTTACAGAGAAATGTCTAGCTTAAATGAAAAAGCTGACAAGTCAGAAAACTTTCTTTGCATTGTGTGAGTTGTCACAGACTTAAGTGATGGAGAGTTCTGAGGGAAAAAATATCAAATAATGTGTGTATGAAAGAATGCTTACTTCTATCAAAAAGTTCTTAGAGTATTTCTAAATTAGCTAATTCAGGTGTTTCAAAAGCATCAGTGTAAAATTGTGAAGCTGACTGAAATTTCTGCATAAGCAAAGCCACTTCAGTGCCTGTATGCACTGAGTACTGTTCAGTTGTTGGGTTGTTTGAGGGTTTTTCCCCTTTAACTTTGTTCTGTGGTGACAAGACCAAAAGATAAGGCAGTCCTGAAGGAAATGGTTTTCTGGTACAAGTAAGGAGACTTCTCACAGGGTCATAATGTAGAGGATTACATTTGCTATGAAGTTACCTCTGCAAACTCTCTGGGTAATGTGTTTCGTTTAGTTTTGCCTCAGTACACTAAACACCTATATAGGAAAAGTGATTATGGTTTCTAACTATGAGACAAGGATAACCACTGTGATGGCTGTACATCAGCCTGCTGTGTTTTCTGCAAGTCATTGCAGCTGTAGGGAAATCTGCAATTGGTTTTTGATGATTTCATCACTTAGGGAGATAGAGATCAATTGCTCCAGATCCTGTCAGCTGCTACTCCTGCATTGACAAAGAGTGTCCAGGATCTGCAACATTATCAGTAAAAAACTCCCTTAAGTAGCTACTAAGAGAAGACTGAGCATGTGGTCTGTATCCAGGCAACTGTTGATCTGTCATGAGCTTTTCTATTTACTAAATCTGCACTGAGGTAGAAGTTGCAAATTTCAGATCTCCAATTTGGATAATGTTTGGATTACTTTTATATGCTGAGTTTGAAAAAAAAACCAAAAAACCAAACAATTTCAACCAACCCAGCCCTCAGATCTTTGGTGTTTTAGGCTTACATTCAGTCATACTACTTTTCTTAGCAAAAAGTTTTAATATATTAAATTTTTGAAGAAAAACTGTATAAATATTGTGGATTCCTTAGAGCTCTTTCCTTGCACATTTTAGTCTTGTGAATCTCATTTAGTATATATTTAAAATTTTGACTAGTTTATAGAAGCCTATCAAACAGCATTAGACCACCGTTGCATTGGGTGTGTCAAATACAGAAGAATAAATCAGAGAATACTCACTTCTTCCTTAAATACAGCTGCAGTGTGCAGTGAGACAGTGGATCACCATATAGAAAGAATGTGCTGTGAAAGGCAGCTGGATAATATTAGTCAGCATGATATGTGTCATCAGTCCTCAGCTCTAACTTGTTCAAGGGGGCTGGATGTTTTTGTGTGGATGTCATGGGAAAGAAAAGTTTGAGAGCAGAATGTTTGCTGTTAACATCTGCAAAACTCCTCCCAGATGGGGGAGAAGTGTGAAAGGCCTTGCTTGAAATAAATTCGGCAATGGAGCTGGGTATGGAAGTTGCATATGAATGGGGATTAAGAATGGGGGATATGTGGACTGAGGGACTTTCAAAAGAAGAACAAATGAATAATGGAGTAGTAGCTGTAAAGGATAGAAGTGTCTTAAAATACCCCTCTATCAGCAGAACACTGAAGAATGTGCCTTCAAGTCCTATTAATAAGTGTGTAGGTACGTTTTTAATTAAGGCAGAGTTAATGTTCAAAATTGTCATCTTGAAGTGAGTAAAGCTTCATTACTTCGAGGAGATTGGTGTACTACCCTATTACATAGGCCTGATTCCTCATAGTATTCTTTCTGATACTGTTTAATTAAGTTAATTACTGTATCAGTTAATTTATGATTCAGAACATCTGATGTTTAACCACATTGTCCATATGTTATAGGATAAAGTAAGAAAAGCAGAGAATGGTAAATCTTTTCTGAGACTGAGGAAGAAAAAATGGAAGAGATGATTTAGAAGTTCTAAATTACTAATCCTTTCAGACCATAAAAATGTGATTATACAGGCTTATCTAAACTGAAAATACTTTTGAATTTTACTGTAAGGATCGCATGTATGTTTTGGGAAAAAGAGATGTGTGCAGTGAATAGCAATGCTACATAGGCTTAGAAATGGATGAATGTTCCTGGCCTAATCTCAAATATCATGCAAAAAAAATCAGTCGATGTCATAATTTGACTTAATGTGAAAAGCAAGAAAACAGGAGATTCTGTAAGCTTAGCTTAAACAAAAAACCCCATACTTTTAGGTCTGTTGACTATGGATTGGTATTTTCTGCAGAGAATAGCAAAAGGAGATTTTTTTACTTCCTTTTTACAGCTTGTTGTCTGTTAGGATTATGTCCTGCAGTGGACTGATTCTTTGTAATGTTTTGATTAAAATTTTTCCTTTCTATGACTATTTATTTGTAGCTGTTCTCTAATTCATCACTGGATTTTTGTACTGAATTTTTCTATAAGGAGGAGGGAAAAGGTAAAAAGAAAATGTCTCTTTCTACAGTGACATCTTTCTAGGACTAGCTACCATGCAAAGTTGGAATTTATCAGTGAGGGAAAATGTTCATGAAACTGTAGGTTTTTTACAGTGTCTTAGTAGAAAAGGTGCTGAAATTTGCTATCGCTTCAGAACACCTGTTTTTCTGCTGAATTGTTCATTTTTCCATGTTGTACCTTCTTTACCTCTTAGGTAGGCATGGACCACTTAGTCTAGAGGAATAGTGTCATTTAAGAGATTAACTGTAAACATACGTTCTCCTTTCAGGTTGAACAGAGTTGTTCTGTCATCTGCTTTTCAAATTCCTGTCTTTATACAACAATTCAGTGTGTGTGTTTTCAGCCTTGTATGTGAAACTGGCTGCATGAATCAGAGCTGCTGGGTGGGATTTTGATGAGCACACTCTGGAAAAAGCATCTGGTGTGACCATCTCCTTTTGCTTATGTAAGAACAGTGTGATCACATGGGCACAGCAAAAATGTGTGCAGTTCCTTATTTGGGAGTGCATTAATAACCTTCGTCCTGCTGGAGTGTAATGGCAATTAAAACCACTGCAATGTAGCTGAGTTGCTTTTCCAAGTGCATTTATGGGTTATGCAGGGCTTTTTCTTTATGGAGGATGAAAAAAAAGTTTATTTTCTATAGGAAACTATTAATTTCTGCCATTATTACTGGAAAAAAACCCCACAAGTAGAGTTAGGATAGGGATTGTGCAAGCATCTTCCATCTATCCTTTTCCCTTTCCCCTCTTGGATGTGACCTGTTACTATGATCAGTATCATGTTTAATCAGTTGTTTCTCTCAGCTGTTATGTTTACTGGTAGCTTTTTAATTATGTCAGAAAAAAATCTAATGCTTTTGCAAGAAGACATGACTTCTGTCTGTTCCGTAATTATGGAACATGACTGAAGTAGTGATAAAACTCTAGATGAGCTTGTCAGCCTTCAGGGTCAACCTGTAGAGTATATTCATCGTTAGGAAAACATTTCTATAATGTGTTATGTTCCACTAATGAATGTTCCAAACTGGCAGTGTGTTGGCAACGTGCTTTTTTTAAAATAGAACAAACCCAAATACTTAATGATAGGTTGAGAACCATTGGAAAGACAGACTTCAGGTTCAGATCAGGTCACATCTGAATCATGCCAATGCCAGGTTCACAGAGAATTTTTCCAGGAGCTACCCCGTGAGGACTATCTTTATTCTGCAGGTGATCTGATGCTCTGCTGCTGCTTCTTTGCTGAGACAACAGGTTGGTAATTACATTGTTTAGTGGAAGAAACCCCTTAGGATTACTTTGCTATAAATGAAAGAATTGCTACCACGGTTAACGTAAATGCCCATAAATTGTTCTAGGTGGCAATACCCTCCCTTTTCTACAGATGGAAGGCTAAAAGAAGAGCTATATTATGCTACTTTATTGAAATAGTTAATAAATGAAACATTCTGCCACTTGTAATGGTTCCTGGGTGAGGAAGAGTCGCGATAACTAACTTTATGAAGGGTATGGAAATAAATGTATTTTCAGTGCCTTAAACACACCTTCTTTTGTTTCAGTTTCTTGAAGGAAAGTCAGTAAGGGTTGTTGTGGAAACTAGCGCTATTTTTCCATTGTCCTTTTCCTGCTAATCAGTACATAGTGCTACTGTTAGGACACAGAAGTTCTCCTACACCAGGTTTCATTTGGTGGAAGAATTGGGAGGGAGCCAGTCATAGTTCCCAGGGTCTGAGCTGTCTGGCCTTGTGTCCAGTCTCAGCTGGCCCAGAGCAAATGTTACCTTGGTTTGTGCCAGCTGGCTCTGGTCTGTGGGGTGGAGAATGCTGGACTGCAGAAGGAGGTAGTGTATGAGCAGGCCATTCTGTCGCTGTATTTTTGAAGAGATTTCTGCCCCTTTTGCACTGCAACAGTGGGGCTGAAGCCATTGACTGTGAATCTTGAATTAAGCCTTGCTTTTACCAAAAAGAGGAATATTGGAAATATCTTCACAAGTGTTACTAAATACAAAAAGCGTATTTTTTTGTAAACAACATCCTTTTTTCACTTAGGTGGAAAACAATACAATCTTTTCAATCTTTATATAATAAACTGGTCTGCAGCTAGGTAAATGACTGTAGGGGTCTACACATTTTCTCAGTATTTTTTTTTTATAGACTGGCATTTTTGCTCTGGCTTCTCTGTCAAAAAACTTGCATCTATTCTATGGTATTTTTTCAGTGTCCCACTGACACCATTATTGAGTTTCCAGTGTCCTTTGGCAGAGAATGCCATCACTTGTAGGACTTCATTGTATTGTTTTACCTGTTTTCTGCTAGTTATGCTTAGTAGGTCTGGCTTAAATGGATGTAGATGGCGAATGGTTCATGCCTTCTCGTTTCTACATCATTTGTAGATCTTGCAGACCTCTGTGGCTTCTGTGTTTTTAACAGACTGAAGAATTCAAGCCTCCTCAGTTGTTTCCCATGTGGAAACATTTGCATATCTTTGATTATCTTTTATAGTCCTCTGAAGGTTTTTTTAAAAAAAATATTATATGTTGTTTGGGTGAGGTGAAAGAGACAGAATTGCACAGTGCTAAAGTGTAGAGGTACTACTGGTACTCTAGTATTCACATGATGTAGTAATGATGATTGTAATAATAATAATCACAATGTTTTCTGTTTTGTTTCTGTTTCCTAGCACCTACCTCCTAACGCCTTTTTTTTTTTTTTCTGGCTACCAAGCAGTCGTGTATTCTTTTTGACACTGATTGGAATTAAGCAGTACATTTTTAACCTTTTATAAACAGTTTATATTTTGTTATGTGGTATGCTATTAATGCTGAGAACATGGAAGGCTGAGACTATATATAAAGCATATGTATAGCAAATAAATTAGTCCTACGTGACAGTATTGATAACATATTCACAGTCTGAGCATGCTGGCATTTGAGAATCTGAAAGACTTGTATTACAGCAGTATGTTTTCTTGAAACTATACCGGAAGGGCAGTAAAATTTAATCCAATCAAATAAAAAGCAACTAATCTTGAAGGGAAACTGAACATATACAAAGTGTTAAGCTATTCATCAAATTAAATATCTTGTTATATAACCAGCATGGAAATGGTAGTGCTGTGGGAATCAGAGACCTGACTAGTACAGTGTGATAAAGTCTAACTATTTGCAAATGGGCTGTTTCAGGATGGAATTCCTTGAGGCTTGGTTAAATTCCTGAGTGATCAGAGCCAACAGCAATTAGGACAAAAATCCAGGCTTTTTATATGTAAAACTTAGAAAGGGAACTTTGGATAATATGATTTTCTGCTTCCTTTGCCCCAGACTGGAAACTTAATGTTCAATTGTGCAGAACTTGTCAAAATTGAACATTTTCTTGGAGGAAACAGGACTTCAGCCTCTTTATGAACCAAGACAAGATATTTCTTCTTACCAAAACAGTATGCTTTTCCATATATTTGTTTACAGAAGTATATATGGCAACATTAAGTACTTGAAGTTTGTAGTAGTGTGGTAAATAGTCACAGTAGGTAATGTGAGGGAACCTGTTACATATTTTGCATGATTGGCATTTTTCCTGTCTGACCAATCAACTTGAATAAGAATCCTTTTACAGAAGTTATGTGGGTGGGAATTGAAATGGATGCTGAATGTAAGTAAAGAACTGAAAAGCACTTGTGGAATCTGTATTCTTTCAGAAAGGGAAGCCTTAATCTGTAGATGAAAATACTTTCTGTGTTGCTTTGTGTGGCTGTACTTGGGATGTTTCCT
Organism: Xenops minutus; assembly: GCA_035221455.1. Classification (NCBI taxonomy): domain Eukaryota; kingdom Metazoa; phylum Chordata; class Aves; order Passeriformes; family Furnariidae; genus Xenops; species Xenops minutus. The sequence continues at coordinate 11,562,939 of JAWWEE010000004.1, forward strand.
TTTGGGTTTCTGGAGCTGTCTGGTATTTGACTAAAGTAGTAAAACACATTCCAAAGAGCGAGTTAGTTGCATTTTCATCAATGCAGCACCTCACAGCTGAATTCTAAGAACATTGCCACTTGCAATAAGCTGTTTATTCCCTCCTAGTGGTGCAAAGGCAAAATGTGGAAGATTGTTCTAAGGGTATTTTTGTTCTTCAGCTGTAGTAGAGATTGTGTCTTAGTAGACAGGAATTGGGTATGAGAAAACAATTTCTTTATGTTACTGGTGTTTAAGTTTGCTATGTTGTGTTGAGGGACCAGTGTCCATGTGTTACTAGTGTCCCAGTCATGTTTTTGAAGATAGTTGTAACCGTGTTTAATATGAAATCTACTTGATTAATTTTTCTTTTTCCTTTTACCGTTGTTTAATGTACTTCTGTATAGGTTATAATGTAAATGTAGTGGGAATAATAATTTTCTGAAGAGAAAAATCCAACCCTGTAACTTAACATATAACAAGCTATAGTATGTTTTAAAGTGTAAGTATGATGGACATACTTGGTTGTGCATAGCATTCTAACTATTGGTCTGTTACAAAAAGCAAAAAGGAAAATTAACTTAAAAAAATTTGCTAACAGCACCTGCCATCTTGTTATGTAGACTTTGTCAAATAAAATTGCAGGCTACATGAATCACAGGCTTAAATACTAATTTTGAAGATTCAGAAGTGGTAAAGGTATATCTTGGGGTGATAGCAGTATGCCTTTTTGAGATTTAACACTTGAGCTGTAGATTCATGTAGACTCTGGAATATCTATTTAAAGTAAGCTTTTCCACTGAAGACCTTAAAAACATGTGTTGGCATGAGTAGCACTTCATGTGTGTTCCAGTAATACTATAAACATTGTTTTGAAGCAGATATTGCCAATAAAAAATAGACAATATTTTTGTTGATGCTAGGGCTGATGCAACCAAAATACAATTAATTTAATGGTTAGTTTTTATGTGGCATTTCACTTTCTTCTTTGATTATTTATTTAGATGTAAAATCAGTCCTAGAATCCTTATGTAAAGCTAACTTCTTACTTCCATCACAGTTAGCAGCATGTCTCCATGAACAACTGAAGAATTTGATAAATTTGGTTGTAACTGGCATATGAAGTGCGTGACTAAATTAAGCTTTTCTTTTAGGGCCATTGATTTGATAGAACTGTTATGCTCTGCAGGTTTCACTTTGAGTTTTCTGTTAGATATATATATAAAAAAAATCAACTAATTGTTGCTTTTCTTGTAAACTCTAAAATTTATTCCTGTGTATGATACTAGTTAATAGTTCTGTGGTGAAACTAAGGAATTTATGAATGGGATTTGCATGTACAAGGTCTTACTCTCAGTATAAAGTGTATAAAAAGGATAAACATAGCTTACAGTTAAAGATGGTGGGGAGAAGAGTCATTGTCAGAAGGCTTTTTTTCTTTTCTCTGGGAAAATAATGGATGATCTTACAGGAAATTTTAGGATTGTTATATGGGTGTGCTTTCTTCAAACCATTGTCATAAAATACAAATTTATTCCATTCATTAATGTGGGTTTGCAAATATGATACTTTATTGTGAAAGCTTTTCCTGGGGAGGGATTTGGCTCATCTGCCTTGACATTTATGTGCACATGTGTATTTATAGTTGTGATCTGTCTGGAATTTGCCTTTGTGGTTTTGTTTGCTCTTTAACTTGTTCTGTGATCTAGTCCTGTCTTTCTCAGTTTCATTTCTGAGGTTTAATAGGTGAAGAATGCAGAAGAAATGGCTTAATTTAAAGGAAATAATGAGCATTTTTATTCAACTCCAGGGTATATTGACACTGCTCTGCTTAGCAGCTTTTCATTAAAATAACATGCTGGTGCTAACTTACAATTAACCAAGAATTTGAGTTCAGTTTGTTATTAAGAATGTTTCTTTAATTAATTTCAGTTGTTCTTGGGAAGGCTTCTTTAAAGAAACCAACTGATTCAAAGTTGGTATTGTCAATGAAACTGTTCTGAAATGTGGAAGTGGTATGACCTTGATCTCACTTACTGCCTAGCTTAGAATTTGTAGCTCTTGTCCACATGTATGTGACTTGAACTATGGTTGTTCAGAGGGAATAATCAGAAAGATTTTTTTAAAGCAAGAATTATTTCACTCAAATACTAACTCAGAGTACAGTAGCCAAACTCGGTCTCAGAAATAAAGGTGAGCTGTTGAAGGAACAATTTTCAGCTTCCTAGTGTGTATCTCATAAACATTTTTAGATTAAAAACCAAAATCTAGTATTACCAAATTGAGTGTTATTTTGTTTTTGATCAAAGAGCATAAAAAAATCCTCTAGATAAGAGCGTGCTTATATTAGGCAAGTTTTGTATGTTTTTGAAATTTTAGTCAGCTTTCCTGACAATTTTTTTTTAATAAATTGTCTATTTGACATTTTAATAATTTGTTACAGTTGAAGAGTCACTGTTCTTTTTTTTTTTTACCCCCTGTCCACATTAACAAAAACATAAAATGGGACTTTCAGTTCAAACTTTTTTATCTGGACTGTAAGAAATAACACTGATGTTAAGAAGCATTGGACAAATATAGGCTGTTAACTTTCTCACTCATAATAACAGTACCATGACATTAGCCTGAAGTAGTTTCTAAGAACAGGACGAGATGTCTGCGACTGGCTAGTGTGGTGGGAAATTATTTTATAGAATTGACTATAAGCAAAAGTTGCATAATCACCACTTGATACTGGAGTGATAATGATAACTTTTTTCCCTGTGTATGCCTGGAATAGAATGTAGCTGTTGTATCTAAAGACTGTGTAAACAAGGAAGTGATGATATCTAGATAGATGATAGATTTGATATCTATCAATTGAGAATTGATAGATGGTTGAGTCATAATGTGATATATCAGTCAGAGACATGGTAGAATGAGAAAGAAAGCTTATAGATGGTGAGGGGTTTTATCTATTACGTTTTTGAGGTGGCTTCACAGCCGAGTGCGTTACTGGATTTGTATGTCCAAAAGACTACTTAGCACTCATTCAGGAGCAAGCTTAATCAAGTCTTAGATTATGGCCTTACTAATTTTATGGATAGGTAGTTTAGTGATTTACTTGTGGGAGGTTTGAATAAGTTGCAAAACACACTATACTGCTGACTTATCATGGCTGAGGTCAGCCTTGGCTACAGAGGATCTGTCAGGCTGTGTGGTGTTAATGCTGCCTAAACAAACCAAATCACAGCAACCACCCTTCCTGCAAGTTAAAGCTGAAAGTCCACACAGAAAGTGAGCACACATGCCAGTATGCCAGGGAGAGCTGGTCACGAGCGGCTGTGTCTGTGCTGCAGGGCCCTCGTGGTACTTGGACACAACCTGTCGGTCTCTGAAGGCAGAGGTGACTGACATGCAAGGACTCTGGGAAATGGGCTTACTGACAAAATTCTGTTATGTTTCCAGGTTCTGCTACAAAACAGGAGGACATAACTTAGAAATCCAGAGGCTTGTAAAGAACAAAATAATTCTACAAAGGAGTTAATATGTTGCACAGTAGATAATGACCTTATCTGTTTTTTTTAGGGGACACTTACTCAGGAATTTAAATGAAAAATATTCAAGCATATTGAAAATGAAATCTTTTCACAGTCTGGAAGAGTTTTTTTCCTAGGTATATCTGGTAACAGGGAAGAATAGATTATAATAGTAAGACTAAGTATTTATTTGAGGTTTTTTTAAGGCAATTTTGTTTTCTCTTTACCTGTGCTTAGTTGAAGGGACTGCAGTGCTAGAAATCCTTGTTGAGGAGAGTACATGAAGGATTTTGCTTTATTTTCTTTTGATAATAATTCTCAAGAGGAATATGGGATAAAATAACAAAATGAGCAGTAAAGAATTGCAAATATCAGATATTTGGAGTTCTAGAAATCTAGCAGCTATGGTTTATTATCTTTCCTTGAAACTGCTTTAATATGTGAAGATTGGAACATGTAGAATCTTGCCACACTTACCAGGTGGATTTCAGTCTGAAAAATGCCAGTATGATCAGATGTACCCAAATTGTTATTAGCATAATTATTAGATGTCCATCCAGTGCACACTAGTCCTTTAATAATAATATTAAAAAAAGTTTTCCATACCTTTAAGAGAGTCATATCTCTGTCTATTACAAATCATTTAAAAAACTCAGTATGTGAGAGGAACCTACATGTATTTTCAAAAGGTCTCTGATTGCGTGATAAAATGAAGGTCTCAACATGGAGAAAAAGGAGCAATATGCTTTCTTAAGGAGATGCTTTAGTTACCCATTGACTCTTACAAGATTTGAGATTCCAGACTATAAATTCATTCTGACACGAGGATCTCATGCAGGGCAGGAAGTAGAAGTAATGCAGTCATTGCTGTACATCCCACTCAGAATCCTAAGGAATTTAATTTTTAGGGAATAACTTTACATAATTAGGGTATAACTCAGCACTTAGACCAGAATAGCATATCCCCCGTGTAGGGAGAGAAAGGATGCCTGAACGCTTAGTCACTGTGATTTTCAGCAAACAGTCCCAGTGTAACTTTGTTACCAGAATTTGTTCTGTAAGTTTTGACAATTAAGGAAACTTTAGATTTAAGGAGAAATCTTCACTATTGTGGTTTTTAATGTAACCTGCAAAATTAAATACTGTGTCTTAGAAAATGGCAGGGTTGGGGGGGAGGCGAGAGAGTGAAGGACTATGCATTGCTTAATTGCACTGCTTGTGTATTCTTTTGATATTTAAAAGGAGAAGTGTTTAATGTAATATTGTCTCATACCTTGTTTTGTAAAGTAGCCTATGCACCCTCTGCCCCTTAGTCTGAGCTATTGCTGTTCTGACAATCTATGATATGATGACAGTGACAAATAACCAAATGTCCTTCTAAGGCACTCGTGTGGAAATACTTCAAGTGGTTCAAGTTATGATCCCACCAGAGGTTGCTTAAATCACAGCATGAGAGCACAGTGGAGCACAACTTATTCTGCTTGTTTTACAAGAAATGGCTCTTCTAAGGCAGCTTTGAATCTTGCTCTCTCAGTACTGATCAGATTTGCTGTTGTACTTCAGAGTATCAAAACTGCTGGGTTTGGTTGGTGATTTGTTTTATTTGCAACAGTTTCTGGAGTGTAGAAGGTTAAAACTGCCCACTAAAACATGTAAGTTCAGTAGCTCTGTTGAGAGTGGTCCTGTGCATCACATGAAATCAGCTGAAGTCCTGGTTTAATTCAAAGTATTGACCTACTGCTTTCAGAACTCCGTAGTGGAGAAAATTTTGAATTTAGGATGTGGGTTTCAAATAATTTTTCTGAAATGGTAATTTTAAATTAACTAAAGTAGTACTTTCAAAATAAAGTTGAAAAGGGTGATTTAGTAAAAGACTAGGTTTATTCCATGTGGAACTCAGTAACAGCTTTCTCCTTCAGCTATAAAGATAATTGATTCCATAACCTTGTGACTCCCAGTGTGCCAAAATGCAAGTCTTGAGAAATTTGGTAGCACGGGGAAGCTGATTCCTTCTTTCAATACTGTTTGGCATCTGTTACACTTGAAAGAATACCTACATATATGCAAAAAATTCTTGATTTCTCAAATAATCTGGTGGAATCTTTGCTTTATTCTGTTTTGGTCTTTTAATTTAGTGGCTTGAGTTATGATAAAGTGGAATGTTTGCTCAGTTTCATTCTTTCTGCTTAGTAGTACACAACTGCAGTCAGCTATGTTTGAGGGTGGCTTAATTTTATTTTTAAAGAAATGAAATGATGCTTTCTGAAGGTTTGTAGTTAATTTGGGTGTAAAATACTTCATAGCCTTTGCTGGAAAGGGTGCAAGCCCATGTTGATATATTTGGAAAAGAGTTATGTACAGCTGTCTCTATAGAAACAGTGAAGTAAAATGCTATAATTACTTTATATGGGCTATTGCAGTTCTCTTGGGGCGGTTAAGTCTTTAGGGCTGACTGCACTCAGCCCTGTTGGTGAAAGGCACTGTGTCACAGTGGTTTAACCTTTAAACTTCAGTTGCTTGGGAAGGGAAAAAAATAGAAGTTGAGTGTTTTCTGTGCGTGCGCATGCGTGTGAGAGCGAGCGCAGTGCCGGCTGTTCAGGCAGGGAAGTGACGTCCGGGATTGTTTGTCGTTCTAGAAAGAGCGGAGACACGTAGTGTCGATGGGAGGACTCTAAAGAGGGCTGTGTCTTGTCCGGGGTGTGTAATCATTTATAAATGAGCAGCGGGGGAGGGAATGAAATACGGAGCAGCTGTCTAGTCTTCCTTTAATGTATTGGAGAGTTTGTTGATTTATAGCAGTTCCGTTTAAGTTCAAAATTTGATTTTTATTTTTCCTTCTCTAGCATCTCCACCTTGCTAAGACACTGGACGCTGCTTTCTTTATAGCAAGGAAGATCTGAATTCCTCCAGCACTCAGGATGGGGAAAGATTATTATTCTATCCTGGGAATTGAAAAAGGGGCTTCTGACGAGGATATCAAAAAGGCTTACAGAAAACAAGCACTGAAATGGCATCCGGATAAGAACAAATCTCCGCACGCAGAAGAAAAATTCAAAGAGATTGCAGAAGCTTATGAAGTGCTGAGTGATCCTAAAAAGAGAGACATTTATGATCAGTTTGGGGAGGAAGGTACGTATGTCTCTGTTATACTCTGACCAGTCACTTTCATTGTGTTAAATGAAGCAAGACATAGAAGAAAACATGTTATGTGTTTATTTTTAGGCAATGTGTTTGTTTGGCTCATCAGTTTTTAAAATGTAAAATACATTGCTGGGCTTTAATGCTGCTGTAGTTTTAATTCTTTTTTTTTTTTTTTTTTTAATAAATCCGAGAGACTTGACAGGCAAAAGAAAAAGTTTCAATGACCCCTGTATGGCTTTCTGGGATCTCTTAATGCTGTCTTCCCTTGCCATAGCACTTTTTGAGATGCAGTTCAAAAGAGAGATTCTTTCCTCAAATTGTTGCTTAAGGGCAATCTGCTTGATCTAGGCAAGGCAGTCCTTCTGAGCAGAAGCCCAGGTGTCCAGTCTGTAGTTGTCCTTGGCTTCTTGCCTGGAGAGGAAAGAATTTGGCTGATGTCATGAAATACCAGAAGAATTTTTTAGCTTTAATTGTAAACAGTGATAACATGCCAAGAGAATGAGGCCTCAGAAATGTCATATTTATCCTAAAATGGTTATCTGGAGAGGATGACTTTTTTTTATTTTTGACCAACGTGGTTTTCAGTCTTATGATTGAGCAACAGAGGAAGTCATTAACATCCCTTCCCATAAATGTATGGTATCAGAAATTCCATATGAAATAATTACTTCCGTTGTGGCAATTAGGTCTGCTCGTTGCTATTCACTCAGGGGCATATTTCTTACTATTATACAGGAGAACACTTAAATAATTTTTTACTATTATAGAAGAGGATGCTTTGGGGAAAGATACAAAGTATGAATTTTTAGAATGGTGAATCTGGAAATATCTCCTGATGCCTCAGTTGCTCTCTAAGCTCTTTGATTGCATCTAAGAGTGTAATTAGTAGTTGTAAGGGAAAGGCATAGGGTTGGGTTTTGTAGGAAGGAGGAAAGGCTGTCTTTTTACACCCAGGAACTTGATGTACCTTCAGTAACTTTTGGCTAGCTATTCCTGGAGGTGTCCTTCTGCTATCTCAGATTGAATACCCTGATCTACTTGTTTGCCATTAACAGTACTGTGACAGAAGGATTTATTACATGTTGCTAAGTACTTTTGATATGGTCTGGTATTGATGCGGGGAAAGCATTCTAATGTCTTGGTTACTGTTGGCACCTGATACTAAGCTTATGCATAAAAGGCCTGAAACACTGAGCCTAAAAACCCCCAACAAACCCCTCTTTCAAATTTACAGTTTACAGAATACCTGTTTCATTAAGCAATATCTTATCAGTTATGATGTCATTACATTCTACAGCAGAAAAGCTTATGATAATACTCAGTTTGTTTTTAACATTGATTATTTGTCTTATTTAGGTCTGAAAGGAGGAGCTGGAGGATCTGATGGACAGGGTGGTACCTTCAGGTACTCCTTCCATGGCGACCCACATGCTACATTTGCAGCTTTCTTTGGTGGCACAAATCCTTTTGAGATCTTCTTTGGAAGAAGGATGCCTGGGGGCAGAGACACTGAAGACATGGAGGTGGATGGTGATCCATTTGGATCCTTCACTACTTTTAGTATGAATGGTTTTCCAAGGGAAAGGAATACAGTTGGCAGTCAGTTACGTCGTAAGCAAGATCCCCCTGTAATCCATGAACTTAAAGTGTCACTGGAAGAGATCTATCATGGCTGCACAAAAAGAATGAGGATTTCACGTAAAAGGCTTAACCCAGATGGCAGAAGTGTCCGAACAGAGGACAAAATTCTCACTATCGAGATAAAAAGAGGATGGAAAGAAGGCACCAAAATCACTTTTCCAAAAGAAGGCGATGAAACACCCAACACAATTCCAGCTGATATTGTTTTTATCATTAAAGATAAACCTCACTCTCATTTCAAGAGAGATGGATCAAATATTATCTATCCTGTTAAGATCAGTTTAAGGGAGGTAAGTTTCTCTTTTGGCAGAACTGTAAATGTTTGAGGTTGTTACAATATGATACAATGGGTAAAGCTGTATGGCAGCTGTGAAGTTTTAGGATTTGGTTTTTGGATATTTTTTTTTTTTAAAATGGAGTTTCTCTTTTGTCAATGTGTGGCTGAAGAGCACACTTATTTATAGTGGAAGCAATAGCTGTTTTCATAAAAATGAGAGTATTATTTCAAGCTGTTTACTATAGAGGTTGAAGTGGATAAGGGTGGAAGGGTAAGAGTAAAGGTTGATGTATCTTAAATCTTCATACATTACCTTTGTAGCTAATGATGTATTAGGCTGAAGTGACAAATGAAGATTAACAAATACATCCTTTATAGTTATCCTATATAGCTCCTTGCTGCTGTGAGATGATTACTACTTCTGTAGGACAAAGTAGAAATGCTTAAAATATTTTCACTGCCAGCAAATTTTAAGCCTCATTTTTTATATTATTTCAGTGTGATTTCAAACTACATAGAGATTGATTTCATAATGATAAATAATTGTGAACAGGTGTAAGAGAAGCTATATATAACAACAAAAATGGTATAACTTTTTAAAATTCCATTCCAAGTCTAAACATACTGGCTTTCTGAAGGAAGAGTCCAAAAGACAACTTCAGAGAGTTCTTAAGAATATGCAGGTTCAACATAATCATCATTTAAAAGATAATGTAGCTGAGTGTGTGTAATGTATTTTTTCTTCTTAATTAGTATCAGGTGGAGAAGTAAGCTTGCTCACATTATAAACTCATTGTGTACATTAAGCTTCCTTCTTAAAGGATTCTGAACTAAAATAAGTGTGGAGTGGAGCACTTAAAGTAGTATGAGGGAGGAAGAAAAGACAATATTTAATGTTAATGTGAGTAATACAGTTTCTTTGTAGACAAAAGCCTATTTAGACTCACTACATTGTTATGTAAATTGGACATTATCAGTGTACAGTAAATGTGCTGATTCAGGTGAAGTTGGAGGAATCAAAATCTTATTATCAGAGGTCCTAGTAATGAAAACAAACTTGGATAAAGCAGGAGGTCCAATGTTTTAATTTTGGTGCACCAAAATAATTGCTAGCTTTTCTTTCAGTATCACAAATATTCACTGAATACAGCTCTGAAATTTGATATGCTTCTGCTTTTAGACACTCAAATGTTCTGCAATTTGATACAGGTTGGTAGTATATTAGAATAAGTCCTTGTACAGTGTAAACAAACTAAAATGGGATGCGAAATTTCCCATGGAAACTTAGAAGACACATCTCTAGAGAAGCATGAATGAGTTCACTCTGCTCAGCTCCCATATTATTTGATGAAGTCTTTGAAGGATTTACAAGCTCAATTACCCTCCAGTGGCCGTTGTGTAAAGATTCATAAATTCAGTGTTATTCAATGACAGATTGAAGGCTACTCTTTTTAAGAAATGAGCACTGTATTTGAATTTGGACATCTCAGTAGTGCACAGTGGAAATAGTGTTTAGAATTCGAGTCATTTCTAAATGATCCAAATTCATTTGTAGGTACAAAAAACGTTCTGACCAACTTTTTTTTCTCATGTTTCTTTAGGCTTTGTGTGGCAGCTCTTTCAACGTGCCAACGATAGAAGGAAGAACCATACCCATGACAGTAAATGAAGTGGTAAAGCCTGGGATGAGAAGAAGAATTATAGGATATGGTTTGCCATTTCCCAAAAATCCTGACCAACGTGGAGACTTAATTATAGAGTTTGAAGTAATTTTCCCAGATAATATTTCTCCAGCATCAAAAGAAGTACTTAGGCGAAATCTTCCAGTTTCATAAAACAGAAGACTGTATATGTCAACAGATTAAAATGGGACACTGGAAATGCAGAAGACTGGCAAGTCTGTGCTTTAAAAGTGCAATCTGTAACAACTAGTGGAATCTTTGTTTTTTTTTTTTTGTTTTGTGGGACGGGGGGGGAAATACTGTAATGCTGCATGAGAAGAAAAGGGTTCAAGTACAAGTTATACAGGTGAATTCTGCAGTAAAATTTACAGGGAAAACCACTCATTTTGTTTTACATCTTCCTAATCAGCAAAATTTATTCATTATTTTGCTTAATATAAAATGCAGTAATTTTTTACAAAGTCAGTGCATATTTCTCAGAGGGTACTTGAGCCTTCAAGTACTTTATTTCTTATATCCTTACGCTGTCTATAACATTACACACTTATAGAGGAGTTGGAGATAGTAGTAGAAATACACAAATGTATAAATATTTTAAAGAGCAAAACATGAAAGAGATCATTTTAGTATGTTGCCTTCCACTGCACAAAGCATAGGCTGGAAAAATCAGGTTAAACTCCTGAGCCACCCCCCCAGTGCAATGAAAGTATTCTCTTTATTGCCCCAGGAAGTGTCAGGACTGCATTGGGAGTGTAGCAAAGGGCATATGACTTGAGGAGCCAGAGTAGCCATTTGCTATAGGGTAGTTCCTCAGCCTTCAGGCAACACAGCAAGAAGGGATTCTACAAATACATAAACAGCAAATACTGGGCCTGCTGTCACATGGGGCAGGGAAGGTGGTGACAGATAACATGGAGAAGGCTGAGCTACTCTATGCTGCCTTTGCATCAGTCTCTACCAGTAAAACAAGCATTCAGAAATTCCAGGTCCCTGAGACCAGAGGGAAAGTCTGCAACCTTGGTGGTGGAGGTCCAGGGTAGGGTGTCCTTTAACTGGAAATCTGAGTCTGACAGATTGCACCCAAGTGTTGAGGGAGGTGGCCAACACCTTTGCAAAGCTACTCTTATTTATCTTTGGTCATGGAGATTGAGAGATGTTCCAGTAGTCTGGAAAAGAGAAAATACCGCTCTTCAAGAAAAACAAGAAAGAATTTAGTCAGCTTCACCTCAACCCATGATAAGGTGATAGAAAAAAGTCCTCCTGGAATACATTTCCAAAAGGTGATCAGGAGTAGTCAGCATAGATCTACAATGGGGAAATCCTGCTTGATCAATCTTACTGCCATCTACAGTGAGCTTTGGGGATGTTGAGAGAACAGGCCATGTTGTTTACCCTTTCCATCTGCAGGCAGATTGATAAAGTACAGGTTAGATTAAATGGAAAGTGAGGTAGGTTTAAAAGCTGGCCAAATGAGTGGGCACAGGGGGTTGTAATCGGTGGCATAAAGTCCAGATGGGGGCAAGTCAATACTGGTGTACCCTATGGCTCAATACTGGGGTCAGTACTATTCAACATCATTAATGACCTGAATTATGAGACTGAGTTTCCAAATTATATAAAACTTGGGAGGAATGGCTAGTAACACCAGCTGATGTACTGCCTTTCAAAGGATCTCAGCAGTCTGGAGAACTGGACAGAGGATTCTCACAAAGTTCAACAAGGGGGAATGCAAAGTCTTGGTCCCTGAGGAGGAACTGATCAACAAACTCAAGAAGTTGTGAGCCAGCAATGCAGCCTTGTGGCAGTAAAGGCCAAAACTTTGATAGCAGGCAGAGGAAGGTGATCCTTCCTCTGTACTGTCAGAATTGATGAGAGGATACATCTCTAGTACTGGACTTCACAGTACTTGGAAAATACAAATTTAGTGGAGTGGCTCTAGCACAGGATCGTGTATGAGAGGCTGACAGCTGGAGCTCTTCAGCCTGGGGAAGAAAAGGCTTGAGGGAGATCTTGGTACCTGACATGAGGGAATGAAGATGGAGGAGTCAGGCTCTTCTCAGTAGCTCTCAGTGAGAGGACTAAATGGATGCAAGTTAATACACGGGGGATTCCATGTGAGCACAAGAAAACACCTTTTTACTGTGAGGATGGTCAAACACTGAACCAAGTTGCCCAGAGAGTGTGAGGAGTTGCCACCCCTGGAGATATTCATAACCTGACTAGACATGGTCCTGGGCAGCCTGCTCCATCTGACCATGCATGAGCAGAGGTGTTGGATTATGTAATACTGAGAGATTTCTTGCATCCTAAATAGCTCTGTGAACTTGGACTCACTAGACAGTTCTATGAGCAGTGTTCTGCAAATGAGGCTTAGCCCAAAGATGGGTGGTACTTGTGACAACAGCCTAGGGAATAAGTCTGTGCTGGAATGGAAAGATGCATAAAAGACCCTCTAAAAGCATTTGACTGGGGCAGATATTTAAAGATCATTCTGATCTCAAGTATTCATTATTTTTCAAAGGCTGAATTTTGCTCCCATGAAGAAGAAGGAAGAGCCCAGGTCCTAAGGAAAGTTTGTGTAAGACACAAAGTAGTATAAGGGTTGCCCATAAACTTTCATATGCTTGAATTGAGTTTTTTGAATACAAATATGAGTTTAAAATATGCCTAGAGAGATAGAGAGCCCTCTGTAATAGTCTAGTTTTATAATACAGTAATAGGGCTGGTTCCCTTGATTGTGGCATGGTATTGGTGAAAGAAATGCCTTGTGGGCATGCTTTATTACTTGAGTTTAAATCCATAATACATTGCTTTAACAATACTTTCAAAGGGTTTTTTTTGTTGCTGGGTTTTGGTTTTTTTTTCATAAGAAAATATGTAAGATTTGCTGTCAGCCTTTTGCCTGTGGAAATTTAGAAGTTACCTGCTCTCTTAGGTAGCCTAAGAAATAGCAGTGTTATATATGAGATTCTCTGCGGGAAAGTAAATCATATGGAAGTTGGGATTTAATTTACAGTAACTTCGTAATGAGCACAAGAAGAATCCCATTTCTGTTTCTCAAAGGAGTAGAATTTCTGGAAGATATTGTTAAAATCAATTTTTCAACTGCAGATCTCTTCATGCAGTATCAGTTAGTTGTAGTCCTAAGTCTACAGGAAGTAAACAATTGCTGGAGCAGTATCACAAAAAAATAAAATCGCTGCTTAGTGCTTCTGCATATTGTTAACACTATATATTGTTTGTTCAAAAAAATTCCATTTCAATATGTTCCGTATTGCATTTCTTATGTGGTTTTTAAGTAAACAGTGTAAAGTTGGTTTTTAACTTTCTATTTTGTTATGATGGCAAATGCTACAAGCTACATGACTTCAAAAGCATATCATTCTGAAATACCTGTTTGTCAGTTTAAAAGCTAATGGAACTGAGCATTTTGTAATCCAGGATCTTGTAACCATAGTCCAACTTGTTAAAAAAAAAAAGTTACAGCAACTAGGACTATTTTTTGTAACTATCTTCAGGCAAGAGGAGTAGTGTTAAATTGAGGAATTGCAGTATCTTGTGTATTTAGAGGTGTATAGATATATATATATGTATAGCAAACTAAACTTTTCCAACTGTTTTCAAGCTCAAAATACAAAACTTACAGGACTGGTATGAAATAAATGCTTGTATTTCTTTTCTTACGGAGAGTTAACAAAGTATATATTTCGGAAAACAGCATGTAGAATTACTTCAAAATATGAGAGGAAGCATTAATATCTATCTAATCCAGGATTCACAAAAAATAATATTTTTCTAATCAAAATTGTGCTTAAAAGCTATGTTTTAAAACCCACTTGATTATTTAATAAAGGCTACCTGGGAGAAGGAAGCAAATACTCAGTCATGTACTATATTTGTAACTACTGACATACATGGAAATAAAATGGTCATTCATGAAGTTGGGATGAGGAGGGGTTTTGGTCTCCTGAAGGTTGCTTAGGTGCCATCGAATGTGAAAGTCATTTAATTACTTTGAAGTTCACCCAGCCAGTCTATGAAAACCTCTGCTTCTAAAGATCCTTCTTTAATCTCCCCAACATCAAGCTTTAGGACACCCTCAAGCTGTTGGAAAGTAGGGCAAGCTTCATTACAACTGTTTCTCCTTTCTGCCGTGCAGTGATGCTCTGATTCCTACACAGTAGACTTTCTGATGTTTTGGGGGTATTAGTAGTACACTCTTCCCCTGAGACGTTTTTGTATTAGCTATGCAGAAAGCTTGTTGAAGCCTGTTTGTGGCATGCTCAACAAATTTCCTGCATTCCCTTCGAGCATGTGCATCTTACGTGCTAGTCTGACTCACTGGTAGCATACTTTGGGGGTAAAATAGGTTTTACTCTACCAGTGAAATTTTCTATAACGTAGGGTGAAATTTTTTCACTTGAATTCATGTGCTAGGCCTCAAAAATACAGGACGTGGACATGCTACTGTAAATAGCATTGAGTCATTTGTCCTTTTCCGGACAGTAAATGCTAGTCGTCCTTTGCAGCTGACATGAGTAGTTCTTACGATATTGCTTACTAAACAAGTCCTATAGAAGCAGGGTATTCATCATAAGGTCTCTTACTGTTTGGCGCAGAAACTGGGCAAATAGCAACACTAATCACCTCATGAACTACAGAATTTTAACTCTTCATTTGTCAAATTGCTCAGCAATGGACTATTAGATGGCATGATTTGTTTCCTTCAGGCTTCTCCAATTGTTCTATTATTTAAAGAGTGAAAGTAGAGATCTACTGTTGATCCCCCTGGGCGTAGAAGATATAAGTGCCCTGTGCTTGCTTTGTTTCCCTGGAATTACTGGTTTACACAAGGGAGGAGCTACACAACAATCTTGTTAGTCATGCCTGATTGCTTTATCGAGGACAAATTACCACAGCCCTGCTGCCTTACATTCAGAAAACTCCACACCCCACCCAGCAAGCACCTGAAATACCAGATAGATACATCACGTATAGTGAAACACTTACATACTGATAGTGGCATCTCTAATATGACTGATTCCAGAACATTCTTCACAAACTTTATGGCTGTTGCATGCCACGTTTCTCACATCTCATATATTATGGGCGAGAAACTGAAGAATGTGATAACCTGTAGTGTGCAATATACTCAAGATAAAAGGATGAAACCCGTTTTCTTTTTTTTTCTCTCTTTTTTTTTTTTTTAACATGGTTTGTTTTCCTTTCCAAAGGCAAAGCTAGTAACACATTTATGTTGTTACATCTCTTTCTCAAAAGTGAAATTTAAGGAATTTTTGGATCCTTAGTATTCTCAGTTGCTGGAAGCTTATTTGGATTCATGATCCTGTTTTACTGTGTGTTAGTACGTGTTGGCAGATAATTTCCCTAGTAGGTACACATTCAAGGAAGCCTGAGAGCAGGATTGATTGTAGTTGGAGAAAATGTTTTGTCCATTACAGACTTCTCTTCTTTGAGGTTTTCAGCAGTCTGACTCATTTCCAACACTGTGTTATGCTGGTTAAATCTAAATTATTGAAACCTCTAATCCATGATCAGAGCAATATTAATAAGTAGCACTTGTAGATTAGGAAGAAAGTAGTTCATGGTAAAGTCGCTCAGCAGTCACAGAAGAGGTGAAACTGAGTGTCGAACACTTCCTTACAGTTTCTTATCAAAGCTGGGGACTGCTGTGACAATTTCATGTAGATGCTTTTCTAGGTTTGGCTTTTGAGAATAATTAAGCATATGTGCAATGTGATCTTCCTCTGATTTAAATGACAACAAAAAGGTTTTATTTCACTTATTACATCATGTAACTAATGACAGCATATACATGCTCCATACTGTTTATATCTTCAGGTTATTCGGTTAACTCCGTTGCCCTCATCATTTTTTTTTTTTCCATAGTTAAAAGCTGGTGCTGTTGCTCCAAGCTGTAAGTAGGATCAGCATAGTTCTAGTACCAGCTTCAGCTATCTTTCTTTATCCATCTCCACGTGCAACATTGAAACACATTTTCATTGAAGAAAGTTTTGCAAAGCTAAATTAGTTCTACGTCAACGTCCATGAGTTTTTTAAAACAAATCTGCACAATCTCTGTATATGGGAAAACTTGACTGTTTTAATTTAGGAACTCTCATTACTGAAAATTTTAAAATCAATAATGACCATAAGCAGTATTTACTGTTTTTAAAGATTCAAGTATCTTTTCACAAGGAGAGGAAGAGTTGGTAGAGATCAAGATTAGTAGAGACAAGCCATAAATGCTTGTCACCAATTCTTTTGTAATACATTTTAGTAAATGGGAAAAGGCATCTTGTGAAAGAAATTGCCTATTTAAAACTGCAAAACAGCAAAACCCCCCAAATATCAGAAAAAACATGAACAGTTTGGTACTGCTATTTAATCCATTTCATTTCATCTCACTGCAATCTCATCCAGGTTATGCCAAAACACTCTTAATGGCATTCCAATAACAAGGAAAAGTTAGTTTTTTTGTTTCAAGGTGTTTTTTTTTTTTTTAATTGGTGGAAATTACTACAAAATTAATACTTGAATCCTTTGATTAGAATTTAATAAAAGCTATTTTTGAGTATTCATTTAAATCTATCACATGGTGTCTGGAAAGACTGAAGTTAAACTGGCTTCAAAACTTTTTTAGCTCACAGCATAAGGAATTTAACATTTGTATGTAATTTCTGAGATGCTCTAGGTACTCTCTGATTAGATCTGCTGAGAACTTTTGCCTCTGGGCTGCTTCATACTAATTCATTCTTTGTGCCTGCCTGGTCTGCCTCCATGTACCAGAATGCTTTTTTCCCTCTGCAATGGTTTGCCTTTTTTATTCTGAAAGTCAGATGATGTGGTAAGGCAGTGCTGCTTTTCTCTGCAGCTTTGTAGCAGATTCTTTTAGAGGTGCTGAATGTTACCTCATGAAATTTGCACTGTTCACATCTCAAGTGGATTCAGTACTCCTGTGAAAACAGAGCAATTGCACTGAGGTGAATGTAGTTCACATCTCATGTGAACTGTACAATACGTTCCTCTATTCCATGGCAGAGAAGACAACATTTTAAATCTATTAAATGTTAGAAAATACACCTTTCAAATATTTCTGTGTTAAATCTCAGTATTTCAAATCTGGAAAACAGGAAGGCTCTTGAACTTTGCTTACATGGCTGTTGCTTTATTAACCCTTAAAGAATCCTAGCTACTCTATACACAGTTGCGGTAAATAGGCAAGAGTTGGCTGAAGTCCTTCATGGTTTCCTTTACGTGCTGCTTATAAACCCACACCGGTAGGCACTTAGTGGTTCGCAATTAGCAGGCATTGCGGAGTGTGAAGGCCGTGCCGTGCCGTGCCCGGTCAGTGCCGTGCCGTGCTCTGCCCGGTCAGTGCCGTACCGTGCCGTGCCCGGTCAGTGCGGTGCGGTGCGGTGCCGTGCCCGGTCAGTGCCGTGCCGTGCCGTGCCCGGTCAGTGCCGTGCCGTGCCGTACTGTACTGTACCGTACCGTGCCCGGTCAGTGCCGTACCGTGCTGTACCGTGCGGTGCCGGGGCGGGGCCGCACCTGCCGGCCACGATGGCCGCGGGGCCGGGGCGGGCCGGGCCGGGGCAGAGTGCGGGGCGGGCGGCGGCGCGGCGGGAGCCCGGCACGGGCGGGCAAGATGCCGCTGGGGCTGCGGAGCAAGAAGAAGGACAAGTCCAAGGAGACCTTCAAGCTGGTGGAGAGCGAGGCGCCGGCCCCGGCCCCCGCGGCGGTGCCCTCGGCGGCGGCGGGCGCGTCGCGGCTGCAGTTCCACACGCAGCTGGCGCACGGCAGCCCCACGGGCCGCGTGGAGGGGTTCGGCAGCGCCCGGGAGCTCTACGGCCGCATCGGGGAGGCCTTCGGCATCGACCCCGCACAGGTACGGCCCGGCCGGCCCGCACCGCACCGCACCGCGGGCGGGGCTGCTGCTCACCGACGGGGGGGATCCCCTTCGCTGCTCCAAACGAGGGTCACCGTGCGGGAAAAGGCACCCGCGGAACCGCGTCTGACACGGGGGGACCAGCGGCCCTCTTGGCCGAACAGCCCGGCGTGCCCCGGGGGCGCACACCGGGGGAGGGAGGTATAAATGCCCCACATCTGACTGCGCTTTAAAGTTTCGGCTGATGTGACGCTTAGAAAGTTTTCTGCTTTATCAGCTAATTATTTTTAAAAGGCTCACTGTTCAAGTGAAGTTATTTGAGTCAGTAACAGATTCAATTTTTTGTAACACTGCTGCCTTTTTGATCTTTTTTTTTTTTTTTCCTGAGCCATGTTCTAAACATTTGTTTGGATAATGATTCATTTGTGTTTGTAAATGCATTGTTTTCTCTTAGTTAAAAGGTAGGGGCCCTATCAAGTTCTTCCTACTGGCTCTGTGAACCTTAACCTCTGAGTGGCAAATTGAAACAAAGTGCTAATATTTCATTGTGCCTATGTATGGCTATACAGCTTTATTTTGTTACTGACATCTTACAAAGTTGTAGGACTAATGCTACTGGACTTTGTTCTGAGAGTTTGCTGTGGCCTGACTTAGCAGCATTTCAAACAGCAAATGGTAGCAGTGAATACAGTTTAACCAGTCATTGTTGCATTAAGTAATTAAGAGATGGCAGTGCCATTGCCTTGCCAGGCAATGCACCTATGTTCCAGATCCTCCCAGCTGCTTTCTGACCTTCTGCTGCTTTGTTTTCTTTCCATACTGAGCTGCTGTTCCCCTTTTGTTCTGTTCCATCTCAATTATACCTTTAATTCTCCTGTTCTCATAATTACCAGATTGTCTCCTATTTTAGTTTTCTTCCTTTCACTGTTGAACTTTCAGCTCCACTGACTTGAAAAAGAACAGCATTCACAAGGAAACTTAATTTTGTATGAATGGTGCGCTCCTATTTCTCCTGCTAGATGTATAATCTGACATCCTCAAAGGTTTTAGAGGAAGCACCACATGTTTCATGGGCATGTATTGCTAGCCTTGTGCCAAACTAGGGAAGTTTCTTTTTTTTTTTTTTTTTCCCATTCTCTACTGTTCCATTCCTACGTGTGACTTTTTGGATTTCTTTGTTGTGGTTTGGTTGGTTGGCTTATTTGTTTTTCTTTTTAGTGTGGTTTATTGGTAAAAATGGATGAAGAATTATTGCTGGAGGCACTGAAATTAAATTCTTTTACTCTAGAAATTCATTTGGCTTTAAGAAACTAAGCTGTATGAAATGAAAATAGTGATCAAAAATATCTCCTGTTGTAAAGGTCCAGCAGACTGAAGAATCTAAACCAGAGGCTCTTGCAACAGAATTTTGGATGGACAAGATAGAATAGATCAGTGAACAGCAAGAACAGCCATGAAATGTGAATTTATTAGAATTTATTTTAAATGGTATTATCTATTAGTTGAAGCCACTTTTGGACAGATAGTCTGGTGTAAAGAATAATGCCAGAAGCTACATCTCAGAAAATTGATGGACACTGAGGTACTTAAACACCATTGTTGGTGTCACCTGTGTAAGACAGTTTCCGTGACCTAGCTGTGCTGCATCCTTTGAGCAGTGTGACACCTGAATGCCTTTGGAAACACGTAGTATCACAGAGATCTCTACCCTGCAGTACCCAAGGTGGAAAATATTGGCGGGGAAGGGAGGGGAAGAGCTCGGTGTGGAGAGCATTCAGAGAACTTTTGCAGAAGTGAATATATTTAATATGATATGTGAATTTACTGTTCTGTAGGTAAGGGTATGGATTCTTGGATAAGTTCGTGTCTAAGTGTTTTAATACTATGCAGTATGAGCTATACTTGTAATCTGTCACTTCTCTTTTTGACTTTGCATGGTTATAGCACCTCATTTCCCCTTTGGATCACATCTCACAGGACCGGCTGAGTTTAGCTTCTGCTGGTGAATCCTTTCCAGGTTCTGTGATTGACTGCCAGCAGTAACAGAGAGAAGTTTATATAAAACACACTATTTGTTGGACAGACACTGACAGACACTTCTCTGCAGACCTGGATCTTGAGTAGGGTAGGATAAGGACAGGACAACA
This sequence comes from Xenops minutus, assembly GCA_035221455.1. Taxonomy (NCBI): domain Eukaryota; kingdom Metazoa; phylum Chordata; class Aves; order Passeriformes; family Furnariidae; genus Xenops; species Xenops minutus. The sequence goes on from JAWWEE010000004.1 coordinate 11,583,272, forward strand.
TAGGCATAGCTCCAATAGCCTTGCTACAGCTGGACTTTAATATCCACTCCTATGATGTTTGCTAGGTATCTCTGAAGGTGAGAGATAACAGCACCTTTCTGAGGCTTTTCCTATGCTTGTGTCTGGGTATTTTATTCATCATCCATCTACCTAGGTGAATATGTCTCAGTTACCCCTTCTGAAACTAATTTAGCCTGCCTTTCTGCCTACCTCTCTTTTACTATGACCAGCATTTCTTCTCTTCCTGGTGCAATATGAATGTTCTTTCCGAAGGGAGGGGCAGGGCATATGGCTTCTAGCAATGAATTGCCTGTATCATTAATATTAGTGCTGTTTGTTCCTGACTTTTAACTTGATTGCTTCAACAGGCTTTCAAGAAGGAAGCACAGAGCTAAAAAAATATATACTTAGATGCAATTCTTAACTAGTGACACATGTATGTTTGTTTGCATAAGTAGTAGAAATAGCTCCCCCTATTTTTACTATAGAGGATGAAGTAGGAAAAGTAGTTGGAAAAACTATTTATCTGTAGTTTTGACCATTTAGGGTTACTACTCCACTGTGACTACTGGGAAATATAACAGGGAATGTTATGTTCCCTGTAAGGATGAAAGTGCTAAGTGCAGCCTGTATGGTAAATAAATGAGCACTGACTGAAGGACAATGTGGGTCTGTTAAAGCATTTGGTGGTGGTATGCCCCTGTGAGAGCACATGGTAGGGCTTTAAAGTATTCAAAGTAGCTAATCAGGCACTGAGAACGTGGATGTTAAAGTCCAGCTGCAGCAAGGCTATTTCTTATTCAGACAAGAAGGGAATGGTAAACCATAGAAGTTATATGGATTTTTGTTTTGTGTACTCATATGGATTTCTGGTTTGTGTACTCATACTTTGCACTTCTGGTGATTTTGTTTACTTTGCAAGGTGAAGTATGGTGAGGCTGGTGAGAAAAGCTGAATGCTGAATGGGTGTGTCTTTCAAGAACCCATGGAGGCTGGGGTTTCTTTCACAGTGGAAAGAACTTTGCCTCACAATGGGAATACAGGAAAAGAGATACCTTTCTGGCAGCAGTAAGGGCAGAAATGCAGCTCCCTCTGTATATTTCATTAATCTGAGTCAGCTGCTGAGCTTATGTGTGGTTTGTTGTTCCATAGGCCTTGCCCCCTTACGCTAAACAGTCAAGTACACTGTTGAGGCTGTGACACATTAAACTGTCTTAGAAATATTTGATTTAAACCTGTTCAATTTAAACTCCTATGAAAAAATGCTGACAAACAAGCCACTTCTGAATTTAGGTTTCCGAACAAGACTGTCCTTATAACAGGAAAAAAATCTAAAATGTATTTTGGAGAAAAGAGTCAGCTTGTGAAACCTTTATCCTCCTCAGTGAAATGTTGGAAGCTTTATTATATATGCTTATCTGTTGAAACAAATTGCTCACAGTCTTGCCTACAGATTGAATGCTTTAAATGAGCAAACAATGCTCCCAACAAACCACCACCTCCCAACCCTATGGCAGCAATTTTTTGCTTGCTGTTTCCCTAAGCAGTGCTTAAATGTCCCACCCATATTATGGGTGGTGCTTGCTATGTCAATGGTGTCTTTTTCAAATACATTTATTGAAAGTATTTGAAATATGAGTAGGGAAATAATTGTATGGAAGAACTTACACTGTAATACTTATGTATTCTGGGTTTAAAAAACCCCAACAAACTGAATACTTATTTTATAAAGCTTTGAATGTGTTTGGGTAGGCAAAGTTGCATACCTGATATACTACAAAAAGCACACTAGAACTTGAAGGGGTTGGTTACTCTTCCTGTTGCTGCAGCTGGTCAAGGCTCCCACATTTTTCTCAGGGAGGATAAAGTGAGTAAGGTACTTGGAAAAATGCGTTTGTGATTTCTATGTATTATGACATCTACATATATAGGAAAATATATCAGTGGGTGTTACAGAATCACAGAATCAACTAGGTTGGAAAAGACCTGAGGTCATCCAGTCCAACCTATGACCCAACACCACCTTGTCAACTAGGCTATGGCACTGAGTGCTGCGTCCAGTCTCTTAAACCCCTCCAGGGGTGGTGACTCTGCCATCTCCCTGGGCATCCCATTCCAATACCCAATCACTCTCTCTGTAAGGAACTTCTTCCTAATGTCCAACCTAAACCTCCCCTGGTGCAGCTTGAGTCTGTGCTCTCTTGTCCCATTACGGGTAGCCTGGGAGAAGAGACCAATCCACCTGGCTACAACCTCCTTTCAGGTAATTGTAGAGAGTCATAAGGTCTCCCCTGAGCTTCTTCTCCAGGTTAAACATCTTGCTCAGAATTAGAATTCCCATTTCCCTACCTCTTAAACAGAGAAAGTGATTATGATCTCCTCTGTAAAGTTATCTGGAATCTCAAGGTGTAGGCTTAATGTGGAAGATGAGAACATAGTTAATATATAGGATGTGCAGTATGCTACTGCATAAATACTTTATATAACACATCGTGTAACCCTCTTTTTCTTAGCTAATACAGTTTCTTTACATAACACACAGTGTAACCCTGGTTTTGTTGGCTAATGTGGTCTCTTCCAGTTGAAAATACCATTGCAGGGAATAATTTGCTAGTAATGTTCTCTGACAAATCTATTTTACAAGGCTGTGCCTAAGCCCCCAGTCCCTGTCACGGAATGGAATTTCCTTGTTCTCTGTGCTGCACAAGATAACTCTCAGTGAAGGAGGTATCCTAGATACTTTGTGACTGATGTAACAGTTCTGATTTATAGTATTTTTCTAAAGTTGGCATGAAATATCACAGCACTGGTATGCTGAGTTAAAGAACAAGTGAATATGAAGGTTTAGGATAAGGTGAGACAAGACTTAACAATGAAAATTGCACACTGAGTTTTTTCTTGCATCATTTTTGGATAGGAACATTACTACTAAAAATATGCCAAAATTTGAGTTGAAGCTGTTGTTTAAATATTTAAGTATACAATCTGTTATTAGGTACCAATATTAAACTTATGTAAAATCTACCAAAAAATACAATTTTTGGATTGACAGGTCTCAGTTGTGTACAAAGAAAGCTGTGCTGTAACTGGTAGATGGTGTAATGGTATATTGATACATCTTTAGTACATTACTCTTTGCATATATTTGTTCTAAGAAAGAGCAGTTGTTCACTAAAGAGGATGAAGAATGATTTAGGTTTTATTTTTGACTGGCTGATGCTCTCTCAGCCTTGTGGTTAGCACAGAACTGACTCACAAAAAATTCTGCAGACTTATAGGCTGTAGTAGGAATGCCATCCAGATGAAAGTCTAAAAAGAGAAACTCTGGATCAAGTTTCTAAATATCACATTTCTGCTCTGTTGCCAACTTTATCTATTCAAAGGTGTGACAGTATTTACTAGATGATTGTCTCTTTGACAAGGTCAGATGAAGGATGCTAATGTCTAAAATGTAAAGACAGTGCTTGTAGTTCATTGTAGGAACAGTGAACAAAGAACTGAGTTGCCATTTTAAACTGGCAAAGTTATGCAGCTTGAGAGTGCCGAAAATGTGTGTGTGAACTTGATGTCATCTGTTAGAATTGAGCCTTCCTGGTTTAAAAAAGAAAATCTTATTATTAGAGATTAGTATTATTTATAAAATAAATTCAATTTTCTACTTAAACCCAGATTAATTTCTCTAGTTGTCGTTACTGCTTGAGTATTGTTTAACTGAAGAACGTTGCATTACCTGAGCAAATAAAACTAATGTCTGTTAAGGGTGTGCTGTTACTACTTTCATTGTTAAATAAGGTGTTAGATTGCAGTGGGTGTTTGATGGATTAGATGAGATAAACAAGTGGCCTTTGAAGTAAGGCTGTTTGCTGTCTTTTTTTGTTTGTTTGTTTTGTTTTTAAAACAACTATAGAGCAAGAGCTCCCTCAAGAAACATCATCTCTGTACTAAACTTTCAGTTTTTAAAACCAAACCCCCCACAGTTATAGAATCAAAGTTCTAGAAAGCTCCAGAGACTTAAATGCTCTCTGTGAAATACGTGAGTAAAAGTATCCACCCCTCAGTTGACCTGGAATCAATTTCAAGAGGTTGGTGACTTTCATTTCAATTTTTTCTGCTGTCATCCAGTGATGCCAGAAGGAAAGAAAAACCATTTGAAGTGTTCTGGTGTGGAAAACCTGTATCTTTTATAAGGATACCAAGGAAAAATGGGAAGGCAAGAGACCCTCCTTCTCTAGCAGAGCACTGGAGGGTTCATCAGGCCACAGGCCCAGGTCTGTGCCTGGGTTTTTGGGCAGCTGATTGCTGACTGATCCCAAGGAGCTTCCATTAGAGTGGTAGCACAGATGAAGTACACAGGGTGACATCCTGCTGCTGTTTTTCTTGAATGCTAGGCTGCCTGCCCACTGTGTTCTTCTTTTAATGTGTTGGCACTGCTTTATTCACTTCCTAATTTGGAGCTGGAATGAACACTGGAGTGCAAGGGGTCCAAGGTGCACTCTGAAGGAAAATAAGATCCAGCAGATACAGGCAGGGAGTCAAAAAGTATCTGCTCTTATCTGTAGTCCTGTCAGATCCATGTGCATGTGGCTGGTAACAGAGCCCTTGTCTGCTGGTTTGCTCATGGGGCTTTGCTACCTTTTCTGGAGGGGGGCAAATGGAGAGGCAAGTTCCTGTGCTTCCAGTTGCATGTAAAAGATGGTCTTTAGGGGTGCTCTTTGCTTTGGTCAAGTAGATTTTAGGGATTCTTCAAATTTCTCTTGGAGCACAGAGTTTCTCTGGTTTGGCTGCTGCCCTGTGCTCTCCAGTGCTCTCCAGGAGGAAGCTGTGTAGACTCCCTCGGCCCTCACTCCTCTTCTGCTACAGCTTGGAAAGGTGTTGGGCAGGTGTAGTTATTCTAGCTGTGAGGAGGGTGTTGGGTTTGATTTTTTCCATTTTGGCTGAGTTGTTCAGTACAGCCTATAAGGGCAGAAAGCCCAAAGCGTGCCTGGACTGTCCAAATTCGTTTGTGCAGCACTATGGTGGGCAAAAGCATCATCTCTGTCCCTGAGCAGTACAGCTGCATTACTCTCATGCTGTCTATGCCCAGGAGAGTCAACCTCCCTGTTGAAGAACTATCATAAATGTAGGGAGAAAAAGAAGTGCCTGATACCCAGTGCTAAAGGGAAGTCCCTTGGAAAAGCTGATTTATAAAGAAGCAATTTTCCCTTTTTATTAAAGTTTGCTTTTACTAAGCTGGACCAGGAATGACCTCAACTTCTGCTAGAGGAAGAGTAGGAACTGAGCAAACCCATTGGACATAATGTGCTCTGAGCTAATGGGGGAACACATGGAGAAATATAAAACATTTCATGCTCTCTCATGACCATTTTGTTGTGATAAAGTGTTTTCTTCCCCATTAAACTGCTTTTAAGCAATCATGTTTTAAAGTAGTCCCTAGTGATCTTTGAATCCTGTGGAATTTGAGGTGGGTGAATGATGAAGCAGACGATCGTGATGGCTCTGGTTTGCTCACTCACTCCAGTGCAAGCTGTTCTGCTTTAGCTCAAGATGCCTGTGGCAGAGCTGGTGTGCTGAGACAGGCCATGAGAGACTGCTCACACATGTAGATCTCTTTCCCATGTTCCCTGCCAGCTCTTACCTGCAGTTTGAGCTACTGAGGCTTTCTGTCATGTGTGTGGATGGAGACTGTCACCTCTCCTGGGACCGCTGGAGAAGGAGAAGTATCCTAATTTCAGCTTTGGATCCGTCCGAGGTCCGAACCATGCTCTCATTTTATCTTCCTGTCAAACTCACCAAACCTAATATACTGTTAAACTTAATGTGTTTACTTTTCTCCTGCACAGATCATGTTTTGCACTTTGAACACTTACAGAGTTGATATGGACAAGCTCTTAGGTGCGCAAATTGGCCTTGAAGATTTCATATTTGCCCATGTGAAAGGACAACGAAAAGAAGTGGAAATTCTTAAAACTGATGATTTGCTGGGGCTTACCATTACAGACAATGGAACTGGCTGTGCATTTATAAAGGTAAACTTAATTGCCAGTGAAACACTTTGTTTGGTAGAAGCTTCTCTTACTCTAACAGGTTAATTATTGGCTTAATTATCCTTTAGAACTATAAAATATTATCATAAATATGGTAAGTAAAGAATAAAGTTGCTTTTCTTTAGGTACATCATTCAAAATTAGTTCAGCTATTTCTGTAGTGCATGTCATTCAAAATTAGTTCGTTTGTTCATTGCTTCTGAAATGTGTATCAGCTTTACAATGTGACCATTGTATTTCCCAACCTACCCTGAGGTGGTAGGTGTTAGATACTGCTTGCATCTGCCCCCTCCTACTTTAAAGTGATTTTCTGATGTCATTGATTAGGTGCTTATAGAACTTATCTCACTCATGTGATAATGAGATCATGTTCTTTCAGTCTTTGAATCTTCACAGGGCAGAAGAAACCTTTGTGCTGTACTAGAATAGGGGCAAGTATAGTGCTTGTTCAGCTTTCCAATATTGTTGCCTTAGGTAGGGTGAATGAAAAGGATACAGATTAACACAATTTACCATGATTAAGTTGAGTAGCAGCTATGGGCAGTAACATGCACAATATGTTAATCATAATTGCTTCCCTTCTCTTCTTCTATGTGACCTACAAATAGTATGTTTTGAGAGAAGTAGAGGCTGAGGAAATGATGTTACACTTCTTGCTAGACTAGGTATTAGGAACCTTAACCATATTTTCTGCCTTTTTTAGATTCTTTGCTCTAATCTACTCCAATTATTCATTATTAGTGAGGCATTGGCAATTATCTTTGATTACTGCTGTCCCAGTTGCTATTGTCATTGCTGTTGTAAACAGAGCTGCCTGTATGGAGAGCTTGTATTTTCTATTCATTCCTTCGCTACTGTTGATATAAAAAAAGAAATGATTTAGAAATTGGTTTGCTTGTCTTTGCTGTGGAAAAAATTTGATTGAGGTCATGTTTGAGAAAGTCAAGATGCACTGGAGGTTTCAGTAAGCATTTTGGCAAATTCATAGTCTCATTTTTATGTTTAAAGACACAGAACTCTGAATTTCTAGTGATGGCATCCATGCAGCCTGTAACATTCAGTCATGCTGCTGCTTACATGGCATTTTAAAAGCAGGCATTGAAAGCAGCGTTCACGAGTGCAGCACTGCGCAGGAAAACTGTCTCTGTGCTTGGCTGGTAACAGAGAGACAACAGCCATCGCATAGACTAATGCATAATTGGAGCAGACTGGAAAACCCTCACTACGTTAGCAAGATAAGCTGTAATTTCCAGTAGATAGTGTAAAACTCTGAACAAATATAATTTTCCTTGTTCTGGTCTAATAATAAGCATTGTAATAAAAATGGTGCAGTCTTCATGGGAGTGAATCAATTTTAGGAAGTTTCTAGGAGCTTTGTTGTTGTTGTATATTTAGATAATCGAACTTTTAAACCAGCATAGAAAATACATATGCAAAAGTAAAAGCTGCATCTTTTTTATACTTGGTTGTCTAGGTAAATGGCTAAGCAGAGACTAAGCAGTCTCTACTTTGATAGAATTGTTTTTGTTTATATACATATATTTTCCTGTAGAGCACTTGAAATACAGGCATACCAATTGCATCTTAATTACTGTGGCAATGTAGCACTACTATCTCAGGTCATTTAACTTAGAGCAATGATAAAAACTAAGTCGTAGGAAAAAAAAATGTTTGATATGACACAAACATTGCCAGTGAATATTGCTTAAGCAGTTGCAGTGGTGGGGTCCAAGTGAAGAAGAGAAGCTACATGAATATGAATTCAACACATAGGCTAAACAGGCACATAGACTAAAAGGGCACACTCTTGAATCCTGGTAACAGGGGCCTGGTTTCTGGTGTGTATGACACCCACCTCTTCATTCACCATGAGGCTTCTGTTTCGTTTAGATCTAGATTAAAGAAAAAAGTGCTAGAAAGAGTTAAACTCAGCTTGAAGCTTAAAACTGTTGCAGTGTGTATTGTAGGAGCACTATCACACTTCCCACTGACTCTCAGATGGAGGCACATATGTGGGCTCAGACATGCGCACATGAACTCGAAGCAGGTTTTGAGAAAGTTGTGCAGCTGGGCTGGGTGTTACAGTAGTAGGTGGCAATATGTTTATCTCCTTTGTCTCACTGTTATCTCACTCAAAGTTAGCCTGAACAACGTCAGGCATTATTGAAAAGATTGGTATTCAGGGACATATTAGAATGAAAGTCATATCTCTGCTAAATATAAGATGTTCTATTATGTCATAGCTTTTCTATTAAATAATCAAAGAATAATGGCTTATGTGAGGTATGCACATGATGAACAAATATGACAGTATGTAACAACAATAAACAGAATCACTGAAATTTTAAGTGTGACAAATCATAGAGATATTTTGAAGATTCCCCCCCTTCAAAATTTCACTTCACAAAAATTATAAACACTAACTTCTGTTATGACCTTTAGACCATGTGTATTTTCAACAAGATGGCATTTAGAAGATTTTCTTATTCTTTATTATTTCAGAGGAATTCCTTCAATATACAGCTGTATAGCTTGATGAGGAAAATGGTAGTTTTACCACTAGAGGTAGATATTATTAAGATTGGCCCTTTTTAGTATGTAATTTTTTTACTATATAACACACACATTTTATGTCCCTGGATAAGTGAAAAATTCTGTTCCTATGCTTGTCAAACTATTAAATCAAAATGAAACCCCCCAAAATGATTAAACATTCACATTAATGACATGCCTATTCAGTTTTAAAGCACAAAAAATATTAGCTTATTCAGAACCACTAATTTCTAATATGTAATCATATTATTTTTTTTCCTGCTGATTTTTTATTCAATGCTTACTAAAATACTTTATTTGAAAAATAATGCTTTTCAAAATATGTTTTATGAAAATCTGCTAGACAAAACACGCTGCTGGAATAACAAACTCACCACTAACTGACATTCTTGAAACTCTGTGGTGCTACCTCTGAAAAGGTGTCACTTTTGAAAGAAGTGTTTCTAATTCTGTTTCGTGTTTCTTTTTAAACAACAGAGAATCAAAGAAGGTAGCCTTATGGACCAAACCAAAACAATCTGCGTTGGGGATCACATAGAAACTATAAATGGAAAAAATGTGTCAGATTGTCGGCATTATGAAGTTGCCAAAATGCTAAAAGAGCTGGAGAAAGGTCGTGTGTTTAAGCTGCAGTTGATAGAGCCTATGAAAGCATTTGGTGAGTGACCTGACTGTCCACCTTGTTCACTGGATAGCGAAATCCCACACTGCATTGCCTTCTAAGCTGGTTTTCAGAATGCAGCCAGGTGTTCACCTAAGGTAACATAGCTGCTACAATATTTTTTTTAGCTGTACATTTATTTTTTTTCTTTGAAGTGGAAAATGTATGGATGGATTTTCTTCCATCTTGCGTTCTCCAGTAATCACCTTCATGTGGGTTACCTTAGTCTCAGTCTCTTTTGCCATTACATGATGCTGCAAAAAAATACAGGAATTGTTTCATAGATACAGTTTTATAGCATGAATCACTTCATTAATATGCTCATCCTTGAAACTCCTTATTGATCCATATTCTCTGTTCATGTGTGTGTCAGAGTTTTCTACTTCTGTACCCTTTACTGGGATCTGTGCTTGCTAATGCAGAAGGAGGCTGCAGAAAACACTGGGATCTCCCAGAGTGCCCCCTTTGCTGCCTCTCTGCTTGTCTGCTCTCCCTCTTCCCAGCTGTTTTGTGGCTCTCTAATCATACAGCAGGTATACTCAGAATTGGAAGGAAACAGTGTGGCAAAGCTATGTCTGTATTCGCCACCTGCTTGCTATGAGTAAGGTATACTTAAATAGGAGGAATGCATATCTACTGGGAATTCTTATGTCTTAATTCTATCAGTGTGGTAAACAAGCAAGCAAACAAATGAAAAAAAACGCAGATTTAGCTCAGGGAATCAAAACAGACTGAGTTATAATTTTTATTATCTCAATTTTTTACGTCCTCCCAAATTATGTAATGTGTTACTGTAATAAAAATGTCTAAATAGTGCTAAATCCCAAGTTCATGTGAGGCCTTCTGCACACCTGCAGTAACAGTAAATTCAAAATCACAATCTTCACTGCAGCAGAAGCAGTTTTAAATGTTTATTTTTCAAGTAATTTTTACATGTTAGTAGTTTACAGCTACTGTCATATACCAGTCTTGACACTTGGTGTCAGAATAGCAGCAGAAATTGAAAATGAGAGAAATGCAAAGATTTCTTTCTGGCTTTGGCACTTCTGTGAAGAATGAGGGTTATGAGTTAATCTCTAATGCATTTGGATTTAAGTTCATGATCCTGTTAAGTAAAGGTGTATCTTATACATTATGCTTAAGTAGTATTACATATGTGTTCTATCACAATTAGTAATACAGCAATATCCTTTTTTAATATGGGCCTAGAATTTGTATTCAATTCTGAAAGTGTTACGTAGTCTGTTTGTAAAGAGCAGAGCAAACCAGCATTTGATTGGCAACTTCAGCCACTATTTAATAGTATTCACTTTAGTCAGGTGATTAAGATACCTTTCAGTCTGCCTATGATGTAGAGAAGGAAACCTGCTAATTTATGGCGATATCTTTTATATGGCATTGAATTAAGAGGCAATCAGAGCTTTGTGGAGAGATTTTTGGAAGATGCATGTTACTTTTTTACCCTACAGACATTAATTTGCAAGTTGCAGTGCTCAGTATGTTAGAAAATCCTGCGTCTAGCCTTAGGTGCAGTTAGGCTATAGGCACAAATTTATTCAAGGTAGTGTTTAAGCTGCAGCATACTGAGAACAGCCCCAGAGGAGCTGACAAACAAGATCCAGATCCTACTGGACAAGTAGGTGCTGCATTCCTGTTAGTTTCAACAGAGGCTGGTGAGGGTACAGAAATAAGAGACAAGCCTCTGTGTGAAACTACTTTTATTTTTCTTCCTCTCAGCAGAATGTGAAATAAGTATAATTTGCTGGCTGGATATCCTTCTACCATGTGCACAGAGGCTGCCTCAGCTACTCTAGGCATGGCTTGTAGCACAGAATTAAAGACTCGTACCAGTCACCAGCTGGCCCTCTATGACTTGTGAAAAATTAATAGAAACAAAGTAAAAGCAGCGTAACACAAACTCTAAATTTTTTAATTATGTCAATATGAAAAATACTTTCTGTGATGGCCAGAGAGCTTTAATCTGAAGTACTGCAAATAAAGGCTATGTCAAATAGTGAGTTTTAAGGTGCTAATGTTGACAGATAGAAAAAGATGAATTTTATATCAGGAATGACTTTTTGGAACAAGTCTCATAGAAATTATAACAATCATAAGGATGTTTAAAACTGCCCTTGAAGCAATAAAAAGATTAAGGAAAAGTGTTTATCCTAAGTATGTGACTGAGACTGTGATATATCTATTTGTTGAAACAGAGGCTAATAAAATTTACTTTTCAAGACCTGTGACTGCTAATGAAAGAATGGTGACTTGAAATCTATCTGAGCAAAATGAATATAATCTGCTAAAATCTTGCGTTCAAGAAGAGCTTATTAGAAAGGCCTGTTGTTAAGAGGAGGAATAATCTGTTAGATAAAGCAGGACAGTTCAAAACAGTTCTGCAAAATTATCTCTTCTCTTCCAGCACTTTCCAGATTCACTATGTAACTCCCGTGTCAGTAAGTAAATTAAAACCTTGCCAATCAAAGCCAAATCTTAAATGATTCTGAGCTCCATTTACTAACTGGGATGCCCTTACCCAAGATTAAACAAGGAAAGCTGAATTCAGGTAAAGGAAACTTTGTGTAAACCCATATATTCTTGGTAGGGATTTATCAGCTGTGAAATAATTTTGGTGAAACCAGTGGAAAACCTGTAAATCTACTCATGGACATTTCACCTGTGTGACTGCTCGTAACCAAATTGTTATCTCTGCAAAATGTGGCTCCTCATGACCTGCTTAGTGGGAGTGTTTGCACCATTGCAGCAGTGAGAGGAGGGAATGTTGCAATGCTAAACCTGCCACCTCTTCTGACTGGAAAGACCAGATTAAGTCAGCAGGTGGCTGGTGACTTGCAGCTGCTATCAATATTAAGGAATAAACACTTACACTTTTCTGTAGAATAGGGAAATAAAATCATACAAGGTACATATATTTAAGTGAATGCCATAGACATGCTTAGATATATTGGTCAATGCAAGTCTTAGCTTCAGTGTAGTCGAACAGCTATCAGAATTTGAAGACAAGAAATTGTCAGCAAAGCTACACTTAGAATACAGTTAATTGATAATTAAATTTTTACATACTTCTAGATCTTGATTAGAATAAAAAGTGAAGATAACAAAAGCAAATACATCATATTCTGATGTAGCATATACTTAGTTTTGCCTGGTATTCTTTTGTTTTTGTTGTTTGTTTTGTCTTTAGAAAAGCTGGGACCAAGGTCCAAAGGTGGAACTTTGCCAGAGGCTAAAATCTCCAAAGGGAGAGAAACACTTCGCCTGAGAACCAAAGGCCCAGCTACTGTGGAGGAAATGGTACGGTTATCTTGGGGCCCTTCAGTAGTTCAGTTATCTAGCACTGGATTTATTCTTCCCTAAGGCTGAAAAGTAGGAAGGAAACATCTCGATGTTACAGAATTTGCGGGACAAAAACTGGCTTCTGCATGGAGAAATGCTTGTATAAAGTAGAAGGCTAGCAGGAGTAGGATGGGGCTGAGGAACCTGGATGCAGAAAACCTGTATTTAGGTTTTGGAATCCATGGATTACATGGATGAATTTAAGGTAGAATAGACTGAGAAGTGTTGAAAAGAGGGAAGGAGGGGAAAAAAAGGGGGAGATGGTTGAAGAGTTGGTTGCATTTCTGACACCGGGAAGTGTACAGGGCTGGTGTAGATGTTGTTTTAGGAGAGGCTAATGACAAATGTTGACACGAATATGTGTAAAACCAGGATTAGAGTTTGGTGAAGAAATGTTGTTTATTCTGGGTTCTTCTAAATCTGGTGAGGATTTGATGAAGATCTGTATTGTCAGGAGATGTAAGGGCCCTGTTTAGTCTGAATGTGTGAACTGTGTGGCTTGATGTTTGGACATAGGCTCAAGTTTATGAGATGAGGGAAAGAGAGTGGAATAATGCATAGATATTGTAGGTCTAGGTGGCCAAGATGGGAGTAAGGATAATCACTGGCAAATTGCTGGTTACTTTGAAATCTGCATGGATATAATAATATTTTTCTCATTTTCTCCCTTTATTTTAACAAAGCCAACTGAAGTTGAAGAAAAAGCAATTAAAAAAGTGGATGAGCTTCTTGAAACATACATGGGGATAAGAGATATTGAATTAGGTGAGTTTTTAGCAGATACATTACTACAAAATTAAGCAATTTCTCATTTTCTAAATGTAGTCTAAAATTTATTGAGTACTTTAGTCTCTGGATGTGAGTGAATCAAAATTTGTCCAGCATGCAGTCTCAAAAACTTGTCTTTATTTCTGCAATTTGTATGTCTGATAAAAGAATCTTCCTCCTGCTTTAATTCTTATGATCTAATTAATCCTCTATTCTTTCTGCACAGTACACATTCTTGCATGAATTTTTCAGTTGTTTGCCATAACTGTCACCACTGTATTCTTTCTGGCATATATTTTCTGATGAATCTTGTGTGTATCACATTTAAGGATTCTGAAGGATAAGTATGTTTATTTGCTTTTTTGCCCCTTGGCTTAGACACATCAAAGTTGACCACTAAAGTTTGAATCTGAGATCTTCATCAGTGAAAGGGCAACTATTTAGCAAGGGAACAGACAGTAATTGCACAAATTTATCAGATTCTCTAAAGTCTGTATTCTGAAGAACATGGGAAAACTTGCAGAATATTTACTTTATCAGAATCATCAATTTATAATGAAAGAACTACTCAAGCCCAGGGTCATAAATTCCTTAAAACTGTACCTAACTTGTTCTTATAGCTGTTGCTTTTCTCTGTTAATCTGACAGCAAGTGAATAGGAATTTCTGTTTGTATGGAAGAAGCTGCAGTCTAGCTGAGTAAGAAGTGCCACTGTGGCCAGCTGTAATCCTCATAGGATCTTATAGAATTGCTGATACTGAGACAAAGAGGAAGGTATTTATTGTTATGGTAATACCTAAAAAAAGAAAAAATCATCCAAAAATTAGGAAAGGATAAGTCAAATAGAAGGTGATCTTGAAAAGAAAGCTTTCATGAGAGAGAAGTGGAGAAAGCAAAGCAGAAGAGAAAATAGGTCTGGCATGAAGCTAAGGGCAAAGAAGCAGGGCTGAAAAGGCAGCAGTTAGCACAGAGGAGTGAGAACAAGGGGAGGTTATCTGAATAGCCAAAAGTCCTTTATTGGCTCCTCCTACCAGCAAGCATGTGATTGGCAGATTCTGCTAGTTTTCTCACATGAAAAATTGTAGGTAAAACATTCTTTGTCCTTCAGTGTAAGGTAGAGGTAGGCTTCCTGGCACAGAAGAGAGGGCAGAGCTGCCCAAAACTTGTAAGTTTTGTTTTGTAGGTAATATCTAAACTCCCTTATTCCCAGAAAATAAGTTTTCAAAAATTCTGTTCCCAGCAATTTTAGTGTGATGCTGCTGCCATGTTTAGGGAGGATTCCATGTCTTGTTTCTGTCCTGCAGCCTTTGTGTCTCAGTCCATCTCTGGCTTCAAAGCTCTAAGTCTCATGCCAGCTGTCCCTCTGGGAGCTGTTTTTGTCCTGCAGCTGTTGCAGTTCCGGCTCACGCTGGGGCTCCTGTCCTTGCAGGTTATTTCCAAGGTCTCCAGGCTCCTTGCCCTACAGGAATAACGAGCTGTAGGTGTTCTGCTCTGGTGTCCATGGGAACAGTCCTGTGGGAACTGGTGTTCCCTGTGGTTTTGGCTCTCAGTGCTGTAATGGGATGGCTCTTGCACAGTAGACTGAGAAGTTCAGCTTTCAAGACATAGGACTGAGCTGATTGCCAAGCACCTGGTAGAGTTTTCCCATGAATTTCTTGATTTTTCCCCACCACCTTTCCCCCCCACCCCCCACCCCCGCAAGGATCTCATGCCCTTCATCTTTCAGTATGTAGTTTGGAAACTTTCAAAGAATTGCTTAAAAGAATACTTAAAGAAGGAAGAGGTCTTTGTTCTGAGACTCTTTTTCCCAGCTGGGTGGTTGTTTTGTCCTTCACATCTTCTTTTCCTCCCCAAAAGATAGCGTAAGCAAGAGAAGCTGTCAGGAATCAAGGACTGTGGGGTTCATGTAGCTTTAGTTTGCACCTTTGTAGGGATATCCTGAATTTCAAATCTGAGAGTCAATGGCCAGGGTTGATGACAAATCTTTGTGATTTAAAAACAATTAAACAGTTCTAGGACTCTTTAGCAAGGGAGAACTAATCACCTGTCACAAGCCTGTTCAATTAACACATGTCAGTTTTTCATATACTGGATGTGATCAGTCACCCATGAAAATGAAATATGAGGAAAAGATTCATTCAGAGAATGCCAATCACCACTTAGCTAGAAATTTCAGTCATTACTCAAGCCAGATTAGTTGAAAATGCAAGTCATCACAATGCACAGCTGACAAGTGATTAAGATCTCAATCATTGCTCACTCTCATGCAGTTCTGTTTGTCAGAATCTTTGGATGTCAGTTAATATTGCTCTTTCATCTCCGTTAAAATGACACTTCCATGGTGTGATTGAATTCTAAAACAGTGCTCCGGAAGTGCTCCTTTCAAACCAGAAGTTAGAAAGAAAGAAAAAAAACCTAATGTAGTGTTACAGACAGAATTAAAGGTGGGATAAAGCCCTTAATTTTTGCATAGTTAAGTATCGTGACAGTTTCAAAAATAGCTGACTAAATCTACACACAAATACCTAAGCTGGAGCAAAATGCTTGGAAATAATGGAAATGCATGCACTTCTTTTTTTGGCACAGTTTTTTTATTTTCAGAGCTCTAAATGCTGTTGAGATTTTCATACCTGCTTTTGGATGCACTTTGATCTTTTTACTTCTTTACTCTTTTACTGAAAACTAGACTTAAAATGCTTTAACTGGAGGGATATTCTCCCTGAGTCCGTTGTTTTCTTCTCGTGTCACCAGACTTTCTTTCCCAAAGGATTTTATTGTATACACTATAGTGTATATTGTTTATGGCTGTTATTTACTGAGAGAGAATAATGAGAGTTTTGTAAATCAAGGAAAGGCACCAAGGTAAGTGAAATGAGAAAACTTTTCCACTTCAAGAAGAGTTAGTACTTAATAAAAAGGAACAAGGAAAAAAAAATATTTGTAATGGTATCCTGAGTTCCAGATATGACAATGTTCAATATGAAACCTTAAACAAGTAATGTTGAATACTGGAAACTGCAGTGACATGCTTTATTTTCTGTTTAAGTGACAGGACAGAATAATATTTCTTACCTTTTGATGAAGGCAAAACTTCTAATAGCATTACAACTAATTAAATATTGAGGTGTCTGTTAAGACTTCTGAAAATAATTTTTTCGGAACTTACAGTATGGGATATAGGAAGCAAAAACACTGTGTAAGGTAGAAAATAAGAATGGCAGGCAGCAGGTAGCTGTCATAGCTTGTTCCACATGTGTCTATTAAACGCGAAAATAAAGATTTTGTGAAAGATCTTTGAAGTTATTTTAAAGGAACAATGTTTAAAAAGCCAACGTACCACTTTGTTCATATTCTGGGAAGATTCTCACTTCAAGTTGGCAAGACTTCTAATTCTTTTCATCACTTTTAAGATTGTGGAACTTCTCACATTTTGTGTTGAAATTTATCAGGTATTAACATTGCCTGAAGTGAAATAAAAAAAGAAGAAAATCTGAAAACAATTGGGGCTTTCTTGAGTGCGGAAAAACATTCTATTGGAATAAAATGCCTGTAATCACTTATTGTGCAGCTCTTACAAGAAGCAGTGGGGGAAAGGGAGGGGAGTGGAGACAATTTGCAACGAAGCTGTCACCCCCTGAGAACCAGCGAAGTTTACTCCCATTTGGCAGGTCTCTGCTAAATGCCTTGGCAGCCGGCAGGTTTTGATTTGCCTTGGGAATTCCGTTTGGCAAGTGTCACTGTGTGAACGTGCCTGTTCTGCACAGCGGGGCCGCCCTGGGGCTGTGGCAGCTGCCCGGGGGGACGGGAATGTGTTCGTGGTCAACTTCTGTGGCGTGAACTGGTGAGGGGTTCATTGCGGCGCGTCCGTGCGGGAGTGCCGGAGGATGCGGGAGTGCCGGAGGATGCGGCAGGACCTCCCTGTGCCACCGGGGGGCAGCACCGCGCTGCGCTGCCCGCGGCGCCGCCGCAGCGTCCCGCGGGGATCCCGGAGCATCCTGCCCGGGGGGGCCGGCTGCAGGGCATGGCATCAGCACAGCACTGCAGGGACAGGGGTCCCGGGGGGGCCGGCTGCAGGGCATCGCATCAGCACAGGTGGAGGCGTTTGGATTTGGCGCTGCTTTAGCACGGGAGTGACGTTCTGATTCCTTCTTGACTGGGCTGGTTGAAAATTGTCTTGATTATCTGTGTTTAGTGGATTTTTGTTTTTAAGTATAAACTAGCTTGTAGAGTCTATTTTATTTTATTTTATTGGAAGCTAAGTCTTAAAGGAAAACTGTGTTTGAAGGAACATTTTCTTTTAATGACGATTTATTACTGTGCAATTCTAAGGCTTCAGCTAGGGCAGTTGGACTGTGATAGAAGGCTGGGTGGTTTTGCTTTATCCCTACTGTCAGTGCTACATGGCTTTTTCATATCTGTTGACCAATTTATCTAAAACCTGGATAAATTCCTTGCTCCCCCTCTGCTTAAACACTTGTCTAGATGCTTACTCTGTTGGGCAGCTTTTTTGAAATATCTTGTGTAACCATATCTTGACACGTTTGGTCTTTTGTCACTTTGCACAGCTCTTGTCTCTCCAACTTTCTCCCAGTGTCTATACAGAGTAAGTTCATATCCTGCCTTATATCCAGCAATCTAAGAAGTTTCTATTACACCCTTCACCTCATTGCCTCCAGGGTTGCTCCTCTCTAAATGCCTTCTTATGCCACCATGTCAGGGAACATAGAGTTGTGTTGATAGGACAAATCCTTGTACTCCACTTGTCAGAAACAAGAGTCCCCTGTTTAATGCCCATTTCCCATCCAAACTTGTCTGAATTAAGAGTCCCAGGACCTTCACAGGGGACACAGAGAGAATCAATGCAGCAGGGATAGGATTTCTTTTGGAAGGAAAAGAGATATTGAGAGTCCTTCAGAACCACTAGTGGTGGCTGGGAAGCTGGGTTACACTGGAACTGTCTCCATCACAGCAGTTTATTTGTCCAGAGGTACATAAATTTCCCTTGGACTGCTTTGTGTAGTTTGACACACTGTGATTGTGTTTGGAGCTTCCTGTCTGAACATCATTAAAACCAAAACTTCAAGTTTGTTCAGAATTACTCGTTTACAATGTGGAATATGGCTTGCAGCTTGTTATATTTGCACAACAGCAAATACTGTTTGCCAGAACTTCATAACTGTAAATAAACTTGAGCTGAGTTTCAGGTCACCAAAATAACATTAAATAAATTTGTTAAGACTTCAGAGCAGGGAAAGTTTATTATTCTTTCTATCAGAATGATTTTGCCATGTTAATTCAATACAGTGCATGTGGTAGAAGGCAAACTGTCCCAGTGAAGATGTTTTTCTGTGGCTTCAAAACTTCCTTTCCTTTCTCAAGCAGTGTAATATGTGTTTTCCATTTGGATATCCCTCTGAAAAAAAGCCTAGAAGTGGTGATTTCTTTATATATAACAAAAGATCGAGGACATCTTGCAGTTTAAGGCATGTGTGTAAAGTAATCACAAAATGAGGAGGACTTTGAGGGGTTTATCTGTTGTACAAGACCATCTTTTTCTTGTAAATTTGCACAGGGCCTGTGGAGAAGAGGTTCAGCTCAGAAAATAAACTGCATTCAGCAGTGCTGCTTTTGGTGAATGTGTTTTACAGAGTGTTCTGCATCTCTCAGACTGTGATAACTTGCTGCCGGTGGTTCTCCAGGCCTAACTTCAGCAGGACAAAATCCTGTGCTAACACTTTTCACTCTTCAGGGAGGTGCAGTTGGAATGACCAGAGAAGTTTGAGCTCTCACAGTTTTCATTTGCTCTAACATCCATGAGTTGCCAGCATCCAGTGTGATTTGGGATAGACTTGTAAGTTGTCCTGGAATCTGAGAAACTGTGCAGTGACAAAAGGTGAGACATGAGCACATCAGCTAAGGGCTGAGTCCTAAGCAGCAGCCCCAGGGTAGCCATTTCAAAACTGGAGTCTAACACTTGGTAGATTCTGACACTCATGTATTAAGTAAGAGAAAATGCTGGATAGCACAAGTATACAAGCTGTCATAGTCTACCTCTGTTGTATCAGACTTCTGCATTCATTTTCCTGGATATTAAGATGTTCCTCATGTTTGCTGGCTCTGGTTTACTGTGCACAGTAGCAAGGCCTTTCCTTTGCTTTTGCACAATTTGAACCACCTGGTTGTGACTTTCAGAAATAACCTTTTCAGTTTCTAGAGGCAAAAGCACAAACTTTCCCAGCCTTGAGGGCATTATAAATTAAAGATTCACTTTTCAGAGCTGGAGGTATAATAACTGAAGCAAACTCATGCACTGAAATTAATTACTCTTTAGTCTGGATGGTATGGAAAAGATGTCTATCCAATCAGGAGAATAATGTGGCATGCAATAAATGCCTCAGGCTTTTTACCACCTGGGGGTGTTGTGGTTTTGTTTTGTGGCTTGTTTGTTTTGTTTGGTTGGGGGTTTTTTGTTGTTGAAGAAAAATAAGCTAAAATTAATTGAAATTAAATAAAATTGCCTTGAAAAATTAAGCAAATCTGCTTGAGGTCATATTGTAGTTTCCTGAGATCACAACTTCTTTCAGGCAGTTGCAAACACACTATGTCCAATACCTAGCTAAACAGATTTTCTTTGTATTTTACATAACACATTAGTTGAGCCACATTTGAATTCTTGTTTCCTAAAATAGGATATTCAAGTGTTTTCTCTAGTATCATTTATCAGTTCTCCTTTTTCAATGCAGGTCATGCTCGACACTTAAACATGGGCTGTTGCTAGCAAACCCATCCTAACTTGGTTGCATGTGTCTGTTATGCAGGCTGTATGTAGTTTTCCATGTTCAAACCCTGTGCCTTTGGGCTCTCTGTGAAAACTTGGCCACTTTAAACTCTAACTTGCTGAGATCTTTTCTTCATTGTTTAGAGGAGAAAAACACTCAAGTTTGCTTTTTCATCTTCTGGTTTAGATCAGAAGGGTCATATCAAACTGGCTGAAGTTGGTGATGACCTGGCGCGGGTCTCATTGTCATGTGAGGGTTGTGTTTAACCTCGGTTTTCAGTAATGAATGCAGAATGTAATTTAATAACATTAGAATGAAGGTTCATTGAATTAAAAATTAGATCTCTGCCAACAAACAGAAGAATGTATAAAGAGCACTCCAGAGAAGGTCTCCTGTTTATCAGAGCAGAAAGTAGATAGTGTGGGGGGAATTAAATACATCATTTCCATGGAATCCTAAATTCACTGGGTAAACTTTGCATCTCCTTAAGCTGACCGTGCCAGGTTCTGGAAATAGACATTTGAAAACTAACTTGGCCGTATGTGTTAGCTGTCACTTTCATGGTAACTACAGTATTTTGTTTTGTTGCTCTTTAGCTGCAACAATTGTGGAAGCTGGAAGAGACAAGAAAAACCCAGATGAATTCGCAGTGGCATTGGATGAGACTCTTGGAGACTTTGCATTTCCAGATGAATTTGTCTTTGATGTGTGGGGAGCAATAGGTGATGCTAAGCAAGGACGACTGGAATGAGAGTTCTGTAGTTTATCAATCCCTGTTGGAAAATACAAAATGATTTGCAAATATGTACATCAGAATTTTAATAATTTTAATTGTATGAATTCAGGATGCTCTGTGTAAGTATTCATATCTGAGACTTTCTTTTGCAAAGGAAGGTTTCTGATAAAAATATGAAGGTAAACCCAAGGTTATGACAACTGAACATTTCAAGAATTTAATTTACATGTAGAAATCACTGGGAGGAATGTGTCAAGGTGATATATTTATCCAGAAATTTTATGAAAATTGTGTATTTTTTATTGTACATACACTTTGATATCAATATTCTGAAAAATGTTAGACATAATGCAATAAGGAGTTTGGATTATTTTACCTCTTTAGAGAGATTTATAAACCTGTTGAAAAACTACCTAGCTACATGCTGCAGTTCCCTGTTTTTCTTTTGTCTCTATGTATCCATGTACACAAAAAGCTGAGAAAAACCTAAAGCCTCAGGTATTCTTACAGTTTGGCCTGGGCACTATCTTTTCTGTAGGCAGAGCTGGGAAGAAGCTACCCCATTTCTTTAGAATGCGAGTTCAGAAAAAAAAAAATCCTCTAAAACATGAATATTAAGGTCTTTGAATGAAAAGACTTGCATTTGAGCCACAAGATGTGCTGTCTGGGTGTTACTGAGGTGAGTAAGTAGAGTAGAAAAGCTTCAGTTGGGAAGCTGCTGCTTTATTCAGATGCCATATTGTTGCAATAGGAACTGCATATATAGGAATAAATATTAATTTTGTTTCTTATTAGTACACTTGAATAATATCTGTGATTTTGCACTGGAGATTCCAGTGTATGATTAAGTGCTTAATTGATCTTTGCATATGCTAAATGATTTCTTGAAATCCTATGGAGTTCTCCTCATGTCTCTGGTTTTTTTCAACATGGCAATACAGGAGAGATTAAAGGTGTTCAAAGATAGAAGATACTATTGTAAAGTCACAAATACTTGTAGTTTGGATGACAATGCATGACTAAACCCTGAAATATATGTTAAACTAATTTTAGATGTTAGCATTTCCAATTATGTTGTACATAAACATTTAAATGCTAATTTTTTACTAATGAATCTGAGATTATAGAAAATTAAACTGAAAAAGAATATGGGGTCTGACCTGGGAAGGTGTCATAACTTTTTACTATTTTTATATTTGCATAAGAGTATACAATAATAAATATCACAAACCTTTTTTTCTGAATCACTTCCTAGTTACTTTTCTTCTGAGGAAAATGTCTTTTACTGTCTTGTAGACATCTCTTTAAAATAAAGACTATGCCAAATAATTTTGTGTTCTCTATCAATGATTGTTTTTGGGTCTAAAACCATGACAGTTTGAAGTATCATTGAGAGAACAGGTCCTCATTCTCTTTACTAGGTTATTTAAGAAGGCTTCCAAGCTCTGCTTCAGGCTTTTGCATCTGCTACAATTAGTGAGTAATTTTTCCTGTTACGGAATATTGCACAGTCTTACAAATACTGTCTGGTGGTCTTTGAATGGGGATAATCTCCTGTTTTATAAATGCTACTATGAATGTTTTCTCTTGTATCTCTGGTTTAAGGACAAGCTTTCACATAATATAGGTATTCCTTTTTATGAAATGTTATACAGCAGTATGGAGGTCATATATTTCAGTGTGTTTAAGAAGTTCAATGTCTCTTAATTGTACTAATACCACATCACCAGTGTGGGATGAAATCTATATATATCTTCAGACAGGTGTGATTGTCATCAACTTCTCTGTGTAGAAATACCTATAGATAGAAAATTTTGGGCTAATCTCATTATGAGAAGTAAAATTACATAATTTTACAGGAAAAGGTGAATTTCTGTAAAACTTGAAAGTAAAAGAAACTGTAACAAGGTGGTTAAATTTTATACATTCCATTGCTCTTTTGGGGCTTCTAGAATATTTTATTATATTATTTTGTGGAAAGGAGAGTAATTTTATGACAGAGAGCACAAGGCAATTTGCAATTTGACAATTGCAAATCTGAGTCTACAATCTTCTTCTGCAGTTGAGAACACTCCACTCCTGTACAGGGTTACCTTAACTGATATAGTCATGGTAATGAAGGGTTAAAGTGCTGTGGGCCATATAATTTATTCTTTAAACTTCCAGGTGAAAAGGAAAAAAGGAAATGTCAAGAATTCCTTGTTAGTTTCAAGTTATTTTATATAAAACTCAAATGTGAAATTTTGTAGAAATATTTATGTACATTAATGTTAGCAACCAACATACCACTAATTATAAAATAAATTGAGATTAAGAATTCTTTCTTTAAAAAAAGTACTATGGAAGAGTTGTGTTATAAAATAATGCATGAAATGTTGCATGAAACAGATAACCTCTTGTGTTCTGGCCACTCATTTTATTTTGAGAAATTAATGTTGTTCAATCAGTTTGTCCTCAGGGGATAATTTGTCTCATTACACTGATAAAATAGGGAGATAAAAACAATCTTTGAAGCTCTAATTCTGTACAGAGCTGTCTCTTATCATAATGGCCTATCTTTGTGGAGTTTATTTCAGACCTAAGATTTAAATAGTGATTGCAATTGTACTTGCATTTACTTCAATAAAGTATGTGAATATATCTTAATTTTTCTGCTTTCTCACAGCACATGCTATTTCTAATGGTACTACTGCCCAGTTTCGTACATTATTTGTGTTTTCCAGCTAGGCGTAAATAAGTTGTCACATGAAAATCACACTGCCTTATTAAGCATGATAAAACCTTCTCACTTTTTGCAATGATTTGTGTAGTAAATTAATGTTGTTTTACTAATGAAATACAGCCTTTGAAACCTAGTCAATAATGACACTAAAGCCTTTGTGTGCTTTGTAAGGTGAGAATGTGTTTAAGTGTTGCTACAAAAATCTCCCAAACTAGTTTGATGTGCTAGTTCTATGTAATCTAAGTGCTGATCACAGCAGGACTGTAAACATGTTTTTAATGTGTTGCACACATTACAAGGTGGATGTTGGTGAATGGTCTGCTCACAATCCGAGGTGGAACCACACGAAGCAGGAACTCAGCCTGGATGCTGTTCTGAAAGGAACACACACTCCTTGATTTTGTAACTTGCAGCACAGGCAGCGGGGTTGCAATTTGTGCCTTCACTTCCAGACTCACTGCTATATTCATGAGGATGGATAACACCATTATTTTTCTCTGTTTGCAGAGTCTTTAGGCAGTCTTTAGGTGCAACAAAGGGATTTAATGAAATCTGGTGTTCATAAAGTTCTGAGCTCATAATCTTAAAAATATGATGAGTGATGAATATTTTACACTTTTAAAGGAACAAATGTTGAAAATTACAGATATATCTTTTGCAACACCTTTAGTATGCCAAATTATGCTTCAGTTAAATGATTTTATGCAACCCTATTCATACAGCTGCTATTCAAAGAGCTATTAATATAATCAGTATATGTAGGAAAATCTTGTCTGCTATTCAGATTTGCACCTTGATTTGAATAATGCATATATTCTTATTTCTGTATATTTTTTCCTTCACAAATAGTCTATTTAATCTTTTTTCTTTTTTTTCTAAGTAAACATAATATAAGGCTTTGAAAATCTTGTTCTTTGTGAATTAGAGCATGAAATATTAATGCTAAAATTAAGCTTTTAAACTATTTTGTTAGATTTTTTCTTCCTGCTTTTTAATGTGAACCTCTGCTACTTTTCAAATTACATATTGTTTTTCATGAAAGCAGCTCTTAGAATGTCTCTTCCAAAGTCTGAGTATTGTAATAAAATGATATATTGCTCTTTTTAGTTTTTTTTTGCCAAGAGATATTTCAGAACAATTAGAAGTCAGCATGTTGACTATTTCCCCTTTTGA
Source organism: Xenops minutus (assembly GCA_035221455.1). NCBI lineage: Eukaryota > Metazoa > Chordata > Aves > Passeriformes > Furnariidae > Xenops > Xenops minutus. The sequence goes on from JAWWEE010000004.1 coordinate 11,608,065, forward strand.
AATCAAATGCATCTTTGCCACTTGAACTTCAGAACTCAGCTCTAGCAATAAGAGCTTCATCTGAAATTTATATCCAGTATTGTTTTCTTTTCCAATTCTCTGACTCACTATGTTTGTAAGGCATTTTGCCTTTAGGTGTTGTTATATGTTGAAAGACCTCTGATTTAGTTTATGAAAATCTGAAAAAATTTACAGACTTGGTATCCTCAACATTTCTTGAAGATACTTGCCAATAGTAACAGTCTTTGATTGAAGAGTATGCAGCCTGCAATACAGACTTTGTCCTCAGAAAAGGTATGTTTAATGTGTGAGATTCAGCCCATGACAACTAAAAGAAAAAAGCCTGAGACAGCATTAATATAAGGGAAACCTCTCTTTAGGTTTTTTTATTGAAACACCTGCACTGGCTTTAGATAGAACAGCACAGAGTCTGTAGATTGAACAGAAGCAACCTCCTGATGTGTTGAGGCTGTCCTATCTCTCAGCTCTTGTCGCTTATAAACAGAGGGGTTATGAAGAGCTTTTTCAGTTCTTTTTAACAGCAATCCTTACTTAAATCTGTATTGATATGTCAGAGCTTTTTCAGAAAAATATAGCTGTTGGTTTTGTAGCTGAATCAGTGTGTGGAGTTCTCCCAATTCCCTGAGAACTAAGGGAGATTTTCAAGTTGTCATAATCTTAATTTTACTATAGTATTTGAAAGAGGAAAAAAATCAGGGAGAAAGAAATGTCTGCTTTTCTTTGAAAAGAGAAGGTACCTGGCAGATCAGACTAGAGGTAGTTCAAAGTAAATCCCTGGCAGAGGGTTAGTGTGGATGTTGGGTACTTGGCCCCAGAGGCTTTGGTCAGTAGATCTCCTTCTATGGTTCCTTGGATGTTTGTCAAGAAACTATCTTGCCCTGTAAATGTTTACTAGGAATGTGGGCTCATGAGTTTATATATAAATTAATGCCAAATGAGTTTTGGAAGCCTGATGTTTTACCTTGAAAATTAACTGTGATTTTCCCCTGTTTTTGTTTGGGATGAATAATTAAATGGCTTATTGGTTGTGGGGTTTTTGGTGGTGTGTTTTTGTTGTTGTTGTTGTTGTTGTTTTTGTGGGGTTTTTTTGAGCATGAACTGCATTAATTAACTATGTAAAAGAAATAAGCTCTAATTAGAGAAACATATTGCACCACAATACCTGACAATGTCTATTAATGGAAGTTTTGACTTTCTAAAAACGTTGTTTTTTTGAGTATTCCCAAATCTTTTTCCTTGTTCTTTTAATAGGGGAATAATTTCACAGAATGGTGAACAGCCAGGGAGGAGGATCCTTTGTTTAGTGGAAAAAGATTTTAAAGGCAGACTTAGAGTTACAAGTTGTGCTCGTAACACAGATGCCCTAACAAGGATTTGTGTAATCATCTCACTTGGCACCAATTTTTACTTCATCCATATAAACTTTCCTTGGCTTGAAATGGGAAAGCAAGCATGGTAAATCAGTTGCTAGTCATAGTCTCCAGGCATTCATATTATACTATTGAAACCTCTATCAATACCCTTCACACATGCTTTCCAAACAGCCTTATTTTCACAATGTGGATTTTGTTTCCAGTGAGTGTTTTTACAGATAGTTTTGTTTGCTGAGCTTAAATTTTGAATCCAGTAAGCCTTTTTTGAAGTATCCATAGGTGAGCTGAATTTTTAATTATCAGATACAGAAACTGTTCAAGAGAATTTCATGAATTCCAGCTCTGTTGGAAATAATACCTGAAATGCGCAATGGATGTTTGTCATTAGCATGTTTGCTAATTACATTAGCGTGTTTGGTAGTGAACAAATCCTAATAGGACTACAAAAGTGAAGGTTGACCTTGTCCTTTCTGTGTTAACAAAGCAAAATGGCATGGTTTTTTTCATGGTTGATATGTTTTCTTAATCTATAAAGTGAACCAGGAAAGAAAAGGACCAACCATGATCGGAATAAATGCTATAAAGTATGACCTCTTTCCAGGAACAGAAGCATTGTGATTTGGGATGAAGCTCTAGATAAATAAGCTATCAGTACAAATGCTTTCTCATTTGGTAAAGAATAATACTCTTCAATATCAAGGAGAAGAGAATGTAGCTTTAATGTTACTTGTCTGTTCAAATACAGACAACTGTGTGCAACCAATTAAATGTGCCGTTTTCTTGGCAAGGTTCTTGGTTAGAGTGAATTGCCACTAAAGAAAGATTCATGAAACTCAGCTGAGATTGGTGGTTTGGTCCATAAAGTCCAAGGCAGCCTGAGAGGGAATCAGCTCTTCTCTTGAACTTTGCTAATTGTCAAACTATTAAGCTAGAGAGTTTACCAGAAGACTTTTCAAGAACTGACCGTGGGGATGATTTCTTTTTTAAAAAGAAAAAAAACACAAAACGACACAAATGGCACAAAATAATAGGCTTAGGTTAATGACATTGCTGAGGACAAAAACTGGGAGGAACTACATGGCAAAAAAGAATAGTGGAATGTTGCCCAACAAGAAGGCCTCTAAAACTTGACTAATAGAATTTTAATAGTTTAAAATGAAAGGTCATAACTTCAGGGACTAATAACTGAGGGAAGTTCTTATTTTGAGAAGCTAGATGAAAAATACCTTGATGCACTAGTCACTCGTTGAATGACTGTAACACACCACAGGGCTGCATCTGGGGTAAAAATTACTGTGGTGTGCATCACAGGGAGGAAGCCCTTAAAGAGCTGGGAGGTAATGTTGCTACCCAGGGCAATGGTGAGATTTTTATTTTCAACAGTGGACTTAGTGCAATCTTCCCCTGTCATTTAAACATTGGTTAGATTTGGAAAAAAGCCTTAATAAGATGATCACAAGAATCTTTAAAGATCAGATTGAAGATACTGCATCCTTTGGTACATAAACACATCCAAAGAAGTGTGTTAGGATGGCAAAAATCTTGGAGAGAGTTCTTCAAGCTAACCAACCGTGCTGCCAAAAATACAGGTATGTATTATGTGGCCACAAGCTGCTTTCAGTCTGGAAACACTAAGGATTTCTCACCACAAATGGAATGGAGCAAGGGAAAAGTATGGGGGCAAAACCCAAGCTGAGTTTATGGCAGAATTTTAACCTTTATGAAGAGAGTCTGTATAATAATAGTTTCTGGAGCACCAGCAAACAAGATGTGGTCTTCCAGTATGTTCCTTCTGGTCCCAAGAATTGTTTTGGCTGTGTTTAATTGCCAAAATTAGGACAGTTTCAAACTGTCCTGGTTTGAATTTAAACATGGACAAATTTGAAAAAGGTATGTTGGATTATAGCGGGGTTTTTTGAGACTGGAATGAAGGAACTTGCCTTTTTGACTGAAACACAATTCCAGGTCCACCTGAGGTGTCTCAGCAGGGTAGGTGGTTTTGGATATTGCTGCTGCAAAAGTGTGGAGGGAGATGACTCAGAAAAGGCTTTCCTTCTGTGTGTTTTTGTATGGCTTTGGTACACTAAACTCATTCTGCTATCCTAGACCTGTGAATAAAGTCATCACTACAACTTCTAAGTGCGGAGCAGGAGGCTGCCAAGGTTTCATCCTACCCCTAAGAGCAGCTGAGGGAAGTACTGCTCTTCAGCTATAATCTGGTGTAGGCACTGAATTGCCCAGGACATAGGAGGGGCAAGAGGTAAATTCTGCTTAGCTTCTAGCTGTGGCTGAATGGAGAAAAGGGTACAGACAACACGGTGTCTGTTGGTTATGCTGCAGACTGTTGCTCAGGACATTATTTTCTCCATTGTCTTGAATTCTAGTCCCTAGTAAATACAAAAATGTCTGCTATTTGTACCCTGCTAAACTCACTACAATATGCTCTCCCCCTGTATTTCTGGCCTTTCAAATTTATGGTTAGTGTCTTCAATGATCAGGGAAAAGGGATTAGTAAATAGCTTTGGCATTAATCTGTATTCAGCTCTGTGTTGAACATCCATTATTTTTATGGCTATATTAAAATGACTAGCAGTGTAACAGCTGCCTTGGGTTTTCAATTAAATGCATTAATACATATGCAAGAAAATAGCCTGTCTCAATAGCATTTATACTGAAGAGAACCCCTCCCCTTTGCAATACTACTTAATGAGGACAATTTTCATTGCATAAAAATAAGGCTTTCTAACTTGATGAACAAGCCTGTAGTCAGTGCTGGTTTTGGTAAGATGGTGGTTAATTGCAGAAGGACCTGAATGCATATTTGCAGCTTTGCTGAATTATGTGTAAAAGAAATGTTCATGGCATGAGTGAAGTGTGTAAAATCCTGATTTATTCTGATGGTTTGGGGGGGTGGGGGTAGTTGCTCTGCTCATTGTTTCCAAACTGCTTTCCCCGTCATGCTTTATTTTCTTCATCTTTGCTCCATGTCAGAATGATGCCTTTGACAGTTTCATTGCTTACAGCTTTCATTCTTCTCCTTTGTGCCTGCAGGCTTTGCTAAACAACGCTGAACAATAAGGCAGTCACTGTGTCCACCCAGCTCAGCTTTTGTCAAACTTTGCACTCCAGCTCATTCTTCTATTTTTTCCAGCTGTATCTTGTATTTAGGCTCTCATGTTCCTGCCAAGGAGTCTGAAAGAATGGTCTTATCACACTATTTTTACATGTTATTCCTTGTATGTGACTGAAAGACTGCCTGGAATCTATTAATATCTGCACTGTAATAAATGACAAAGATTATGTCAACACTAGACCATAGAAGTTGACTGATTAAAAAAAATAATTAATTACCATTCTATATTATCTGTTTCACCTTTAAGGCAAGTAAGAGTTGGGGAAGTTTTATAAGTCTTCATTCCCTTATCCAGAGTCAGTACTAAGGCCTAACAGCTAAAAAGCCCACCAGGATTAGTATGAGACAAGTAGTGTTATGTGTGTAATTCAGTCATTTTACTCTTAGCACTAAACTCCTTTTATTGAATTGTTTTACTGCAGAAAGGTTTTAATCTTCTATTACTGAGAACACCTGAAAAAATGAATGAATAAAATAATTAATAACTTTAACCATTTGGACTGTGAACTTGCAGGATTGCAATCTTCTTTTTTCCCAGTGCCACTCTCTGCCATGATCTCACATTCAGGATCCTTTGGCTTTCCTGTTTACCAAACTGGTGTTTGCCGGTTTACATAGGAACAGAGGTGGGTAACAGAAATTTCTAAAATTATAATTAATTAGTATTTCATACTCTTTCTTAATGCACCTTTTAAAATTATTATCTTCTTAAATATCATTGTATAGAAAAAAATTGCCAAAAATTAAGCTAGACTGGAGCTTTGAATTGTTGCAAGAGATCCTCATCTATCATAAAGAGTTCTCAAAACACTCTCCTCAAAATCATCACAATAAGTTCTTTAGAGTCCATGGCAGCTGGCTTGAAAGCATTAAAAGACAAACAGCAATTTTTTATACTTGATACTGTAGCTGTGTAGATAGAAAACAGGCACTGTGATACATTTAAGTGGACAAAGGATGTGGATTTTGTGAATTTGAGAAATTTTCTAAATCTCATCACTGCATATGATTTATAAGGCAGTCATGACTGATAAAAGGGTTAAGTAAGGAGAAAAAAGTTTCTATTTACACAGTTTAATTTATGGAACAGGTATGTATTTACATTGTCTGGCAAAAGAATTCTTTATAGACTGTAGTGTAATAAACCTCGGTTTTCATATCAGGTTTCCACTGTCTAAATCTGTACATAAATCTACTCTGAGGCATCTGTCCTGAAAAGCATATAATCTAAGACAGGACTAGCTAAGTATGACAAAACGTGTGACAAAATCATATGGATGATCAACTCAGTATGGTTTACAAGAAAAAAGTGTTATATTTGCTCACAAGGATATGGGAACAAAGAAGTGAGCTCTTCTTTGTCAGAGTTCATGGAGAAGCAAGGAAGAATTTATCCCAGAATATATGGAATGACATTTCCATCTCTGTTGAGATTTAAACAACCTTTTCAGCAGTTGCTGCTTGCTTCTTCCCTTGGATTATTTCCATCCAGCTTCTTGTAATTACCTCCCCATTATGTTGATTTGGGATGGGAGTTTGAAAGATGACATCACTCAGACACATATTGTGATATGTATGACTAATCAGTAGTTAACAATGCAACAATTAATTCCTCTGGGGCATTTTATTTGTCACTTAAGAATATTCCTTTGACTCACAGAGTAACTCATACCCTGAGGAAAAATAGCTCATTAGAGCTGCTCTGCAGTTATCACTTGGCAAGTGTCTCCACTGACTTCATGGGGCCTCATTTATTTTAACCTCGATCTGGTATCTCAGCTCTCTTTTTTTTGTTGTTGTGTTTTGTTTTGTTTTTTTTTTTTTTTTTCCCACAGTAGAATACCTGTCATGATTCCAGGCAGAGCAAAGGAATAAAACAGCATTATTAAAAGGAAATCAATAATTTTTTAAAAAAGCTGGGCTTTTCCTCTTTCTTCAACAAGCCTGTGTGGCAAAGTACAAAAATGGCTAAAATAAGGTATGGCCCTGTGCGAATGTTTCCTCTGAGCTTTAGGTTCAGTGCAAAAAGCAGTGTTTTCCAGTGTCCTCATTTGCATTTTCTTATCTTTCCCTGAGATCAGTTCTGCTTGTAGTTTCTCTGTGCATTTTTTAACCTCTTTGCCTGAATTGATTTTTAACATGACTGATAAACCAGAAAAGCTGACAACATTTCTCTGAAGGAATAAAAAGAAAAAAACCCAGAGTCTTCTATTCTAGGTTAATCTGCACAATAGAGATTTTTTTGAGTTTTTTTTTAATCTGCTTCTTCACAAGACTCCGAAATGATGTGGTTTTGGCTGTCATGTGGCCTGAAAAGCATGAGGTTGCACTCTAAAGCCTTGTCCAGAGTGCCTGAGAAAAGGTGCTGTTGTGCAGGTGGGGTTTCTGTCCAGAGGCACTCGAGTTTTTCAGGGACTCCTGTGTTCTGTTCAATCCAAGCAGTTTCTCCTGCAAGGATCTTAGAGGAATGGCAAGAGGTGTCAGGTGCTGCTAAAAATAGTTGATGTATTTGATTCTCTTTGATGTGTCTGAGTGAAAATGTTAATGTGGCCAGACCAGGATGAACGCTGGGCTTCTGCTTCGGTGTGGGGCTTCTGCTAGGGTGTCCTTCTTGGAGCATGGTGCTGGGCAAAGGAATGTGTGGCCAAATCACCATTGGGGCAGCGAGTCTGTTGCGTCTGGGAAGCAAAATCTGGCTGGGAAGGCAGTCGGGGTGTGAGACCACTAGAGAAGAGGCTTGTACGTTGATTCTGTTCACCAGCACCAGAGTGCTGTGCATGGGGTGTGAGAATGGGGACTGCAAATGCAGCTGTTGGTGTGAGGGAGGTGCTGGGAGCCTCAGCGTGGTGGTGGTGGTGGTGGTGAGCTCCAGAGGATGGTACCTTGCACCGCTGGAGCAACCAGCTTGCTCACCTTGCCCTTGCTCCTGAGGGAGGGAAGGGCTGCAGAGGATGCCTGCTGATGGAGGATGTGGGAAAGGCTGAGGTACTCCCTATCTTCTTCATGTCAATCTCTGAGAGTGCAATCTGCCCTCTGGCACTGCCTTGTGGCAGTAGGAGGACAGGATTTTTCAACTCAAGGTCAAAAAAGCATATTTTGGGGTGGTGGGAAATCCTTTCTCATCCACCTCTCTTATCACTGAGTGAATGCAATATCAAATATTTTACATACTGTATGAAATGCGTAATTTACACTGGATTTTGTAAATTCATGCCCCTTACAATTTGCTCTTTAAAATGTTTTCTCTATTAAATATAAAACTCCTGTTCTATAGTAAATCTTGCTGTACGCTGTCATTATTCTACATATCATGCAGCTGAGGCAGTGATGGAGTAAACAGCCTAATAACAATCTCACAGAGGCAAGCAGAGTGAATCAGAGACAAAGAAACTTTTGCTCTATGTAGATAAAACATGAATTTTTACTGTGAAGTTAATGTTTCTAGAAAAAGGAAAACAAAATAGGTTATAAATGGATTATAAATGAGAAGGCAGCAGAATATTTAAAATGCATGCAGGGAGCTACTGTGTACAGTTGGTGAAATGCTCTATGTTCTTTAGAGGCAATAGCTATTTAGAAAGGTATCTGAAACATACTTAAGTGCTGCAGTGTGAAATGACACTAGTTGAGATGGCTATGGCTAAACAAGATTCATTCTTTCAAGAAGTCTAGTCTGATAGACTTTGGGGCTTTTCTTTAAGCTGAAAAATCTGACTTTTCAAAATTGAAACATTTTCTAAACCAGTTTGATTCAGTTTGATAGCTGAAGATATTCTATTTATACAGGGAGTTGTGCACTCCTTCAGCCAGAGAACAGCAAATCACTGCTTGCAATACAGATGCAGTCAGAGCAATACAGTGACTTTCAGTCACTTTTGAAAGCTGGGCAGTTCTAGCCTCTTGCAAAACATCTGTGTACTGGTCTAGTAATTTCCACATCATCTGAACAAAGGAATAGGAAGTTATCCAAGCTGTAATTACCCACGGTACAATGGTTACTGGAATATCACATTCAGATGTGGAGGCTTATTAGTCGTGGAGGGGTAAGAGAGTAACACTCAGATTTGGAAACCCTTCCAAAGGTTCCTTTGCTTTCCAGCAAAGTTTGTTAAGGAGAAGATAAAGGAGCAGCTTGCCCATATGTGAAGCAGAGATTTGATAACAGCAGCTCTCCTGCCTGGCTGGTAGAGGTAAAATGAGAACCATGCAATTAAATTTAAGACTAGGCGGTTTAGATTCCAAGCAGGCACACCTTAAACAGCGTGAGTGATTTGCCAGTGGAATGGTTTAATAAAGATTGTAATAAATTTCCTCCTGTTGGACATTCTAAAATCTGAACTGAATGCTTTTCTGAAGGAAATGTTCCAATTAAAAAAAAAGATGAATACATAAAAGTCTTACAGCACAATTTATTCTGAGGGTCAGAATGGAAGGTTATAATGATCCAGTCTGTCCTCTTGTGAAAAACAAAACAAAACAAAACAAAAAACAAAAAAAACCCAACCCCCCCAGAAAAAGGCTCAGTTGTTGGTTTATGCATGTGAAAGGACTATTCCCCGAGCAGACCTAAAGGATATGAATTGAGAGCTCTCAAGTCCACTTTTGTGATTCGAGCTGTTATTCTAAGTAAGTGGTGACCCTATCTTTGTTTTTGTTACATTGAGTTGGTTCATAAGACTAAGAGCTGATAATATGGTTAATGTTGCTCATATATCTTAAGTCAGTGTGATGCAATAATGAAAAAGGCAATTATTAGTTTCCTTTTGCAATTAAAAAAATCCACATCAGTGGGTTTATTGTGCTTTTGGCTTGAGAGTTCAACAGCTGATGTGTGAGTAATGGTAGTTGCTGGTCTGTGAGCTCTTCCTGACTGCAGAGTCTTAGGGAAAGCACAGGTCACTGCTGTGGACTATCTAGTAGAGTGCAATGAACACAGTATTTCACCTTCCTTAATGCATTGCTGCTCCTCTCTGCTTGGTTTCTTGATTGGAATATAGAAACTAGATTGCTATTAGAAGAAAGCTATGCTATTGCAGAGTTCAAATGTACGTGATATGAGGAGAAACTTCCTCAAAGAAGAGAAAACCATGGCAAATTTGGAAAAGAAGTGGTAAATGTAAAAGAAGTGGTAAGACAATTTAATGGGAGAAATAAAGAACAGGTTAATTAATGGTTAAAAATATGTGTAATTTAGTCACTTGAAATACCTCGGATTTGATACTCCAAGCACAGTATAGTGTAATTCTGAAAGATCAGCACTATCCCATGTTGTCTTAAGAATAATATTTAATACTAAAGACTCTCAGTAATACTAAAGACTCTTGGTAATACTAAAGACTCTCAGTCACTAGGATATTCCTAAACTTTCTGAATTAGACATGTTTCAGCGTGCAGGAAGCATTGCTGCCAGGCATTTCACATCTAGAGGGAATTCTCTTTATTTCTCCCTCAGTAAAGCCGCTTCCTTCTTGCTCACTGTTTTACATTTTCTGTACCAGAAGACTGTGGTCTTCTCTATGTCCTTGGATTCCTTCAGATGAAGATTACTGTTCTCTGTATCTGCTGAAAACACTGCTGCTTTCTGTTGTATTGCAACTAGATGCCCTGTTTCTTTATTCCTGACTGCATGCTTTGTCCTTGATTTAAGTACAGTCCTTACCTGCAACATTTATTTAGACTTAAACATAAACATGTTATAAAGAACAATTGCAGCTGTGAACGTAACACAGTCCAGCTCTTCCATGCCTGCTCCTTATGGGATTGTTGGTTTGATTGTCCAGCTTTGCACAGCCGATTTTGGTGCACACCAAACCATATAGCCTGTGGTCCCTAAATAAAGAAGCAGACTGCTAACCTTTGGTGCTGACATACCTAGAGCAGACTTTGTGACCACACTCTTCATTAGTTTTTCAACCAGTGTCTCTTAGTTTCATTATCTTGAACTGCATTGAACAGTCAGTCCTATGGTGTTCAGCGAGGTCAGGTCCAGTAACCCTGAAACTGCCCCTTTCCCTTGGCTGTCCTTTGCAGTGCTGGAGTGCCCACCTGCCTCTTCAGTTTGGCTTATCCTAATTAAGCAGCAGAAACAATTGCTGTGTATATTGGGATCACACAAAATATTATAATGATCTCCTTGTTTCCATTATGAAATGGACAGAGATTTTTTTAGACCGTTGTTATAGTGATTACTTGTAAATCCACAGTTTATAAAGGCTACAGACACAGTGAGTACTTGAAAAGGTTTGTTTTTCAAGACTTTAGTATAATGCCGCCTGTTTTGGTCTAACTGCTCATGTTAAAATAAATTCACAGGTTTTCTGAGAACCAGATGCATAATATGCTGTAAGTTTGCAGAATTTGCGATTGTTGGCAATAAGAAATTTTTCATTGAATAATTTATTTCTATTTAGGTAATCTTTAGCTCCTTTTGAAAAGAATGTTCAATTATTCATGAACTATATGTTTACTTTTCTCAATACTTTGGAGATTGTCACATATCTGAGAAGAGAGTGTCTGTCCTCCATTACTATGTTTAAAAGGTTTAGGAACTTCTCAGCAGATCAAAGAAGAAGTGAAGACCTTTTAATCTGATCACTAAGAAAACAGAGGTTTGCTAGTCTAGTCTGTATAAAGCATACATAAAAAACTTCAATGAGAGAAGCGTAAAATTAATCAAAGTCAATTTATGTTAAAAGAAAATTGAATCTTGGCAGTTTTGAGGTTAATTAACCACTGATGACATAAAACAATATTGGGGCATTCTCCCTTCTACATTTTAAATTGAATTTTAGATTGAATTTTAGAACCAATATTTCAATAGAAATATTCTGGGTCGAGAAAGGGTAAGTGCAGAGTCATCCTCTTGACTCTTTGTAGAGATTGTTTTGCAAGTGATCTGTGGTAGTTCTTATGAAGTAGTTTATTTAGCTGACATAAGGTATGTAAATTTTAATATGGATCTTTTGAACCTTCTTCAGACTGTGACTCAAATCTTCATAATGAAAAGCATCAGGAATCTTAGATTTCTATAAATGTATTCAGTTAATTTCAATTGTGCATCATGTTAATTAGTTATTAAAGCCAATGGATAATTATGTATTTTAATGTCATACATACATCTTACAAGGCAATTACATGGCAATAAGAAAGAAAAAGCAATTCTTATCCTCTTACAGCAAATATTGCAGTCAATACAAATGATTGTATGAGTTGAGGTAATCTGAAACATGGATTGAACGTCACGAGGTTTAGAAAGCAAAAGTGTTCTGGAATTAGATTTGATGAGCATGTCTGAGTGGCTGTTCTAATGGCACCAGACTGTTGGCCCTTTGCTCAGTTTGCTGTTTCATTTAAGCTAGCTCCAAGTGAAAACAAATGCTCTCATGAAAGGCAGAGCACTTGTAGGTGAATTTAATAAAAGCTGTCAGACAGTAAAAAACCCGAAAAGAAAACACAGGAAGATAGAAGAATTCAGTAAAATTGTTCCCAGCACATTGTCAACGAATCTTGAATTACATTTTTCTCTTAATTGGAGTGGAGATTGAATTTTAATAACCTTTATTATAGCATTTCTGTAGATTGTTTCTGGGTAGATCAGTGTAGGGAAACAGAACAATTCAATTAGATAACCACAAACTGAAAAGTGTTAGTCATGAATGTAAGTTGAAGTTTTTATTTTGTAGTAGACAGAATCAGTCACGTGAAATACAGTATTGATCAGTATTGGATCAGAAAAATATCATAATTTATCCTGTACTTTTAAAAAATGTGTCTTGTTTTCTGAAGAACAAATAGTTGAATTATTTTTTTCCTCAATTTTAAGGACAAAAAAAGGAATCTAGCTCATTAATTATTAGTAATGTTAAATGTTGACATGGGAAAAGGAGCTTTGGCTTATCTTCTAGGATTATTTATACATTTCAAATTGGATATTCAGTAGATAAAACAATAATTGAAAGACATTCAAGCAGACTCAGAGCAATTATGTGATGAACCAACCACTTCTGCTCTGCAGGTTTGGTTTGTTTTTTTGTTTTTTTTTTTTTGACAACAGACTGAGCAACATTTTTTGCTCTGCTAAGCAAAAGCAGAAATAGTCTCAGGGTGACTTCTACAATTCTTACATCTGTAGCAGCATCTTCTTAAAATAGTCCTCTACCTGCTGTTAGTCCATCTCTTCTGAGTAACACAGTGAGCAGCCTTGCCTTCCCTCTGAATAACAGCCTATTCTCTTGCTGAGCAAGAGCGTTTTCTTACAATTTGTTATTATTGCATTAGATTGTGATTTTAGGTTGGAGTCCTTGAGCTAAGAATATTTGTTCTCCTAAGAGGTTATGGCCACAAACCCTGCACACTCCACGCCTGTTTGAAATTTGGTTCACTGTTAAATTTTGTGTCCCTGTGCTTTGTCATGCCTTTGATTGCCAATGCATTTCATGTTATGGAAAAACACCAGGAAACCACATTCCCTTATTTGTTTAGATTTTCCATTCTTTCCATTTCAAGGTAAGCAGGAATTATGTTTTGAAATGGATGATTCACAGGCATAATCATTCTAGTTTGGCAGTGATACTGAACCATAGTGTCACATCCTTTAAACACAGCATAAAATTTGCTAGTATAAAGAAAATGGCCTTGCTTATATCACTGAAACTTCCTTGGTCTTATCACAGCTCTTCTTTTCCTAACTTTCTTAGTTTCCTTTCCTAATGGTGCTGTATATTCATGTAGCAACAAGGTCAATAAATCAGCCCTTCCTATTCCGTTTGTTGTGCAAATATACTTACCTTAGAGCAAAGAAAGGGACACACTGATAGAATAGGCTCACTCGCTACAGGAGACATCTTCTCATTTTTATCCCATGTATGCAGCACTGCAGTGTCAGAACTACCTCTGATTTTATTCCTACAAGAGCAGAGCATACCCACAAATTATTGTATCTATGCATCCAAGTTATGATTTCCCCAGTTATATTTTCTTGCTTTATTCCTTTCCATTGATTTATTGACAGGATATAAAGCTTTTAGAACTGCAGATACAGTTACCTTGGGAGCCTCTAGTGCAAAAGGCAAACGAGCTGTTTACCTTGCAGAGAACACGCTTTCATTGCTTCATCTTCCATGCCCAGTGAAAAGATCAGAACTTGACAGGTGGCATAACTTTCTGAAGGCTTATTTTTTTGCCATAAATGCTTAACATAATAGTATTTAATTGCTTCTGCTAAGCTTTTTTTAAGTGGAAAGTAAGATGGATCTCAAAATGATGGATGGAGACAGGATCTAATATGCTTTTTCAGGAGACAAATGCTTTACTGCTTCATCCCCACTCACTCTGGTTCAACTTTCTGTGGTGTTTGACCAGCTGGGCTGTTCTCAGCTGGAAACACTAGATCAACAAATGCTAATATTGACTCTCTTCTTGCCTTATTGGGCTTTGTCTTGAAAGGCTACTGAGATTTAAATGTTGAAGGTACAAAACATTGTTCAAGATATGGCTACCATTGAAAAGGGGAGGGGGGGAAGAGACAATTCAAAATCTCAACTACAAATTAGAATGGTTTCTATTCTAATGCAGGACAATTTGGGCTGCCTGAAAAACACTTGTTAAACTTGCCTGAAGCTTCAGACTTGTCACTTTTCTCACAAAACACAGAGGAGGCAACACTCAGAAGAAGACCCCAGCTGAATTATTGCTACTTCTGTGCACTGAATTGGACTGGGGAAGCAGCTCTCATATATCACTTTTAAAAACAAGATAACATGGTTTCTCTTCCAGAAATGTGCTAGAATAAATCACCTTAAGTAAGAGCATAGTTTTCAACTTTAATTTTTAAGTCCGCAAATACTCTGAATTATTTGGTATTGTTGTTTAATAAATAATTTCTTTCATTAATTTTGAGTTGCCCACTTTACTTGCTTAAATTCCTATTTATTTAAATAAGTGAAATCCTTTCACAGGTCTGCCTCTTGCTGTTTAACCTTTCTTCTTTCCTTTCTTAATGGGACTGTCATTGTAAAAGGACATCTCTTTTGAAGCACAGTAAATGTTATTTCTTGAACTATTTGAAGGCATTGTAATTGGGTAAAGTCATGAGGTAAGGTGCAAAAGATGCAGCTTCCTTGGCCCTCCAAAAGCAGCCACGCGTCTGTGTCCTGGCACTTTTTGTCTGGGAGCAATCTTCGTCCATATTCAATTCATGCCCCAAAAGTGGCAATTTTCCCACAGTGCTTCTGCGATCGAATGATGGGGATTTTCTCTGAGAAGAAAGCCTGCCACCTTTGGCTTTCAGATGCAAAAGATGCGGCTTCCTTGGCCCTTTGAAAGCAGCCATGTGTCTGTGTCCTGGCACTTTTTGTCTGGGAGCAATCTTGGTCCATATTCAATTCAGGCCAATTTTCCCACGATGCTTCTGCCATCGAACATCAGGGATTTTCTCTGAGAAGAAAGCCGCTGCCTTTGGCTCTCAGGTGCAAAAGATGGGGCTTTCTTGGCCCTCCAAAAGCAGCCATGCATCCGTGTCCTGGCACTTTTTTGTCTGGGAAATATCTTTGTCCATATTCAATTCATGCCCAAAAAGTGGCAATTTTCCCACGGTGCTTCTGCCCTCGAACGATGGGGATTTTCTCCAAGAAGAAATTCTGACACCTCGGGTGCGTCTTTTGCACCTGAGGAAAGATATGTATGACAAATAATGGTGAATAAATTCTGACAGATGGATTATGCATCCTGCGATGTGCGGAGGTCTGGGGCGAGGAAAGCAATTGCATAATTAAAGCATGTATCATAATATGGAAGCTGCATTAGGCAACCTTGAATCTGGCATTTCTTGACTTCTCAGAGTTTGCAACCCCTGTGTGTAGGTCACCTCCTGTTGTCACCTAACAAGGAAGAGAATTATTATACAACAGATGTTTAATTTGAATGAAGTCCAGGGTTCTTTCCAGTAAATCTTACTGAATTTAGAAGAGCTATGTTTTGACAACATCCAGCATAAAATGCTCATGTCTGTATTGTCCTCTTTCATATCTACACTGTTTGCTGACTTCCTTCCAATGCTCTCAGCTAACTTCTGTCTTGATATTTTTGTTAAAAAACATGTTCTGAAGATTAAATGCAAACTAGGAAACTTACAGTATGAATTCTCAGCTGAATAAATTGCTGTGTCTATTTTTAAGTTAAGGTTTATGTGAATACCAGTGGAGAACCTGCATCATACTTGAAACTTTCAGACCTTACCGATGCCTCATCCAAACAAAACACTTGGGCACTGCCTCGACTGAATTGTTTAGCAGCTCTATTAATAATGTCATATATGGAACTACTAGAAGGGCAAACAGGCAAGGGTTAGGTTTAACTTTTGTCATGCAAAATTGTTTCCAGAGACAAAAATCTCTTCAGCCCATCACTGTGGTTGAGTTCATTCTGGAAGCAAGTTGCTTCATGAAGACCATATTCCAGAAGTTCTGCAGTTTTATTTATTACTCTGCACTTTTGTAATATGAACTAATATGTCTCACTTTGTTTCCAAGAATATTAATTAGTTTTCTGAAATACAATAAGGTAGTGTGTTTAGAAAAAAAAAAAAAAATTATTCATTAAATTTCACTGAGACAGTTGTTTGTTTTTTTTTTTTTAAATCTGCCTACAGATGAAAATCACACCTGAAGCAAAACTCTTATCCTGCACTGGTAGTCCTATAAGAAAATGATGTTGAGAGGTTTATAAATTTTGTCTAACATTTTTGGTCTAGAAAGAACAGTTTCCCTAAGTCTTTTTGGGTTGTTCTTTTTCTAATGCCCCAGATATTTTTGTTGTGCTATTTTGGAGCCTCCAAAGTTTAAAAAATTTCCAGTTTATTTGTTTCTTTTCTTTAATTTCAGACAGGTTTCTATTTTTGACATCCAAGTCTACTTAGTTCAGCCATGTAATTTGAATTAATTTATTTTTCTTTTCCACTTGCTTACAAACTGTGGAAGAGATGTTCAGGGACAAGTTAAATTGACTAAAGTGAGTGGGAGACTTTCCATTGCCTATAAAGAATTTTGACTGGACCATTGTAATTCAAAAGAATGAAACTAATTTTGTGAGTCTGTAGATAGATTCGGCTACATCATTTTGAGAAAAAACAAGGACTAATTACCTATGTAACTAATTATGGGTCTGCCACTGTAACCAAATACTTCTAACAGCCTGTTAAATGAAATAGCAAAGCTGTTGTGTCATTCTGTGTCACAGACCTTGGGGGGAAACGGGAAGAGCCACTCTGCACGCAAATGCGGGGTAAAGCAAAATGGCCAAATATTTATTAGAGTACAACGGTTTTATAGGGGCTAGCTAGAAGGAGCTAGAAACTAGGCGGGGTTCTG
>JAWWEE010000004.1:11625056-11649041 GCA_035221455.1 Xenops minutus
GGGGGCGGCGCGGCGGTGCGGTGCGGGGCGGTGCGGTGCGGGGCGGCGCGGTGCGGTGCGGTGCGGTGCGGGGCGGTGCGGTGCGGTGCGGTGCGGTGCGGTGCGGTGCGGTGCGGTGCGGTGCGGTGCGGTGCGGTGCGGTGCTCTGCTCCGTCTGAGGAGTTTGCCGCGAGTTTGCCGGTCGAGCAGTCCGAGATGGCAGAGATGCCCTTGGCTCCGGCGTGCCCCGTCCCCGGTGTAACCAGCCGAGAGACTTCGGCCGCAGTTTGTAATACGGGTTATTAACGCCTGCCTGGGGTTTTTTCCTCCCCCTCCTCCCCCTTCCTTTTTTTTTTTTCTGCCTGGGAAGTTTTTGCCAGCAGAAATGTCCTGGGTGTAGAGATGGGAGATAAAGTGTAAAGCAACTTGCAGAATTGGTTTCTGAATTAGGGAGCGTCTGAAAACCAAGTTTGTGCTTTAGCGAGGGTGCTGGGAAGTCGAAGGCGTAAGTGTTGGTTAGGTTAAAGCTTTGAAACAAGAAATTGTGAGAGGAATATTGTTTGGAAGATGTTAGGACATTGTTTTGAAAATAAATGTTTAACAGTAAGAAGAGAAATGGAGTGTGATTATAATCTCAAAATGTTGCAGTTTGAGTATTTCACTTTTTACTGTGGCTGGGCTGATAAATACTGTAATTCTAGAAGTATGTTGAAAAAACATTTGCTTAATGTAGTTGACCCACCAGAATGGATTGTATGGTTTCTCTTACTGCATGTATGTGAGTATTAGGTATTTTATACATTGTTTTGTGTATCTTACACATTCAGAGACTCTAAAGATCCTGTAGGCTGTATTTGCATTGTATAATGCATGCAGATAATTGTTTTAGCCTGTGACTGATGTGCTTAAAATGTGCTACCATATCATATCACTCAGAAAACCAGAAAATTAGATTTGTACCACAGACTAATATTATGGAATTTCTGTTTCAAGTGCTGTTTGAATTAGTGGTATGCCTTTTACAGTGTTGTGTATGTTTGTTTTTAATATTGCAGATGCATTTTGATTGCAAGACTGCTGAAATGCTTTGAGGACTGCACTTCCTTTCCTAACCATGAACAGTTCAAAATCACCAGGGCTGGCTGGATTTGGAGTATTGAAAAACACAACCTGCCACATGGATAAAAAAATTTCAGTTTTCTTTTCAATAACCTTCATGACGGTGGGAATTTTGTCCAATAGTCTTGCAATAGCAATTCTCATGAAGGCATACCAGAGATTTAGACAGAAATCGAAAGCCTCGTTTTTGCTTCTCGCCAGTAGTTTGGTTGTCACAGATCTCTTCGGCCACCTCATCAATGGAGCCATTGCAGTGTTTGTGTATGCGTCGGATAAAGACTGGATTCGATTTAACCAGTACAACATTCTTTGCAGTGTTTTTGGCATCTGCATGGTTTTCTTTGGTCTGTGCCCGCTCTTCTTGGGCAGTGTCATGGCTGTTGAACGGTGCATTGGAGTCACTAAACCAATATTTCACTCTACAAAAATGACTTCTAGACATGTGAAAATGATGTTGACTATGGTATGTCTGTTTGCTGTTCTTATAGCTTTGCTGCCTATTCTTAGGTTTAGAGCCTACCAAATTCAAGCATCGAGGACCTGGTGCTTCTATAAAACAGAACATGTTGAGGACTGGGAAGACAGATTTTATCTCTTACTTTTTTCTTGCCTTGGGTTACTGGCCCTTGCTATTTCATTCCTGTGCAATGCTGTCACAGGAATTACCCTCTTAAGAGTCAAATTTAAAAGTCAACAAAGACAAGGCAGATCGCATCATTTTGAAATGATCATTCAGCTCTTGGCTATTATGTGTGTTTCTTGCATTTGCTGGAGTCCATTCCTGGTAAGAGCCTAATGTGTTTGCCAGTGTTTAATGCACATCACTATATAAAAGTTATACTTTTTTATCTCCAGGTTTTAAAGTGCTTTAGCTGTGATAACAGCTCCATTTGCTCAGTGTTACAAATTTTATAGCTTATTGCCCATAATGTATATACCTATGCATCTATAAAAAATTGAAACTTATTCTCCACTTCTGATCATAAACAAAGTACGTTGAGTAAGCTGAATATCTAATGAATGTGAGGACTGTATTTCCAATGCTGTGAAGTAGACAGTGATAGAAGAATGGTAGCTAGAATAATCAGAATAATACTAAGCTTGTCCAAAAATCCAGTGAAATCTTGGAGTGGGAAGTATTTTTAGTCTGTACTGTGGTTCATATAACTTTTTTGTTTATGGCAATCTGTTATTTTCACAGTTTACTGCTACTTGTGAACTTTGTTAGGCAGGTAACAGTTAAGAACTTAGAAATCCTCCACTCCATTAACACGGTGCTAAGGGCTTTGCTTTAGAGTCACGTTGAGAAACAGTGGTTGGCAGTGGGTTAAAATCAACATTTGGTTTAGACCTAAGCAAGCTGGGTTCGTAATCTGGGCAGGGGACTAGCAAAGCTGCTTTGTGCAGTTGGAATGCTTTCTCAGCCATCCCAGCTGTAACTTAGGACTACCTGCTGTCACTCTACGGCTCTCCCAAAGTGGTAAGTGCTGCTCATGTTAGTGTGTGCTTTGTCAGTGAGCAGGGCCAAGGGAAGTGGGATTGTGGTATGGAATAGAATTTGATGACTCCTGTTGTATAATGGCATTGTAAAGCTGGTATTAGCTGTGACTCTCTTTTTAGTGTAGCAAACTTGTGTGAAGAAAATTAATTTCTTTGCTCTGGTCAGAGAGGTTAAGTTACAAGCCATATGAAATCTTAATTTCCGTAGTTTTCCACTGATACAAATGGGGAGCAATTTTGGTTTGAGCTAACAAATACAGACATTTAAATCTGAGATCTGTCTCAGATCCAGCTATATCTTGTCTCCTCACTGCCTGTGGCAGAGAATGAAGTTACCTGAGTTAGTGCTCAACCAGATACTGATACTAGCCTTGCTGTAGCAGTTGGGTATGTCTGGCAGGTAGCATTTAATTAATCCGGTATGGCAGACTGCAAGGAGAAAGTCTGATATAAATGTCTGCATCACTGAAATGCACAAAAGCTCTTTCACTTTCATTCAAATCACAGAATTTTTCTAGTCTTGCTCTGCAACATAGTTTAAATTCATGTTGGCTTCTGTCAGTGTTGTGGCTGTAGTGTAGTGAGCATAAACAAAGTTGTCAGAGCAGTATAGCAAGTTTAGTAGTGAACTTCCTTCCAGTTACTTCAGACACCTTCTGAGGTTTGTCTGGGGCGAGCCACAGAGTGGTTTTTAAGAAGAGCAACTCAAAGGATGACTTTACATTCCATGAAAAAGCAGCATTATCATCTGGTGACACTTTTTTAATTGAAATAAAATAGTTGTTCTCAAAGGTGGGAATTAATTTGTTTTTTAAAAACCGTTGGGTGTCAGAAGAGTGATAACCTTTTTTAATTCAAAAGAGGTGGTTCATTTATTCAACATATGAAGGAACCCTAATTTGCAAGTACTGTGGTGTTTTTTTCACTGTTGGTAATTTTTTTGTGCCTTTCAATATTTAGTAATTGTAATATATACAGTATATATATAAAATTATATTTTTTTAAATCCTGACAATCTAATGAAATCACAGCACTACTTTTGTTAAGGCATTTAACTTCATCTAAGTTGTAGTGGAAGATGAATTATTAGTCCAGGAGGAATTTTTTTTCAGAGACTTTTCACAGTTTGGTGTTTGCATCAGCTGAGGATATAGGCCAGTGAGTGACTTCTTGCTTAATTTTGTCCTTAGCAGTTTTTGAGACTGTGTTGCAGAGGGGGCGGTACACAAGCAATTCTGGTTTATCGGGTGGCAAATCTGCAGGTGCTCTCTGTGAGTGCTGGACTTGCGATGCTTGGCTTCTGGATCTCTTTTGAAATGGGATGAGGAAACTAGCACCAAAGTCAGGCTTGGCAGTAGGGAGAATAGTTATGCAATATGGACAAATTTATGTTAGAAAGGAAGGGGTTTTTTTTTAAAAAAAATAAAGTTAGTATATGGTAGGATTTAGTTCTTGATGAAAAGTTTTATGGAAGTGTTTTAGCCAGAGAGCTCAGTAGTCTGGGAAATGCAATGGCATGGAGTCATTTGTAGGTATTTCCTTTCTGGCTCTTAGGATCATAGTCTATATGAATTAATTAACTGAATTACCCAGTCTTTGTTTTGAAAGCATTCTGTTTACTGAATACAAACAGAATTATAAGTGTGGTGTTAATTTAGCAAGATTTTTTGGCCTGCAGTGGAATAAGGCTTTGTCAGGAGTGTATAGCTCAAGTGCTACTTTAAAGTGATCTAGAATTTATCAAGGTGTATGATTTGTGATGAGTTGCTGATTCAGACCTACTTATCTGATATATCTAAAACCTCTCAGGGCTTTTAACTTGCGAAATTGATAGTTTACATTCTATAATATAATCAGCATATACCAAAGTAAGTATTTCTTGACATAAATATAAGCAGGTGTTTATAGGTGAAAAGGACCCAAATACATGCTTGTTCTTCAAGCATTTGCGTCTTAAATTTTTATTCTCCAAGCTGAATCTAGAAGTCAGTGTTAGTCTTTGAATTGTGAGTTTTACCTATGTTCTCTATCGCAAAGAGTATACAGAACCAAATGTTTGTGAGAGTCAATTGCCTCAATGTAAACTAAAGCAATTAGAAACTAAACAAACCTTTGGCAGAGAAAGTGGAGGAAGGCAATGTGGTTTATGCCACGTGGTTTGCAGATACAAGAGTTTGGATTTATTGTGTGATTCCCCATCGAATGGTAGGGGTTACTTTGTTTATTTTCCTTTTGTTTGCAATCTAGTCTGGTGTTATGCCCATTGATATATGTGCATGGCTACCGTAATCTAGTCTGTCCAGTACTGTAATCCAACTACAGATTTACTTCACTATTAGACTTTAATTTAATTTCATGGGGTTTTTTCCAAGTGTAGTTAATATTCAGACATTGTCACTATCTTGTGATAAAATCACTTTTAGATGTCATTAGAGGCCAAAGACCCTGGATCATCCTTTATGGTGTCTGGTGTAGAACTGAAGTCGACTTCTGCATCTTTTCAGTGGTAGTGAAGTTGCTTTGATGCCTTTATGTGTGTGTAAATGCATATATAGCTAACATGTAATATTATATATAATAATAATATATAGTATTACAATTAATCCCCACCTCTTTTTTAGGACTACTGGAGATCTGTAACATTTTTCAGAAGCAGAGCCCATGCTATTGCTCATGTGGAGCTCTGCCTGGAGCTGTTGGGCAGGGACTTCCTTCTGGTGTTTTTTTTTTTCCCTTTTGATTTCTTTCCTGAAGCTCCATCTCATCTATTTTTCAAAACTGAGCAGATTTTCATGTTTTCTGCAACAGTGAGGGAATCTTTCCTTTTTGAAGTATGAGAATGAAGGGTACTCCCTACTTCTTCCCAGAAGGGGGAACATTGATCTCTATCTGAGGAACTGCAAGAGGGAGGGAATTCACAAAAAAAACCCCACAAGCGAAAGTCACGAGTTTTATAGAATATGTAGTCAATGATTTGCAGACACACATTTGTTCTGAAAGTCCAAATAATTTTTCTTTGTGATGGGTAATTCCAGGTAAATATGTTCTGAAGATAGTAACATCAGCATCTCTGCAGGGTCATCTTTTCTTATCCTTACTAGAGCCTTTGCTAGGGGTTTGTGCATTTTGCTGGATAAATTTGGTCCCTAGGGGTTGGATACCCAAAGCAAATAGTTGGGCTAGAGCGTTTTGTGACAGGCACCTCTGATGAAATAGATTGTTATATAAAGCTGGGTTTTGGCTGTGACTTAACATCTGGCCTGTCATGAAACAGCTTGGTTTTGGAGCTGTGTTTGTATGAGCAAATTCTGACTTCAGTACGTCATATTCTGTAGGGCTCAAGGGATAAGCATATTTTAAATTTTGTTTTTGGAGTAGCTAAGTGCCTGTAATTATGGACAGGAGGGATTTATTTCAGAGGAATAGGAACAAAGTGGGATGCGGAGAAATTTCTAATCTCTTTCATATGTGGAACGGAGTCTCAGCCTGAGAAAAATACTTTTACATTCAAACAATTCTTCTTAAGATCTTTTTCCATGCAGTTATCTGATTAATTTCAGTCCAGTTTTGCCTCCCCTATGCTGCAGAAAATAGCCACTCCAGTTTTTGGGGATTTTTTTTTTTTTTTTTTAAAGAGCTCAGTTGTTTATTTCATGTGATTGAATCAACTCTTATTCAGTTGCTTTTTTTACTGCATATCTTAATTTTTATCAATCCCTTCTCATGTAATCTCTCCCCTTTACAATCTGTTATGTTGTGTCTCTTTGAACTTGCTCTGACTTCTTGTCCTCAGATTATTGTCTCATACAATGGAACTTGATGGCTGATTTTCTTGCACCTAGGGCTGTGTTCAATTGACTGATTCACTTCAGCCTAGAAGCTGCTGGAGCTGATCTGAGTGGTCCTTTCAGCAAATGTGCTTCTGGAGCTGGTGACAAGGGCAGCTGTGCACTAACAGGGAGGCTGTTCTTGGAATACCTGTACCCCATCCCACCCTGGTTGCTCCACTTCATATTTTGGGTGCAGAGACAGGCTCGTAGTTGGTATGTGCTAAAGGAGGTCAGTTTGTTGCAGGTTTTTTACTAAGTAAGTTCTAGTTGCATGCAATATAAGGTAGTTTGAGGTACAAGGCAATCCTCTGGGCATCTCGTTTGAGCGTTTTTTTTCATGTGCAGCTGTGTATACACATGCACAGTGACACTTTGCCAGGAGTTCATGCCCGTGTTACCCTTGAAGTCTCTCCCTCCATTCTTGTTTTCTGTCTCTTTAATAAGCTGGCTGTTTAATTTTCTCTTATACTGCCTTATGCTTATATGTGCAATGGGCATCATGTTGTTGGGCATAAAGCTTGTTCCTTTATTAATGCTGTTTGTATGCCTTCAACTATTGCTGGTTGTACTTCCCCTACAACAAAAGAGTTACTTAAAAATTTATCTGTTGTGCTTTTGTGACTGGTGATTTTTCATAATCAGAAAGTGCAGCTGAGGAGAAGCCAAGATGTGTCCCAGGATGGAGGGCCACGCTCTGCCAGGGAGGCCCTTATTGCCTGGTCTCACTCATGGCTGCTCTGCAGAAGAGCGTTCTCATCTTATGCATTGTTAGTCAAAGCTGCAGCCTCTGTGAGCTTGTTGTGCCTGCACAGGCACTGTCAACAGGGAGAGTGATCTTTTCTGTTGCAAAAGAATAAATTAGGCTTTCAATTTCCAGTCATGTGTTTCTGAAGACTGAAGAAGACACTCTTAAATATGTTTAGCTAACCTTGCAGCTTTGAATGCTGTTGTAAACTTTCAGAGGGAAAATACGCACTTTGTCTGTCCTTGCTAGAATGGTTGTCTGTTGACACCGTGCCAAGGTGGGATGTGTTGGCAGAAGATGTGGTTTGCATTGGGCCATGCTTCACACCCTGCCTGTGGTGGGGGAGGTGACCTGTGGCAGGGCCCCCAAGGCAGTACTTGTTGGATGCATCTCTGAGGACAGGTGCAAGCCCATCTCAGGAGCCCACTGCTGCTACAATGGTTTTATTAAATGAACCAGTTTCATAGGGAAAGGAAAACACCCTTTTTGCCAGCAGCAGGCCTGCTAGGTACACCTCTTTATTTCTAGTCCAAAGCATCAATACAGTAATGGTTATTGTTGTCTGTAGGTAGTTATTTCTCTTCCCAACACTGTGTCAGAAGAGGTCAGGAGTGGCAGTTTGAGTTAATAAAATGCTCACTAGGTTCCTCTGAAAAGAAAAATTTTATGAATTTGCTTGTCGTTCGAGCTACACTAGAAAAGAGCTCTTGATCTCCCTCCTATCATGGTTCTTTGGTTGCTTGCTGAGTTTCCTAATAAATCCATTAACACTGTTCAAATTCAATTAATGTTCTTGCTTGAGTTCCTTTGAATAGGTGTCTGATACTCAGGGTTAAATTGCTGAAAGGTTAATGTAATTTATAATATTAGAGGCCAAAAGGTATTTTGAAATAAATATCTCATTTTAGAATTTACGAGGAAAGAGAACACTCATTTGGATTGAAATTTTTGTTAGTCTAAAGACAGAAGTGTCTTTCCAGCTTGATTTCCCATGGAATAAGGTTTAATCAGCAACTCAGGCAATTTGAGTGTGCTTTTGTATGTCCCCATGAAAATACTGCATGGAAAGAATTTGCAGGCGTTTGCAGAGTAACAGAGTTTAATACAATGCATTTAAAAATTCAATCCACCTATTCAGCTTTGTTTCTATTATACTAGAAACCCTTGGAATAAGATGTTCATGCCTTTTTTAGTATTGGTTGTGGAGATCTTTCTTTTATTTAAGATTCTTAAGAAGCTGGCAAATTTCCACGAGGTTAGATGAGAAATGGAATGAGATTAATTTTAAAAGTATACCCACCTGGTGTTCAGAAGTGGTCTGTTTTCCTCTTTTGCAATATGTAGTGATCTTACAGGTCTTACCCTTTCTGAGAAATATGAATCATTTAAAAAAAATGTTTATAAATGTGAGCCAGGGTGTAGTTTAGCACAGAGTGCTTAGAAACTGTATTAATTGTGGCTATATTTGTAATTCAAGTATTTACCTCCCTCTCACAGAAGTGAGGGAGCTGAGCAGCTGAGATACTCTCTCAACAGGAAAGAAGTGCTGGAGAAGGAACAGACAGTGGTGATGACATGGACAAGGGAAGGAAGAAGGGCTGAGATTGACAGATTGCCCTTTACCAGAGGCTTTTGGGGAAGCATAAATATAGTTTTTGTTATTTATGTTTACTTGTACTCTTTGGAAACTTACGTAAAGCCTTTTCTGAAAACGCAGTGCCATCAGAAAACAATAAGATTGGTTTGGAGAGAAAAAGTAGGGAAGGCAGATTTTGAGTCATGAGAACATGGCATTTCCAAAGTAATGTTCTGGTTTTCTTTCATAATTTCTTGTTTCCTGATTTTTAAATTTAGATGATACATGCCAAGTTAAACCATGAAGGTCTATAAATTGAAACACAATGTATTGTTACAAATACTTCAGTGAGTTTCACAGAAACTTCTGATTTTTTATTTTTTTTCAATTTTGAAGTTACCATCTCAAAAAAATCAAATTCTTAAAAGTTCACCCAAATGAATTTGCCATTCATAACCTCTCCGTATTTATTCAGTTGGTAAAGTTTTTGGATTCTCTGCTTGATATTAAAAAGTAAGTCAGTTTGTCATACATTCCATTGTTTGGTATAAGAGAATTCTTCCTATTTCCTAGGTACTGCACTTATTCAGGCCTTTCTTACTTGAAAATACCATACACTGCATAACCATTTTTGGCAAATATCATACACAGCATAACCATTTTTGGATAGCTATTTTAGGAAGGCTCTCCTTCCTGACTATCTAAACACTTAAAAATGGTAATGTTGTTGCTGAAAAGTCTCAGGGACAAATACACTCACATGGAACAACTCCAGAAAGTCTTTCATCCTCAGCAGGTTTAATGATAGACATCAGGGTGTGATACACATTTATATATTCCGAGAGATAATTATGGTGTTAATTCACAATCTTAAGTTTGGCATGATATTTATAAATGCTTTCTAGTAGAAGTTAATGGTCTCAGTAATACTGTAGAATTTGTTAATACCTGAGAGGAATTACTGACTTGCATTTGGGTTGCGAGCTCCCTGAGGACAAGAGGGTGCCTGTTCCCTGCGTGCCCAGTGCCCAGCAGTGCAGGAGCACTGTTGTGGCTTCTGTGTGTGTGCTTTCAGAAGCAGCAGTGGTCAGGTAGTAGAACATTGCAGAAAGGGCTTACACCAGGAATCAGGGTAAAGTTTTAGTAATTGAGACTCATTCTTTTGGATTCATTCTCCTATTGGATGAGGTGAAATAATGAGTGGCAGAATGAACTGGAGCTGCATTGTAGGTAATGTACTGTCTCTTGCTGAAGGATTGCACTTATGTGCTCCAGACAGAGCAGGGAGTGGAGAGCAGCTCATAAGCTTGCTCTTAGCCCTCCTGTGTTTGGGGAAGACCCCCTTCAGAGCCGCATGCTGAAGGGCAGGTTTGAGTGGCATGAGAGCTGTGCTTCTGCATGATTTCCCAAAGAAGGCTGAAGATGAACCTTTGCGTAAGGGATGTCCTGAATTGGCATTTTTAAGACAGTTACATCTCAGTACTAAACTCACAGACACCAAAGATGACTTTGTCATTGGAGAATTGGAAATGAATGACTGATCTCCAGCTGTTTCCCCTTTTGCTGTTCTGGACCTGTGTGCTGCTCCTCAGGAGACTCAAGCCCTGCGTGAGCTGGCTGAGCATGGGCTGCATGGCCATCTCAAAGTGACAGGATTGAGGCAGGATGAAAAGGATGCAGTGAATTTGCTCAAGAGTAACCTCGTCACTCATGTTTTGACCGATGTCAGGACACGAGTATGTGGGGATGAAGACTCTTGTGCTGGGAGGGATGTGACCAGCTGTGTTCCCATCTGCTTCACTGCATGGAAAAAGAGAAGGTGAAGCAGGAAGGAAGTGAGGATCCATGTAAGTGGTAACAATTTGGTTTAGGATTTACAGCTCATTAGTGAATTGAAAATAAAATTGAATCCGCGTTTTACCAGGAGCATTTGCTGAAGTACTGAGAATAAATCACTCTTAAATGGAGACTTGATTTTTCTCTTCCATCCTCCACCTAAAATGTGGTCCAGCTGTCAAGCAGTCCCTTTCAGTTTATTTACCAACATTAAAGAAAAAAGTAATTGTAAATTATATATTCCAACTTGGTAAATATATTCCTAATTCCTTAGCCTTGATATTTCTGCTCACACCTTCTTAGTTTACTTCTCCAGAATGATATATAGAATAAGTCACTTTAAGAAAGGTGATTAAAAAACCCAACAGCATGAAAGCAACACATCATGTCTTCCTTTGCCTCCAGCCAGATTTTCAAATGCTGCAAATCAAATAACACCAAGTCTTTAGGTGACTGTGACTCTAATCCATCCTCAACAAGGACAAGAGCACCAGGGGAGGTTTAGATTAGATCAGAGATTAGAAAACATTTCTTCATTACTAGGGTGGTCAGGCATTGGAATAGGTTGCCCAGGCATTGGAATAGGCTGCCTAGAGAAGTGCTGAAATCACCATCCCTGGAAATGTTCAAAAGGCACATGGAAGTGGCACCTGGGCATATGGTTTAGTGGTGAATACAGTGGTGCTGGGTTAATAGTTGGACATGATGATTTTAGAGGTCTTTTCCAACTTTAATGATTTTATTATAGTCTCTGATATTCAAAAAGATTTCCTTTTCCTCCACTGTGTATGTTGCATACATGATAAACATACATAAAATATAATTACAACTGAACATACCTCTTTTTTTCTCCCTCTTACACTTACGTAATAAACACCATCATTCCTCAGATACTTGAACTGAACATCTGGCTCCACTGTTAGAAAATAGAGTAGGCTCTTTACTTTTTTAGGTGTGTTGTTAATAGAGGTCTTGCAGGCTTGGTCACATGTCAAAGCCATCTACATTTCCTGAATTCTAGAAGAGGTGAAGAGGCGACTATATATATCATGAATGACTTACTGTGAAATTCTTCTCTCTGTTCTTTTAACACTTCTAATATGAATGGATATCTCTGGATTTGTTTGAATTTGCCCTGAAAGCCACTATGTATGTGACACTCCTCTGAAATCAGGGAGTGACCTGTCCAAGGAACCCTTAGAGAGTTCAGCTAACTCTTGGATTTTTAGACAAAAAGAACACATCAGAGAGAATTTAAAAAAATGTCCAGGTAAGAACTGGCAGATCCCGCATTCCCTATAGAACATTTTCTTGCTCTAAGAGACAGAAGTGGAAGATTTGCCTCTGGTTGCTGAATCTATGTTGTATCTCTCCTCAGACATGTAAATACAATGGAGGATGAGTTTACTAATGAAGCAGCATGAATGTGGTAATGTTTGAAAAGACAGTTCACTTCTAAGTTTTTAATTTGATCTGTGCACAACAGTAATTAAATGCTCAATTCATTCTATAGTTATGGACCTTTCCAGCTCCTCTTCCAGATTGTCTGTATATTGTCCCTTTTTTTTAGCCTTCAGACAGTTCTCTTTCTCCCCAGTATTATCTGTTATTTGTGATTCTTTCTTCAGTTATTTATGGGGTATTAGTGAGAGAAGTTCTGCTGCTCCTAAATAAATTAGAATATTTATTTAATCATTAAAAATCTGAGTTTTTTCCAAATGAGTGTGAAAACCTGGAAAAGCAAAGCAGCAGAAGAGAAGTAATAGGTCATTTCCAGGATTTGAAGTTTTACCTTACTGACCCTAATGGAAGAATAAATGGATCCAGAATACGTATAGTCCTTGCATCCCTAAATACTTAAGGATGATCCTTATTATACAGTATTGAAAATACTTTATTGTTTTCTGTTCTTTACAGTTGTTCTGTAAAGTTTCTCTCAGCATTGGACAGTAAAGAATATTTATAATTTTTTTTTTGTGCAAGATATTTTTGTTACAGGCCTTGTTCTTAGGTAGGAATACATTGCTCATGCTATGGAAGCAAGCTTTCTTGCAACTTTAAAACATGTAGCTCAGGAAACGGGTTGTTTATTTGACTTTGGTGTGGACGCTATGTCTTTTTGTTATGAAGTGAGTCATCTACTGTTTCCAATGCTAGAATCTTTTCTACCCATATCCACAATGCTTTCTTTTCAAATGAGTTATTAAGCTGTGAGAGTAATCACATTGCTAGTTGAAGCAAAGTATTTCTAATTTTGACAGGGAGGAAAGGAAATAACAAAGACTATCAATCCAAGATGGAAATATTTGGATTATTCAGGAGAAACAGAGAGGCAATCTGGAATGCTTCATTCAAGCATTCAAGCCCAACCAGAATTTATGCTACTGCAGAACAGATGCAAATAGGTAGTGTCTAAGGGAAAAGTTGACAGAAAATAAAAACTTCACTTTCAGTTAAAGTTTGCAAGTTTATGCACAAAACCCCCTGACACCTTCTGTTTATGAGGCTTACTTCATAATTGCAGTCCTGCCTTTTATAGAGCATGATAATGCCAAAGGCAGTTATTAAAATACAAGTAGTGAATATAACAATGTGGCACTTCATGTTTTTTTCAGTAATTTTGACAAATTCTTGTGTACAGAAAAATCTCATTTCAAGATGTTTCCAAATGTTTGTTCAGAAGATGTGTTGTGATGCATAAATATTTTACATAAAACTGTATAAACACAGATGATGAAAATGTAACACTTGACTCTAATGGCACAGTAATGCAGTGCAGTAGACTGAGTCCTCTACAGACCTGAGCCTCCGTGAGGAGACCAGAGGGCTCAGAAGAGCTGCATGGCCTCAGTGAGGATGGATTGCATGGAGCGGTCAGGTGGAGCTGAGCTGCTGGGTGGCAAACATTCACAGAGCCTAAATTTAATGTCATGGCACCGGTGTCACACACATGCTGCTACAATACTCCAGGTTTATGCAACTCCATTTTAAGGGGAGCAAATATGGGGCACACAGAGGCTAAATAAACTTCTACAAAATAATTTGGCAATCTCAGCTACCAATCTTTTCTGTCAGTTTTTTATTTGGGTTCTGTTTGCTTTTTTCCGAGAGAGGCTGTGATCCTGACACAAGAAAGGTCTTTCTCAGACTAGGTGCTTTTTACAGGATAATAAGCAAACTTGTATTTTTAAGGATGTGTATCATGGCAGGTAATAACCACTATCCTTGATTTAGCTGTTTTGGACTAGAACTTGATTTTGTGAGGTAGATACAGATTTCCCCCCAATTGAATAGTGAGCCAGTGGATCCACTCTTAATTTTTAGTGGGATTATTATTTTGTCACAGAAGTATACATGAGAGAAAAAGAGATTTCCTTATTCTGCTGCTACTTCTCAAGATCTGACCTGCAAAACTTTCTGCGTATGCTGTTAATAGTACCCTCTGGACTTTATAATGTGGAGGAAAACTTGCTCATGTATTTTTTCATCTACAATTCCTTTTTAATTTGACATTTTTTATAAAATCAGCGTGCTCAGTTAAAATTTAATTGTTAGGCTAAATGATCATCTGGTATATAAAAGTTGAAGATATGGTTCATGTTTTTCTTTTAGAAAGGGAAAGGAAAACATTAGGGAAAAAACATGTTTCTGATCAAGAACATAAAAAGCTTTATGTGGCATAAGTAGAACAGTGTGTGTACTAACATCTTGATGGCAGAAGTAGTGCATTGCATATTTCTTGGAAGCCCTTGTTTTTAAACTGACTTTCAGAATGACATAAAAAAGTAGAATGAAGCATACTCAGCTTTGCTGCAACAAATGTGTGGTTTATATACTGCAGGATCTGTATAACAATGATACAGGCAGTTTCCTGTCTGTTTCTTTTCTAATAGCTGTTCTTAGGAGATATAAAATGGTACATAAAATGTGAACATTGATAAATTTTTATTTCTTGCTCCTATTTTGCAAATTTTTTTTTCTTAAAGTTTGTGTTTATAGAGTACTACAAAGTGTCATCTTGTATGATCTCATGCCTGTTATCAGACTGCAGTCTCCTTTGTAGCATGAATAATGAAAGTTCAAAAAACTTGTGGACATTCAAAATAAGTATACATTTTTTGTTTTCATGGAGTGGGACATAGTCAGTAAAGTTCTGCCTTGAGTCCTATGTGGTTTAGGGGGATTTGCACCTCTGGGTTCAGTATAGGCATTAGTGACAAAATATAAATAATGTGCAAATAGTGAAAAATCCATTAACTTTCTTCCCTTAATGGAAATCTGCAGAACTGCTTGTTAGGAAATCCAAAGGAAGAGGAAGAGGTTTGGGAGGGTCTGCAAGGTTCCCACTGAGAAGTGGAGCCCGAAGGCTGAGCTGAAGAGGACGAGAATTTCCGATATTTGCCTACTCTGCTTTTCATGTCAATCTCTTGGTGACTGGTTTCTATGCAATTTCCTGAAGTCAAGGATAGAACCTCGATTTAGAGGCTATGTGCTGAAAGGCATCAAAGTAGCATTTTTGTGTTATTTCCTCGCTAGCTGTAAAGGTTCCTCCTTGTTTTGACTGGCTGTCCTTGAGTACCAACAGGAATGTGACTAAGCAGCGCAGCCATTTAGCCTATTAGTTGTTCTTGTGTAGATCCAATTGGAGGGGAAATTAAATTAGTGCTGTTTATGGCTGGAGAGTGGTGTGAAGCTTTGGAGCAATGTTTTTGCAGTTTGTTTCACTGAGGTTTGTCCCTAAGGGAAATGTCTGATGCTGTCTGCTAGGTGCAAAACTGAAGAAGTCAACAATTTCAAAACGTTTTAAAAAATTTTCCATCAGACTTCCTGGATCTTGCAAAGTGAACCTTGGTTTTAATAAAGCCTAAAATTTGACAAGAACTATGGGGAATTTTATTGTATTTGATGTCTTTTTATTTTAGGGACAGCGAATTCTCAGGTCTTTCTGTAAACCACTAAGGACTAGTGGTCAGTAACTTTATATCTTACAAGCAGGTAGCCTTGGTTTAAAAAATTGCTTTTACAGTTATGCTTTTTTTTTATAGTTACTTTTCTAAAGAAAGTTTGAATTTTCTTGGTTACATCATGTGATACATTTTTTTTTCTTTTTTTTTTTGCAAACCAGGGAGACATACCACAGCTGTGTTCATATAAACATTGTATGAATCAGGAAAGGGCTACTAGGATTCTTATATTTCTAAATAGGTTCGAAAATGTCATGAGTTGCATTTATCATTTACCAGCTGGAGATTAATTTTTGAATCATACTGCTGAATATGCATGAATATTAACTTAAGTTGTGGAGATCAAAGGCAATTAGATCTGATGGAATTGCATTGCCTCTTCCCACTTCCCCATTTGTGTACTGCTGGCTACAGAGAACAGAATTCCTCCATCATGGTAACCTGATGGACCTAGAGGGGAGGAAAAAAGTCTTTGAATTGGTTTCCTGACTTCAACTAGTTTTTGACCACTGTTAGTCAGATAAGAAGAAAGGAGTGTCCTTTCTATGCCTGCAGAGGCGGTCCTGCTCTTGAGGTCCCCTCAGCACTGCAGCAAGCTCTGCTTGCAGTTTCTAAGCTGATGCCTTGAGCCAGTTCAGTGACACAAATTTCTTGTGCCCAGGGACCGAATGCAGACTGCATGTTTGGCTTCAATGAAATCCTTTATTAAAATGCTGGTAGTGTATTAATCCTTTTATAATTGGTTTCAAACTGACTTTGGAACAGTATTTTAAGAATTTAAATTTAAATAAACCAATTGACTATGAAAATGTGATAGAAATAATAATTTGTATTGACTTCACTCCATTCTACCCCTCTTCAGCTGGAGTTTAGGGTCTTGTTCTAGAAATCAGCAGATGATTTTAGAAAGGCTTCAGGACAGTCTCCTCTTTGCGCTGTTGGTGTGGTTGGTTTCAGTTGCTTGCAGTTTTGTAATGTTTTTTTTCAGAAGACATGAAAGAGCCTCCAGTACAGTGCAGTCTCTGTGGGGAATGCGAAGATCTCTCACTTCGTACTCAGAGACAATGTGATGGTAGCATGTCCTGCTGCTCTGCCACAAGTGTTTTAGGATAAAAATGCTCATGGGTGGGGCTGGAATGAGATTCTTTGTTTTAGTCCATTTCTATATGGAAATCTCAGCCTTCAGAACTTCAAATAGCTAGGTTATTATTTTCTGTTAGTTTTAGGGATAAAAGAAAGGAAATATTTTTTAATTTCTCTATAATACTCCCAAATAATGTAAATAATATGGCTAAAAAATTTTCAGGAAACAAAATTATTAGTAATCTAGATTTTATTATTTCAAATACAGGGATTCACAGCTGAATTGCTTAAGCATGTGTCGATGTACCTAAGCTCTACTTGCTCAGTGTGAGTTCAGATATATTATTTTTTGTCTGCCCAATGTTCAGAAGAGGTAACTTGAATGTTCTGCATGAAGCTTCTCCAAGTGTCAGAATCTATAAATTATGTACCAGTTTTCCTTGTCTTGATTTATTTAATGTAAATCCATAATCACAGCAGAGGTACTTTATGTTGGTCCAGCAAGTTGAACAGCAAATGAATAGATTCATTTAGAGGTGATTACTTCTAAATGGAATCTCACAAGTTTGCTAGGTAATGTGTGAGAAAATAATACAGCTTAACAAAATCTGAGTGAAGCTACTTTTCCTTGCTGGAAACATCTACGGCTTCTTTTCCTGGGCATGAAATTGCATTGGATTTGGCATTTATTAACTACAGAATGCAAGAGAGGAGCAACAAATGGGTTTTGAAGTACATCAAGAAGCAGTTTAGGAAACTGTATGTCTGGATTAAGTCATGCATGTGCTGTATGGGATAAGGACACTGGTTTACAAGCTCTATTGAGCTATCATTTGCTGCCCAGTCGTACTTGCATGAGTAAGGAATATTCTGAGTTTGGCTTGTGGTATTAGGCCTTGAATAAATAAAATGTAGACTGTCCTGAAAAAAACATACCATGCAGAAGTCAAAGGAGTTGTTCAAGTTTGGATCAGCTGCTGATGTCAGAGAGGAATGTGCCCAGTGCTTTTGGGGTGAAAAGCAGATTCAGGGAACTGGCTTGTGTTTGTGTTGGCTTAGTGCTCAGACATTTCTCCTCCTCCTCCTCGCACCAGTTCCCAGCTGTTCTTCTGCCAGTCTTACCAGCTTTCTTAGCAATGTTCCTAGGGGATTTCTTTGCTGCTCCCATAGATGCCATACAGAAACAATCAAATGCTTAATCAAGTAAGGTCAGTGTCGTTTTATGAATTCAATTTGCTCCACTCAAGTTTATACTCAGATGTGGTGACCTACAAGCTATAGGTAGGGTCTGGAAATACAGAAAAGCATTTAAAAAGGAGTAAAATAGGTTTGCTAGAGTACTGAGCTTTAGTTTTCTTTCTTCAGTCATTATTATATTTTAGGTTTCCTTTTTTTTTTTTTCTTCAATGTATCTTTTTGAAAATACAACTCTCTGCCCTTGGACAGACTGACCCTAACTCTCATTGCCCCATAAATCAATGTACTCGTAGCATCAGTTGTAAAATATCCTGTTTCTTAGTTAAATAACTATTGCTTTAAAGGCTTTGGAACTGAAAGCCTTGCTGTATTTCATTGTTCTACCAAAAAAGTCTTCCTGTGCTTTTAACATTAATAACAGAGAGAGAGAATTTACCATCTTATGGCAGATTCCTGGCTTTGCAGATCAGGCTTTCCTCACACAGAAACTCAGGTTACAACCCCTCAGTGGCAGAGAGCCTGTAAAGGTCTCTGCAGGGCAGGAGCCCCAGCGGCCTGAGTTTCACTAGAGTGTCTGCCAGCCTAAGTTGTTGCTCTGCAGAGTGGGGAGGACAGCCCCAGCTTACAGGGCTGATGTAGCTCTTGGGTATCCTCTGCCAGATGCAGTCCTGACGAGCCATTTTGGGAGATGCCTCCTCTATGTGAAACTATTGGCTCTGGTTGTTGCTGGTGTAGGTCTGTCCATGTGCAACACCTCCAGAGGTGAATGAGACCCATCTGTGTCTCCACTGACAAGAGGAAGAGTATTGGTGGTTTTTGTGTCACCATGGCTTAAATTTTCCTATAAACCTCTAAATTCTCTGGTGTCAAAAAATTATGTTCTGTTGCAGCTTAAAACATGTGAATCTTCCTGCTGAAATCAAGCTGCTATATTCCTTATGCAGCCTTTAATTAGGACAATGTGAAAAAACCTTTTTATGAAAACCTTTCATAAAAATGTTCTGACCTACCAGTGGCCTCTGTCCTTGAAAAGACACATCCCTGGAACAGTCTTGGCATGCTGTGTTAGCTCAGATTCTGTGTTAGGTTTTTATTTTCTTGCTGAAATTAATCCCTGGTTTTGAAGGGTATTGCCTGGCTGGTTGCCATCATCTGCTCGAAGTTCAGCAGAAGTAATTCAGCAGAGACACATGTATGTTCTGCATAAAACATTAGAGGATTTCTAGGATGATAAATGTTGCATGCCTGAAAGTGGTTACATTGCAGTTGGGATGCATTGATACTGTGAAGGTGTGATGATCAGAGGTGACGCTGAAACGATTAAACTCATTTACATGCTCTCTTGGTGTATTTTTTTATGTATAATTTTAAAATATTCCATTTTCAGGTAATCTACATGCTCTCTTGCTGTACTTTTTGACACATAATTTTTAAAACATTCCATTTTCAGGTGACAATGGCCAGAATTGGGATTAACGAGAGTCGTTCAAAGGAGACATGTGAAACAATACTTTTCGCTCTCCGAATGGCCACATGGAATCAGATTTTAGATCCCTGGGTGTACATTCTTCTCCGGAAGGCTGTACTTAAAAACCTATACAAGATCACAAGGGGATGTTGTGGTGTGCACATTGTAAACTTACACATGTGGGAACTCAGCTCCATCAAGAATTCTTTGAAGGTTGCAGCAATATCGGAGTCACCGAGTTCCAAACAGATAAACCTGCAGCCGCTCAGCTCAATGGGACAATGAAGTTTAACACAGTCTGTGAAGAGACAGTGGAGACAATGCTCATAACATGGGCAATACCTTAAAGGGAATTCCAAGGCTTAGTGGTTTGGTATTTGTTTTAAATTGTGAGTGGTTTGCTATCGTTGCTTACCGGTTTGATATTGCTACTCCAAAAGATGGCCTTGAATGTTTTAATTCCCTTTGTAATACATCCCTTCCAAAAGTGGCAGTGGAATGATAAATCATCCATTTTTCTCCTTTCCAGGTACTAAAGTGAACAGGGTTGCTTATAGTACTCTCCACCAAACCCATTACCTTAGCAGCCATCTGAGGAATGGATGGAACTGCAAAAGTGATCTCCAAGGTGATTTTTAAAAGGGGTCGATTTTACCTACCAGAGATAACCCCAAATCCTTTGCGGAGTCACTGCTTTCTAGGATAAAGTCCAGCATCCTTTCCATAAGGGCATTCTTTGCTTCTAGGCATTGAATTTACCAATTTTATAGATAAAAGACATCTTGCTTGTGCCTAGTTTATGAAATGATCCACTTTACTTGGTTCATTGACTTGACCTGTTAATTATTTACTGTTCCATGAGTGTTTGGGAGAGCTGCAAACTTCATCAGTGTAACTGTTCCTTTCAACTCCCTGACAAAACCCGAGGTTCCCTGTGGGAACACAGAAGCAGTTCAGCTCAGCTTCCTTAGTTAAATGTTCAGATTTATTGGTGTGTTTTTAGTCCTTTCAACAGATTTTGTTGAAGCTAACAGGCATAAAACAGTGGTTAGTCTGTAAAAATAGGGTTTCCACTCCTTCCCAAAACTGAAGGACGATTCTGGAATGTTCCCCTAGTGCGTATACTGAAATGCTTGTGTGGTACATCTGCTTCATTTGTAAAAGGTCACATGTGTCTTATGAAAATGTGTGTGACCAAATGAACACCTCTGCAGGGAACTGCTTTGGGAGCATGGTTTTGTTTGTGAAAGCAAATTGAATGCTCAGTTTTTGCAGGGTATGTGTCTGAAGAGCTGAGAGCATTCAGTATATTAGAAGGTATGAGAAGGTTTCCAGGACTCCACACCGAAGGCCCTTCCCCTTTAATGCTGCTAAAAGCAGCTTTGGTTTTTGTGACTGTATGCCCTTCAGAAGGAAAAATGGAGTGCCACTGTTTCAAGAGAGAAAGGTCTGTGTTATTTTTACCTACTTTACTTCAAATAGCTACATTAATGAAGTGGGTTTATATTTGAAAAAAGTAGTTAAAAACAGATTCACCAAGAAGCCAGTCTGAGGGACCAAAACTATTCAAAAAGTACAAAATCATGTTGTATGTGAGAATAGTTTAAGTCAGAAAATGAAAAACCAAAAGGTTGAAGTATTTAATTTTTTTTTAACGCTATTTCCTTTTTGTTTTAAAAAAGCTAAAAAATAAATGGGTTAGATAACCCTGTAGTGAAATGGCTTAACTTACCCTAAGGAATTTCTGTATGTGATTTATCTTCTCAGTCATAGAGCTGATAAGCCATGCACAGATTTGATGCTGGTCCAAGTTCTGCACTATCGCTTCATGTGGGTTCTACTGAAATCTGGAAGCATTCAGTCAGTGCTCAGTTTGGCGTTTTCATTTTGTAGAATGTGATGTCAGTGTATCTGTTGACATAAATTATTTGTTCTTTATGAAAGATTGCTGTTTTAGCAGCTGCAAAATATGTTGGTTTGTAAATTGTTGAGATACTTGATCGGTGAATGAAGCTCAACAATGTTCCATTTTGTTATGTGAATAACTGTAGCTTGTGTAGTTCATACTGGTTGACTTGTAAAACAAAAGTTTATATGTATATGTGATTTCTTATATTTTGTGTACTAATGCATATTGAATGTAAATTGTAAAGCCTTATTAAAGTTATCAAACTGTATCCTGAGAGTTACGGTATTTTTGTATAACAAAAGAGATCCAAAGTTGTTAAAGATAATGCTTATGACAAAAATCCTCACACTGGACTCAAGCCAGCCACTGCCATTGCCACGTGTGCTAGCAGTTGTGAAGGCAGAGGAGGCCAGCGAGAATGCAGATAGCAGGTGCCAGTGTTTGTACATTTTGCTATCACATGAGCAGCCCAGAGCACTTGGTGGTCTGAGGCAGAAAAGATCAAGTTTTCATGACCCATGCTTAGAAAGTGCAAATGAAAGTTGAGCTGAGGGAGTTCAGTGTTTGGCACAAAACATATGTTATCCAAATATCTGCCAACATGTTTCATATACACTATGAATCCGGAAGAAAGTGTGAGTTTTGCTGTTAATATTTTGTCTTGCTCAGTGTTGTGATAACCTGCAGAGACAGCTCAGGATATGGTCACCCAAAGATCTGTTACCACTGGAAGTGATTGGGTTATTCTGTTTCATCTCATGGGAGAGCCTGCAACATGCTGTGTTGTATGATTAGTTATATGTTTTATGAAATATAAGGTTATGAAGAAACCAGTGGGATGGCTTCACATTAGGATCTGAGTATTGCCCAGGCAGGGAGCAAAGGACAGTCTGTTTAGCAATGTACTGATCTCTTTAGAGGCTGGGTAATGATGTGAGCAGTGATGAGCTGCCTGTTTACTGCTGGCAATAATTAGTACCTCCAGAGCAGGCTGGGGCAATAAGTGCTCTGGTGGGAAGAAAGTGAATCTCATTTCTGACTAATGACCAAAGAAATCCTCAGGGTGGGAGAATATTTTAACCTAATTGGGATCTTAAGCAATGGCAGGCTATATAAGGGAGCACATTATCCCAAAATGAGGCCCTAGCCTGGGCTCAATAAATGTGCTGAAGCAAAGAAACTCTCAGTAACCACTTGCTCATCACAGGCATTATGCAAATATAGGTAGTTTGTTACCTGGATACAAAGATAGAGAGCAAGGTTCAAGGCCTTTTAGATCTGATTCTTGAGACAAAGTGTCCACCTTGTGTGCTTATTTCCAGATATCTGTATATAAGTGTTTTTATTCGTTTAGTTTGATATGTTAGGAACAGTTCCAGGAATGGCAGTATGTATCAGTTCTGTAGCCATGGTGATCCTTTAGAACAAGATGTTGGGACCTGTCAGCTGTGCCTTGTCTGCCAATTCACTGCTCCAGAATGTTCCTGGTAACACAACACTCCACCAAGTAAGAACACAGATTAGCATGAGATTTAATTCTCAACAGTTGGGTCCTGAGAAAAGTGTGCAGTTCCCTAGGGAATTTACACCACCTGTTGTGACTTTTGTTGCTTCCTAAATACAACCCAGATGCTTTTCAATTTAAACTTCTTCAATTTGCCATTAAAAATGGCAAAACTTGTCTTTCACTTCAGCAAGCAATGACTTTCAATGAAGTCTTGCTGCATTATATTGAGGGAAGTATTTACTCCTTGAACAGACAGTGTTTTCCTGCTGAAAGTGAGTTAATTTTGATGTTTACTAGGAAATTTTTAAATACTGTGTCAAAGCGATATAAAAGAGGAACTGCTTAATAGAAGTAGTTGCATTTTGTGTTCTTGAGATAACCCTGAGTTTTCTACTATGTGATGAGGAGTAGCTGCTACAAAAAAAACCAATTATGAGTTTGAGTACTCCTAGTATTGAGTGTCTATCTCAGATGGAAAATATTGCACATTAGTGCTATGTTGATTGTTTCAGTAACAACATGCTTTGTATTCTCATAAAAATGTCTTTTCAAAGGTGTCTTTTCTTAACCAGTGGATGCAGCAATGTGGGGAATGGTGGTGACAGGTATTGTGTGTCTCACACGTTCTTGTCTTGAACACTGGAGCTGGGTAAACAATGGGAAAAATATATTTGATTCTCTGCGTAGAACAGCCACTATCACACTTTGGTTTCTTATCATCATTAATACATCTATTTGCATGATTTGGATGCAGACCTTTTTCTGTTGTAAGTATAGCAATTCAGACTGTCAAGTAAACTGCTTCTTCTATACCAAAATGTTTGCTGTTGATGTTACTCAGCTGTTTCGTGAACCCATGCCCTTAGTGGGAGGAGGTCAGCCTGATGAGCAGGATTTACACTTGCTTATCATTATAGGATTCTTTAGTGTATCTCACAGATTCATTAACTCATACTTTCTCCAGGCTTTTCCAAGCTTTTGTGGTTATTCAAACTAATAGGTCACAATTCTTTTGGTGAAGGCTGAAAGGCAAGGACTTTGCTGTCCTTGCAACAAAGTTGCATACCTTTCTCATCTGTTATTGGTTCTTCCTTGGTAAGTAAAAATACTTTTTCTAGTTCTCACTTTAATAGTGTTTAGGAAATCAAAACATTTGTAGTCTGACCTTTGTGGTTTGTTTTTTTTTTTCCGGCTCCTATTTTTCTTTTTTTGGTTTTTTTTTTCCATTTTTGCAGGTGCTGTTTCCCACCGGATTTTTGTGGCAGAGCCATT
>JAWWEE010000004.1:11656235-11780306 GCA_035221455.1 Xenops minutus
CCTTGGACACTTCCAGGGATCCAGGGGCAGCCACAGCTTCTCTGCCCAACCTGTGCCAGGGCCTGCCCACCCTCCCAAACAGCAATTCCTCCCCAATAGCCCATCCAGCCCTGCCCTCTGGCACTGGGAAGCCATTCCCTGTGTCCTGTCCCTCCATGCCTTTGTGAAAAGTCCCTCTCCAGGAGGGAGATGTTTGTGTTTGGGTTTTTTTAAACAGCTTTGAAATCTTAGGATTTGGAAGCTGTTGTGGAATTATTAAGGGTTGAGGTGGCTTCTGGAGCTCATTTGGTCCTACTTCCAGTTATGTCCTTGGTCTGCCCAGGAGCCCTTATAATCCCCATGGACTGTGACCTGTGTCCTCTGCTGAGTGACTGTGTAGTCCTCGAAGTGCCTTTTCTCTGTTTCTTGCACTGGAGTTTCACCTGCCCAGAGCTTTTAGGATCTCTGGGTTTTGCTTTGGCCCAAAAAACTGTCAGAGGAGCAGCAGGAGTTCATGTCCCATGCACCATGATGGTGTGATGCTGAAGTGCTCAAGCACAGACTGAGGAGCCTGAAGAGATGGGAAAGGGCAGGAGGGCATTCTGGAGAACCTTCCTGTGGTGAGCAGTGAGGTGTGGATGGAATCACCACGGGATGAACAGGGGTGGTGGGATATAATTTGGAATAACCTCCAAGTCCTTGAGGAGAGCAGGGAGAGGAATGTAGAGCCTATCTGAAGAAATGAGTGTAAAGAAGCAAGTCTGCCTTCCGAAAATCCAGCTGTGAGAGGATTGCTTGGGTGTCTGGAATGCAGTTAGGGTATGGCTGCACTTGTTGTGGAGGGAATTACTTTGGTGGAGAGGACAGCACACTCCTTAGGAGGATTTTGAAGGCTTTGAGGGAACATGGGAAGAGTGACTTTCACTCTCTATAGAGGAGCAGGCAGCTGGGATTGGTTTTTCAAGAGACTTAAATTATCCTCAGAGGAAATGAAAAACTCTTTGAGAAGGGCAGTCAAGTGTCTGTGTCAAAGTTGGATGAGCTGTCCTGCTTTTCAGGCTGACACTCCTTGCCCTGTGGGAGAGCTGCTTGTCTTCCATACACTTACCAAGTGCCCTGGACAAGGCTCTCAGGCACACAAAGGGATTCTTGTGTGGTCCTGTGCAGGGCCAGGTGTTGAAGGTGATCACCCTTGGGGGTCCTTTCCAGCTCAGGACATTCTGTGATACTGGGATTCTATTTGGGAGTACAGCCAGAGGTAGCTGTGGGTGCCCAGGTTTCTCCATAAGGTGTCCTGAAGCCTCACTGCTTTCTAGCTTTTGTCTGTGCTGTTGGGATGGGGATGGGAATGAAAAAATCAATGAGGGGGAAACAAAAAAGGTGTCCATTAGCATGAAATGCATCTGAAAGGGTTCAGTCAAGAGCAGACTGTTTGGAAGGGCTCATGTGTCAATCACAGCGTTGTTGTCCAAGACTTGTTAGGGATCTTGGTGAAACCCTTTCTGTGGAGGAGCAGCCAGACCCTGAGGCTGCCCAAGGGGGGACGTGTCTCACCAAACCCACAGACTCCCTCCTGTTCTTGAACTCCTTTGCGGCTCTGCTTTGTGTTTAATGGCACGTTGCCATCGTGTTATGCTGTTAATGTGCCAAATGCATTTTCTAGCGTTGTTCAAAAGATGCTCTTTAACCTTTCCCGTGTCCTTCTGTCAAGTGCCAGGAACACTGAAGTCTGTTTCTGGCCGACTGCTTTTCAATCCCGCTTGTCTCCGCGCATCCCTGTGAGCTTGGGTATCTGAGCAAATGTGTTTTCCTTGTCTGGACTCGTTAGTTTTGTGAGCGTCAGAAATCAGCACATCGCCTTCCTGTGCTGCCCTGTCCTGTCCAGGGGGATTTCTGCTCCACGAGCAGATTCAGGAGGGTTGGACCTCTGGGCTTTCCTTTGGGGCGGGACGCCCGACCCGATGGCAGAATAACCTCCCCTATGTCATGCTGTCAGCTTTGATGACTTTAAAGTCAGGCACATCACTTGCAGTGGAACGTGTCTCTGGAGTGCAGAGGAAGCCTGGGCTCTTTTCAGGCTTTATCTTGTATTGGAGTTACGGGCAAAGCAAATAATGCGTAGATACTTTTCAGAGGGTTCACTTTTTAGATCATTAGGTTTGAATCATAGAATCCATAGGATGATTCAGGTTGTAAGGGACCTTAAAGACAATTTCTTTCCAACCCCTCTGCCCTGGAGGGGCATGACCTTCCAATTGTTCCAAGCCCTGTCCAACCTGCTCCAAGCCATCCAACCCCAACTTCCAGGGATGGGGCAGCCACAACTTCTCAGGGCAGCCAGGACCTCACCAGGGAAGAGTTTGTTCCCAATATCTCATCTAAATCTACCCTCCTTCAGGCTAAAGCCAGTGACCTCTGTCATTTTTGTCCATTTCACTGTCCTCCTGTTGGAGGTGGCAGTGCAAGGGATCCCAGCCTTTCATCCAGGCAGCTCCTCAGCTGTCAGGTGATCTTGGTGGGTTCTTGATCCTTGGGTGCAAAATGGGCAGACTTGAGCCTGTGGGGCTGACCCTGGCCATGCTGGGTGGGTTTGATTTCGGTGGCAGTAGCTCCTGGCAGCTCAGAGGACAGTGTATGGGCAGGGGAGGTGACACTGGCCAGGGTTACACTGTCCCACCAATTTTATGCAGAGTGACAGAGGCATGGAGAAGAGGGTGAGCAGAAGCAGTGACTTTGTGCTATTTGCTGGTATAAGTTTTACCTTGTTTAAAGATTCCATTAAAAACTTGCAAGGCAGTCGCTTTTCGTCTTCCCCATCCCCTACAAAAAAAAGATGAGATAGTCCCTAAATAACTATCTCAGTGGCTCTGAAGGCCTTAAACTGCCAAGCTAATACCAAAAGCTGTTATAATAGTGCAGATAATGGTCCTGTTAGTTTTTATCTCTGGAACTTGGTCCCCATCAGGTGCTTCTCAGGCAGCTAAAAATACCCAGGCTGCAGAGTGGTGAGCAGGGTATGGCAAAACCCCCTGTCTGAGAGGCAGGAGTGATGCCTTTGAAGTCCAACTCTGAGATAAGCAGGTTTTTCAGCAAAGTGGATGGCCTAGGAGAGAGCTGGTGCAGGGTAGATCTGCTCCATGCAGCATCTGATGGCTCAGGTGCTCCTGGTCTGCACCTGTGGCTCAGTTCTGAGCAGGGTGCACCCAAAGACAGCTCCAGAAATAATGTCTTTTACATATAAATATTAAATATAACTGATGAAAATAAACTCATCTGCATTTATATAACTCTGCAGTTCAAACATCTGAGTCTGTCTTGCGTAAATAAAACATG
The DNA here is from genome assembly GCA_035221455.1 of Xenops minutus. NCBI lineage: Eukaryota > Metazoa > Chordata > Aves > Passeriformes > Furnariidae > Xenops > Xenops minutus. The sequence continues at coordinate 11,659,548 of JAWWEE010000004.1, forward strand.
TATATAATTGCATAACTAAGTGCCTTTTAATATTTATATATACTCTCTGTTGTTTCTACGTGTATCCATAATTGGCTACACTTAAAAACTGTGAAATATAAATAAATCTGGTATAGCATGGCGTGCATGAGTGGCTGCTGCATTTAATTCACCTCTCTTAATGGGGATGGGTAGGAGATGCTTGTCCCTGTGTCCAGGAACCCTTCTGGTGTGTTTTTGTTTGCTGTCATGAAATCAAAGGCTGGTTCAGAGCAGCGTAGAGAAATATTGTTCATCTGTCTCAAGTTTTCCTTCCCACGGTTTGCTGCCCCTATTTTTTGTATCATTTTTCAAATAGAGATCTGTGTAAAGTTCTGATGGATGATCCACAGCTCTCGCTGTTGTTGCACGGTTGTTCTGTGGTTTCTAGGCTTTTGCCCCATCTTATATTAAATATTGCCTAACACTTTTCTCCTGACTCTTCTCTTTTTCTAACCTAAATTATCCAGTCAACTATTTTTTTTTCTGTTAAATATTGTGTGTGTGTTTGTGCAGCCACTCCTGTCCTGTTGCCAGTGATCCATAGGATGGGATGTGACTCTCAGCCCTCAAGAGTAACATCTTCACTCCTTGTTTCCTTTGATTTTCAAGAATTTTGGTTTGTGGCAAGTTTGCTGTGCTAGAAAAGTACAAAATGAAAGAGATCTGTAGCCATGGTGCTTTCCTCAAATCCCCTTATGATTTTTGGAAAGTTTTGGGGTTTTGGCTGGTTAGCAGGGAGGGATGTAAATTTTTTCTAAAAGAAAGAGTCTTTATGGGAAGTGTAATGTTGTATTTAATATTAGAAATTGCAGCATATTTTTATATGCTGCTATATACCTATATGTGCTTAGGAAATAATAAAACAAGAAAACATATTTCCGTAATCTTGACAGTATATGGCATTAACTTAATTTTGCCATTATTGAGTGCATAAAAACTGCAGGTGCTGGGGAGGAAGGTAAGCCCAAGCATTCCTTTAAATGCTGATTTGTGAAAGGTAGTCCATGCACTGCACAGGCAGTGCTGTGAGGTGTTAAGTCATTGCAGTTTTTTAGGATTTCTTCACTCAGTGCCCCGTTCTACCAGAGCAATTTCTTGGGCATCACCTGGTGTCTTGGTGTACCACAGCCAGATCCTTCCAAAGGCAGGTCCATGTGGGATTTTGCATCCTGATTTTGGTCTAAATAGGAGGCAGCAGGAGGGTTTGGCATCCAGGGCATCCGTGGCACAGGAGATGGGATTGTGGGAAGGGGACACAGGAATAGTGTGGCTGTGGAAGGGCAGGTGTGTGAGTCTGAAGTCCCAACCCTGTGTGTAACTGGGGTTAAAACATCCTGGGATTGGGATCCAGGTAATCCCAAAGAGGCAGAGATTTCTTAAGAGTTATAAAATAATAATAATAATAATCATCACCATCATATATTATGATATCATAATAATTATATATTATGTTATATTATTATTATTTAATTTTAGTTTTTGAAAGTTAACATTGTATTATCATCATTATTTTAAGTGGAATAAACCAGAACTTCCTGTGTGTTGTCTCGGGGGCAGTTTTCTGGAATGGTTTGTTCACCAAAAATAGCATTAAAAAAGTGGTGTTGGTACCTGAGAAAATCAGTGTAACTTCAGTGTGAAGACACTTCCTTAATGTTGGAGTGTTTTTTAGTTGGTGGGGTTTTTTGGTTTGGTTTGGGTTTTGTGTTTTTGTTTGTTTGTTTGTTGGGGTTTTGTTTGGTTTTTTGTTTTGGGTTGGTTTTTGGGTTGGTTTTTTGGGTTGGTTTTTTGGGTTGGTTTTTTGGGTGGGGTTTTTTTTGTGGGGGTTTTTTGTGTGTGTTTTTTTTTTTTAAATGTGCAAAGAAATATGTCTTTTGATTCTCTTGAAGGTTAAGGAATATATTTGGGCACTGAAGCTGTGGACATCTTTTTTAATGATGATCACCTCATCTTAATGTCACTATTATCAGTGAGAAGATAAAGGGATTTGCTTTCACTTATATGTCAGTAAATTTACAGATGTTTAATGATACATCTGTAAAAATGCATCAGTACAGTAGTAAAAACAGGCAAGGAGGTTCACATGGTTTCCATTTTTTAACTATGATTCAAACTCAGCCACAAAAAGCCCTATGAGCTTTTATAGTTGAAAGGCAAAAGTCCTCAGAAAATGCAGGGCTGTATTTTTAAGGCTCCAAAGGCCAGAGAAGTCCTTTGACATCCAACTTCGATCAAAGTAAGCTAGTCTCCTTGTTACCATCACTAGCTGTGGCAACCATGTGCTATACAATAAGTCTGGGTGGTGAATAGAACAGCATTTATTTATCATGCCTTTAAAGTAAAACAACTTGAAAGTAAAATACCAGAACGTAAACAATGGAGATCTTGGTCTCCATTGCTTAAGTTGTGGTTACTTGGGAGGGAGAGCCCAGTTTGTTTAACAGCAGATTATAAAAGCTCAGAGTCCAAACTGTGGAAACAATAAGGAGCTAGGAGAGAAGCCTGTATGTGTGTCATTAGCAAAACTGTGTCCGACTGCTGCTAGCAGCGTGCATACACCTCAGCCACAACTGTGCTTTCTAAAGCATTGACTTACACTTTTTTCATCTGCTTTGGAATAATTTTTTGAAGGCAAGAAATTACTTGATTTGAGTTGATACAATAAAGATAGGTATGTAGATGGGTGTTAATATGCTTTTAAATGGCCATTAAAATGAGGGAAACATGATTAAATCTGCAGAAAGATTCAGTTTTCAATTTGATTCTGTTCTCACAGTGATGTAAACAAAAAGCATTTAATGGAAAAACCACACCAAACAATTTAAGGACACACCAATGCTTCATGCTCCAGTGTGCAATGGAGTGATACCTTATCTAACTTCAAATAATGTAGCAGGAGTATCAGGAGCAGAGTCCATGCATAATAAAGCCTTGCAAGGCAGGCAGGCTTGTTGTAATGGAATCCAAGAGATGGCCTTGCATCCATTCAGGAAATTGGCTCATAGTAAATGTACATGGTTCAAATGAACACGAAAGAAATTAGTATACTGTAAAATTGACCAATTTGGTTCAAAGTTCCAGCTGAATTAAAATGATTGAGCCGATATATAATCACACATCTAAGTCATATCATACGAATAATACACAATCATATTACTTAGTAGTATATTTAATAATTGCAAGAGAGATAAGATTTACTAGCAAGTCCTTTTCATGTAATCTAATAGAGACCTCTTGTGTGGCTGTGTTATATTGGGCAGGAATTCAGATCATGTTTCTAGCTCAAATGGCAGAAGAAACCTGCCTGTCTTTGATTATTTTTTTTTTTTCCTGTGAATATGAAGTAGCAGTACAATGCTGACCTGGAAGGAAAGAGCAAGTAAAAATAGGGATTATAAAATAGTGGCATCCAGGCTCGGCAAGCAGATGCACATATTCTGTCTTGAGATGGGGCAGGAAATAGGACACTGTGGGACAGGTCAGCACAACTGAATGAGAATTCCTAGTGTTTGAGGCAGATCTGAAAATGGGCAGGTGCCTCATAGCCATTCAAGGTGGTGTCATGAGCAGCTGCATGGATCAGGTTGAGGCAATGTGATCTCAGTCCTGAAGAAATGCTGTGTCCCAATTTTGCTATGTTTGTTTGCTTCAGATATTTTTGGTTTTTTGTTTTGTTTTTGGCTTGTATATCAGCTTCCAGGAGATGTAAAGTTAAAACCCCAACCCAAAACCAAAACAATTAAGTGTAATTTTCTTTCCCATCTGCATTTACAATCGCAGCAGGATGAAGTTCATAGCTGAACAGATGGAGTCACTACAAACTATCACTATATCTGATAGATTTTGAAATTATTACAGGGTGCTTAAAGCCCAGCTCTCTGCAAGGAAGGCACAAGCACTTAGGAAGCCAGAGCCGAATGGGTAATTGTAGAGAGGCGATGGAAACTTGTTACCCGTGAAGAAAGATGGAATCACAAATTGCTGCTCTTGTAGAGCCATCAGTTCCTCTTGTTTGTTTTGCTTCAGTGATAAAATTCCTCACATGGAGAGGAGCAGCTGAAGTCTGCCTGGGTGATGCCAGCAACAGCTGGAGACATGCTCTGTGTCTCCAAAGCCCTGAAAAGGTCTAGAACAGAACAAAAGAACAAGCTGTTGGTCATAATTTCCATCTGACCCACAGGTTTAATGTGTAAAACAGGAAAATCCCTCTTCATAAAATTATTCTCAAATATGCCTTAAGCATATTATATCATTTTTATGATGACTGAAAAATTCTGAATTAAGTAAAACCAACCAACCACATGTTTATGTAAAACAAAACAAAACCAAATCTTTAGGCCTGGTTAGTGATTCAGAATATTTTGCTGGACTCTCTGGCAACAAATGAAATGAAGGAAGGTTTGGAAATTTGACATGATAGGTAAACAGAGCTGTACCAGGGCAGCTGTAAGGAAATACTTTCTTCATCCTTTTTGAAAGAGACTGAGAAAATCCAGTGTGAAATTGCATTAACCTAATTTTATTTTGTAATTCTTTTGCATTGTCTGGAAACTATGTATCCAATATAATGCTGTCTTTGTAGAGTGTCTGTATAATAATGTTCCTTACAAATACAAACCAGGTAGGGTGTGGGTATTTATGTAAGAGCAAAGCTTTACTGAGCGTGTACCTCTTCAAGTTTCACATTGTACAGCATAGTTCCAGTCACAAAGATTATTGAGCGGATCTGACTGGGGGATGTCACATGCCTTTTCTTATTTCTGCCTCTCTCTCCAGTTTCTTGGATGTGTATGTTCTCTGTGATATGTGAGGCACGGGTGCATTGGTAGGCATTTGGAAATGCTCTGCAGCTGAATTTCAATGTAATATCTATAATGATTTGTGAAATAAAGTACAAAAGGTTAATTTCTGAAGCATATTCAGGTTTTCCCTAATTGTTGCACATGCAAGAGCACATGGAAATGTTATAATCTGGGAGATACCTGCTTGATTTTCTTGACAAGGAGGCTTACATTTTTAAGGGTGAATTTAAAAGTCAAGGAGTAGATTAGTAGGTATATTAGAAAATACTGGGCCAATGTAGTCCATTACATTGATTTGTCAGTGTACATGCAATGCTGTACAAATAGCTTTTGGTTTCCTAATTTGTCAAGTATCTATAAAAGAGTATCTTTAATTGCTGGTGTTCCCTAAAGAAACAGTTGTATCATGGACTTTTAATATAAGATTGTAAGGGAGGAGAAGAGGGAGAATAAGTTTGAAATTTTTACTAGCAAAGAAAAGACAACAAAAAGTGTGAGTAAAACTAATTTCTACCTTAAACACAATACCTTTTAATGATCACGTTTCATATATAGTAGCTTTAATTTACTAAAGGACAGTGAAGAACCAGAATGAAAAGTAAATATGAAACAAAGCAAAGAATTGTAATTACCATGGATTCCTGTATAATTTATGTGGTTCAGGATCTGATGTTTCTGGGTATTGGCAATAAGAGTTTAGAAAGACCATGTAGTGTTACTGACTTTCAATATTTTTTCATCTTTTAAGGATAACAAGATCCATAAGTAGGTAAGATCTGTGATATGTTTGTAAACCAAATAGTTTACCGCAGCCAAAGACATCACATTTTCCAGTTTGAAGGATCTGAAATATAAGCTGAAATATTTCACTTGGAACTCTCAAGTGTACTATTACCCTTCTAAAACACTGTGAATTTAAAGAAGATCCATGGTTTTCGAAGGAAGAGTTTCAGACTTCTGTTTCTGTTTTTAAGTCATACTTCTTTCCTTTGAAGATGTTATGTGTGAAAAAATTTCTTGGAAGTGTTTAAAAGTGTAGCTTGTTGTCCTCTCTTTCACCTTGTCTTATGAGTAATTCTGGTGGATGGGGTTCAGTAACTCAGAAACAATATGGACTTACACTCTGTTTTAGTGCTTTTTTTGCTAGCCTGGACATCCTCCCTCCATAGCCAGCCCCACAGCTCCCCACCAACAGTCCCTTAAAGAAGTTATCTTTGTTTTCTAGTTACACATAATGCTAGCAATTAAAGGCACAATTTCCAATTCTTAGAAGCACTTCATTACCTAAATTACCTGTTAATGTACTGTTACGGTTACCTTGCTTCACAGGAGGAACTGTGATGTTCCTAAAAGAGCCTCAGAGCTGTCAGGAGAGGGCAGATTTTCTGCTCAGTGTTTAAGTATGCCACATGCTTGTCCTCATTTTGAAATCGCCATCTCTCAATCAGTATCCATTCCTTCCTTCTGTCTCAGTTCTGGGAGTAAAATTAGTTTTGATCTGCTTGTGTTTATTTGGACCTTGTGGATTTGTCCCATCTGTACTGACAGAGTCTACTGTTGTATATTCGTGACAGGAGTATTAGCTCTAAGTACAGACTTTAAATGCAGACCCCCATCATGTGGATTTTATTCTTGCATTCCTTTTCCTCTGTATTTGCATTTTCTCAGTAATGTGAACAAGCGTCTCAAATAGTATAATTCTGTTCTAAGCTTTCAGTTAAATAAGACTTCAGTTACTGACATTGTTTGCTTTGAGACAGAGCTCTGTAGTTTTTGCAGTTTGTAAAATGTTAATAAAGATGGTTCAACTAATTCTGTCAAAGAACGGGAGTAACACACCTCAAATGACACTGTGCTGAGAACGGCTTAAATTCATGCTGCTGCATGACAGTGTGCTATCAGATCTGGCAAGTACTTCATTGTAGTATATTCCAGGTTTGAATCTGTTTTTAACGGAGGCTTTAAAGTGGTTTAAAATCCATCTACTAGAATGCATTGGTGGACAACTTCATTGTTTATAATTATTGTGAAGGACAATATTATAAATTCCAGATAATGAGAGGTGGTAGAAATGTGCAAAGATCAGTCATGATCTGGAAACTTTCTGGCACTTTGGAGTATTCCTTTGGCTTGGGCATTTGAGTCTGCTTAATGTGAAGCCAAGAATGTAAGCTTTTAAATTTAAATGTTGCACTGCCTTTCAGATGCAGTCCATTTGTCTTCTGCTGTGATATTATTCACCAGTTACTGAAAAATTCCTTGGAGTTACTGTTACTCTTGTTATCCTTTCTGTTTATGCTGTGAAAACTCTGTTGATATTCCCAAATTCTTGCAAAACGATAGAATCCTTTGAAGTTTTTTTCATCTTTCCCCAAATATAGCGATTTGTTTAGTGATACTTTACCCTTCTGTTTTGTTTTGCAGTCTTGAAGATTGAAGTTAAAATTTCCATCCTTATCTCCCACATTATTTTGAATTCTTTCTCATTTTTGGTGTCACGATACTATTCAGTCTTCAAACTTGACTAACTTTTGCTTTCCAGCAAGTAATTCCTAAGATTTCTAGTCCTTCTGAATGTCCTATGGTAGACCCAAACTGTAATTCAGTCTGAAAGAGCTCAGCTCCACAAAGAGTCTTTGCTTTCAAAAAAGTCACAGTTTACTTCCACTTTATACTTTTTAAAAGATCCCTTGTAAGTTTGAGTGTGGTGGATGTCATATGTCAGAACACAGTACCATAGTTACTTATCTGTGTAACCAGACCAAGACCTGTGGAAAACAGTTTCAGAACTAGCAATATCCAGAAATAAAACTACCTTCTCTTTTGTCTTCTTTCTCACTCCATGACCATTGCTTGCTAATACAATCTTTCCTTCCCATATTTTGTGGTACTTTAATGCTGTTGGAACTTTTTTTTTAAAGAAAAGTTTTAGCTTGCTTTTGCCTACTGTGATCTTTTTCCCCCCAGTTGCACACAGCTCTGATGGAGACTTACTTCAAGGCGTCTTTAAGTTTCAATATCACTTGAGCAACAAGAGTCTTCATTATTGGTCCCAGCTGCCTCATGACACTGTCTTCTATCAATCTTTATTTAGTAAGTTCTCTCAACAAAGAAGCTGAACATCTGGCTCATCGCTTTAGCAGGCTGAAATATGCCATGCTGACGTCTCTGGTATTGTGTCTGATGTAGAGGCAGTCTTTTGTTTCTATTAATTTGCCAATATTTTTCTAAATAAATGATAATGATCATTCTGCAGGAAAAAGTAGCTCTCAGTTTTCCTTCCCTTCTTTATGTAGAAGGATTAAATAAAATATTGGATTCTAGTTGCAATCTCTTATAACCAGTGTGGTAATTTGATCAGATGGAACACAGGCTGTCCTTTATTTTCAAGAATAAATAAGCAAAAGAAACTGCAAGAAACTAAGGTAATGCTCCTTTGCCAGGTTTCATCAGGTCATGATAAAATGAGATCCAATTGCCTGGTGGTCTAGCAGGGACAGAAATTGGAGTTTAGCCCTATCTTAGTTTCCACATCACAGTGCCATCTAAGAAGTAAACTTCGAACTTCGCTTTCACTTCATTGAACTTCTGCTGCTCTGTGAACAATGACCCTTTATTATTGTTGTTTCAGTCTTCTGCTGCATTTTTCTGCTTGGTTTTCTGCCTGTGATTTTATTCTTGCATGCACAGGAGATGGGGTGACATGGGTTGACAGATGGGGAGAGAACTTGTCCTCTAAGATACAAATTTATATCAGCCTCAATGTCTGTGAGTGCTCCGTGCAAAAAGGAGCAAATGTTCACCCCAAGCCAGTCATCCTCAGCCCAAAGAATCTGCTGCTGAGAACAGGCATGTAACCAAACTAGAGGAGGTCATCAGACACATCTGTGAAAGTGTTTACATGACAGAATAAATTAGAAAAAACCTAACAAGGCAAGCCCAGCAAGAAATCACTGAATCTGTATTTAGTTCTTGTCTCCATCTCAGGATAGAGGAGAAAGGTGGCCTCTAACAGCAAAGGCATGAAGCTCAACAACAAATTTGTGCCATATGTTTTCTAATGCATGAATATAACATTTTAACACATTTGGGTGTGGAGGTTTTACTGCTTGATGAAAGGCTGTCATGGAGACAATCAGGTTTCTAACAAAACTGAATCACGAGGGTGTGATCAGCAAACTGATGAGCAGAATGCAGGTGTTTGGAACAATTGCCCTTTGCTTGCTTTGTTATGGTTATGGGATTTATATTTTGTGCAAGAACTTTCGTAGATCTCTCTTGAGAGCTTCTCTATGCCAGCAGTTGCACTCTGTGCCTCTTCTCAATAGCACATTTCACATGTTTGGTGTGGCTGGTTCAGTAAGCATATTTGCTCCTTTTTATAAACTAAAATGGGCTAATACTTCTTTTCAGTCAGCTGTGAATATACATACTATCTTTGGCTAGCACCTCTCATTTGTGCTAGAGACCAGAATGAAATGAAACTGCTAAAAAACTGATAAAAACATCCAGACAAACTATTTTTTCTTTCCATTTAACTTTCTCTCATCTCTTATTCTGTCTTTTCTCTTCTTTCATGCTGTTCTCTGTCTCTCACCTCCTCCCTGTTTCATTTTCATTTCCCCTTATTCTTAGGCGTTTCAGTAGAAGATATGCAGGTGGTGTCCTCCAGAACCGAAAAGGAGGAAGAAGATGCTAAAACTCTTTTAATATAAATATATACATATAATTTTTTTTTTAATTTTTCACTTTTCCTCAGGATCTGAGCACATAAAAAAAAAGTAATGTATGTATTACATAGATATAGAAGATAGAGTGGGTTTTAAGTAGCTTGTTACTACATTTGTATTTAATACATGCACTAACTCCTCAGATACTATCTTCCTCATGGTGAAGGTGGGAGCTTGATGGCCAGTTCTCCCTCTGCTCCGATTCAGATCTACATTTCCCTGGACACTCTGGGTCTTGGTATTCATTTCTTCATGTTATTTAGGCATAATTCCTATGTATTATATATTGGAATTAATAGTATATTGACTCTAATGAATTAGCTACTGGTGTATTTGTTATTTCTAATAGGCATGATAGATAGTTACAGTGTTTAGGGTAATGCTGCAATAGAGAATATGAAGAAATGTGGTGCTGTGCTGAAATAATGTCCTGGAACAATGCAAGCACCTGCTTCCTTCTAATTATGAAAAAAAGCACAAATTATTTTGGTTTTTTGATCTTTGATTCCAATGATCTGGCCTGGCAGTGGTTCAATATGTTAGAGTAGATACTTTTAAAATGATTGAAATAGCTTCAAAACATATCCAAGTAACCTTTTCTCTTTGCTATAGATTAATAAGAATTGGGAGAAATACAGGATTACATAGATGAAAAAAAATTTGGAGAAAATTTCCCGGGCTGCCTGCAGTCTGCTTGAAGTACCAGTAAGGTAAGTAGGGAGCAAACGCAAAAAGCCAGGCTAGTGCGTTCTGGTGTCTTAACTGTTGTAGGAAGGAAAAAATAGAGTAAAATACGAGAAGTAACTCTGAGAGTCAGAGAGCATCAAAGAACCCATTATAAATATAACTGTGGGCTTTGGCCTTGCTAGTTCTGTCCTTACCAATGATGAGTTGAGGCAGAGAAAGGACTAGGGGAGAGAAGAAAGCCGTGTCAAGACCATGATAGAAGGGCAAGAGAGAGCTCTGGTACTCTGGGATCTGTGGTGGCTGTGTGCTAACTGCCATGAGGGGCTAGGCAAAGCAAAAGCATCAGGAGGGCACAGTATTTATTTGGAATTGAAATATTACTCTTTTCAGCCCTGGCTACAGTACCATCATTTGAATATCTCCTGCTTGCTTGAGACTGAAGAAGCAGTTTCTATTTCTTGTACACAAATCCATGTACATATAAGCTCAGTCTGAACAGAAATTAATATCTCTTGTTTCTCAAAGTCTCAGACAATTAGTGTATCCTAATGCTGTGAGTCATATCTAATGTCCACTTAAAAATGGGGAATAATTTCAGAAAGGAATTTCTGCTGGAGGATACAATTTTTTATATTCTCTTTCTTAAGATCAGAGCAGTAATTTTAAATTAATTTTTTTTGGGGGAAAAGTGCTATTAATTTATTAGTAAAATATTAGTTTCTGCACCTGACAGGTATTTCCTATTACATTTTGTGAAGGGAATTCCTATATCTTTGCACAACGTTGATTTAAGGTCATTTATATATGAGGAAAATTTTAAAACAATAGAGTTTCAAGAAGGATTCAAAGAAACTAGGCTCATTTACTGAATTCTGTGCCTTATTACTGGCCTGAGAAGTTGAAGATAGGATTTATCACGGCTGGAGAAACCTCCACTCTGTCAACGAACTGAGATCACAAGGTTCACACAGCTCATCTCTGAAAGAACTAACTGGATGCAGATTAAATTTGTCTTTCTGGTGCTTCAGACTATATTCATATTCATGAGTTACACAGCCTTGCATAGTGCTTTAAATGTCTTTAAGAAAACAGTTCGTGTGTTATTCATTGGCTGGAAATTCATCTCAATAAAGACATTAGGATAAGCCAATTAACACATCAAAACCTAATGAGCAACAAGACCAAACCAATTATTATGTCATTAATTAGTAAGGATTAGACTAAGAGGTGATAAATTGCTTTACACCTGCTTATCACAAAGCCCTTTGTAAGCTGGCATCCCTGTCCCTCAGGAAGATACTGATGTGCTGAAGGTCAGTACCATTAAATGGAAAAAAGAACATGGTTCTGCTGGGGTCCAGTCCTGTGCCCTGGGCAGAAATAGTTCAATTACACTGACATGGCTGACCTTTTCTCGGAACATTATTGAAACTAATGTTATAGATTGCTGCTGAAGAACATTTTGACTTAATAAAACAATTCCATTTTGGATTTTTTTTTAATCAATAATGTTTTGTTTCCAATTACTGTAAAATTATTCTTCAGCCTTGATCAGAATATTCAGTGGTGGAAAGATGATCTTTCTTTTATCTCAGAATAGTTTCAAGATGTCATGACTTGACACAGAAAACCCAGATGTTTTTAATTCTGAAAATTGAGAAATAGATTTTGAACAGGAAAGTTATCTTGTTTGATGTGCATCCTCCGGAAGGAGGGTAACAGAACAATCCACCATTCTCTGCTAGGCTGTCATTTATATAAAAAGATGAGTGTAAACAGTTTTTTTGGGCATCTGTGCAGAGCCTTAGGAAGATCTTGAAGAAATCAGAAGAAAATAAATAAGCCACAGAACTCTTGCATCTTCATGAACTGTTAAATTCCCTATCAAACCTCTCAGAGCAAGTCAGATAATTTGCATTCTTCATATTCTTTCTTAAATACACATAAGGGGAACTTCAAATAGAGCTTATCAAAATATGATCTCAAAAAATAAGAGAATAATCAGGAAATGCTAACTTTAATTTCTGCAAAGATGTCTTTTTTAGATTTATTTTTTTGTTTAATCCAGCTCTGTGTGCTGTGACATACTTGCATCCCATGCTCAGCAAACAACATGCTCGGATTTCTACACAAGTATGGAGGAAAGCATTAAACCTTCAGTTTTGGTGGTAGTTGCTGTAGTGGTCCACACAAGATCTGAAGCAGGAAACTTCCTTGGAGGACAGGCTGCATGTTGCAACTTCTCTCACTCTTCTGAAGTCATTGTGAGCCACTGTGGAATGTGGGACACAGGGAGAGCTCTCCCCTTCTTAGATGTAAGTGTTCCTCTGAAAAGCATTCCTAACTACCTAATTCAAACAAGGTATGTGCTATTTCTCTCATAGATTTGAAACTGCTGTTTATGAATACGGTTGAATGCACGTGCAATTTGAAAGCAAAGACTGTTAAAATAATCTCACTTATGAGTCACATGGTATGGACAGATACAGATTACTTCTCTCCTGCTCTCTTGGTGCCTTTATATCCTCTGTGCAGGAGCTGGCCTAGTGACTAACTAACATGGGATTTTTCAATAAGTTGACTCTCATCTGTACTTCACAGAGCAGCAGTCTATAAATACACATTTAGCCATAGGTAAGGTCAGAGACTGTGCCTGTGGAGCCTGTCTCTCTGTTTGTGTAAAATGCCTTGGGCATAAGATGGAAAAAGTACCCAGTAATGGTACTAGGATTGCCTGCTATATTGCTGAAGGCTTTGGAATGCTCACTGCAAGAGAAGCAGTTCACATGTTTTCATGTTTCACATGTGTTTCAAGAGCAGATAGCAAGATGTGGCAAAAGGTGTGAACAAATTGCCATGAACTCTGGCCTCAGGATGGAATAGATTTAATCTGCATTTTCTGTGGGAACATGCTCTCTTTTGGGTATGTTGCCAAACTTGATATTTAGAAACAACATATGTAATTTTCCGGTCTTCTAACTTATGAATGTCTAGTGAATTCAAAAGCCAGTGTTACTAGGGTAGGGAACTTCCTTTAATCTGAAAATATTTTTAGAAACTTGCTTGAAGTGCATGATTAAAAGTGGTGACATTGTATTATTAGGCAATAATTTCCTTTCATAGTGATGTTTGATCCTTGATCAAGGGAGGGCCATTCGAATTTTCTTCAGTATTCTGTAGATTTTTTTGTTCTGAAGGGCTCAAGAGTCAGGTCAAAGTCATAATGTATGACTGTAACTTGCTATATTTAAGCAGGACTTCTTTATATTCAGTGGGCAAATAGTTGGCATGATTGAGATCTTACTGTTCCTCTCTCCAAGACAGCACAAGCTCTGGCTCATCAGCATTAATCAGGTGTTTCAGTTAATAAGGCATGGGTGCAAGTGAAGGGAGAGAGGGATGTTGTTTTGGCTGACTGAAGTCAGGGGTGCAAGGGGGCTGCAGCCCCCTCCCACAGGTGAGCACGGATCTGCTGTGAGGCTCTCTGCTGCCTCACAGGGAATATCCAAGGCACACATCTTGTCCTTGTTCTTATGTGTTTCATTTTCCATTCTGGTCACAGTTGTCACTAAACCCAAAAGTCAAAGTCCTGGAGTTGCTCTTTCTCCCTTTTGGCTGTGATTTCTTCTGCTTCATATTTGGTATAACTGAGGCATTTACTGGGTCTGGTTCTGTTGCTCAGATGTTTCAGTGATGACTTGCTAGAGACTGAGAGAGCAAGGTGCTGCTGACATCTCTTCTGGACCTTTTTTTCTTTTTGGCAGCAATATTTGATTAACTTCTAAACATAGGTGTGAGCACCTGAACACCAAACCTCAGTGAGACAAAATGGAGCATGGAAAGTTCAAGCAGTTTAAACCTTCTAATGAGCCAGGAAACTGACACGAAAGAGAAAAAGTAGCTTGCCAAAAAAGAAAGGTGAAAGTAGAGTTCTTCTCTCATCTTCTCAGTTCAAGCTTTCTTGTTGCAGAAGAGCTGGGTTTCTACAGAAAAATCCAATTTTCAGCCTGTCTCTATATTCAGAACTTCCACAATACAATTTAATTTCCCAATTACTGACAATTTTTTTCTTTCAGTTCACATCTAAGTGTTCAATAGATTTTTTTTTTTCCCCCATAAGTAAAAATTCTGACTGGCAATTCGTGAAAAAATGTTGCTTTTATATTGACATGTAAATTATCCTTAACTGTGTGCTGTAGAGCTCAGTATTCATTCTGGTAAACACTTTAAATGTTTTCTGCTTTGACATTTGCAGGTGTTGCCCTGTAAAGAAGTGAAATTCATGGTATTGCTCTTTGTTGTACTTGTCATTGGAAGGGCCAAGTCTGACATAGTTGAACCAGAAATTCCCATGCACTTTCCTTACCATTCCCTTGTAAATCTTGAATTTTTAATTTAGTCCTAGAATTGTTGCCCATATCCCGGTGCTCAGCTAAGAGTGAGAGGTACTTAGTGTGTCCTGGTGTTTTCAACCCCACTGGAGTTCAAAGTGTTTATGATGTACCCTTTAGATGTTTTGCTGTTTGATTAAAACAAACAAACATGAAAAAAAAAGAAGTTAATGTGGTCAGCTAACCTGAGCAGTCCTTTCTCCCATGTCTGTGAAAAGGGGAAAAATTAGAATGTTCAAACATCTGTTTTAAAATGCTGGAGAAGGCAAAGGATTTATGTATATAAAGCTTGTGCTCTCATGTGCCTTGAAAGGCTCACTTGACCATTTTAAGTAACACTTGAGTAACGCTTCAACAAAATATCTTCCAGCTGTTATTTCTGCTTCTTCAATTCAAAATATTATTTCTAGCAATATTATTCAACAATTCTGTTCTTGTCACTGTGAAAACCTCTCACATTCTGCTTCTGCAACTTTTCATCTTACATACTGTTTTCTTTTCCCTAGGGAATCACAGAGTAGGTAGGAAGAGACCTCAGGAAATTGCTTGATCCAAACCACCAGTCTAAGAAGGTCTAACTTTAGATCAGGTTACTTAGGGCCTTGCATAGTCAAATTCTGATTATCCTCAAGGACGGAAATTGTAATGTTACTGTAAATTGCCCTGTGATTTCTGTAGTGTTGGACTTGGCCTAAACAGTCTAACTCTCCTCAGTCAGATGGTCGCTAAAGTTGGGATTTCTGTGGTGAATCTGTGGTGATAGATCTCAAAAAGAAGTTGGATTTTCATAGATGTGTAGCCTCAAACGATGTGATGAAACCATAGTACTCAGGATTCAAACAAGGGATGTTTCCCTGTAAAGGAACAATCAGTATTGAACCAGTTCATCACTAAAAAATAGTTCACCAGTATTGCTGCTGTGTAGTCCACTAATACCAGATTATTGTGACAAGCCAGTTTTGATGTACATCTCTACAACTGTATGTTCTATTTAATGTCTGAACTTTGGTGACTTCAGTTTCAATGGGATATTATTGTAACTTTGAAGAGCATCCTAATATCTCTGTCTTCTTACCAACAGAAATTAACCTCAAAAATAAGGTTAAATGTATTGAACAGCAGGACTCTGCCATATAAAACTGTAAGAGTAAAACCCCTTAGGATGTGCTTTTTATCTCTTTTTTATATTTGGTAGAATGTATACTTGTTGTCTATAAAGACTTCAGTGTAATTATTTCACTTCCTGAAAAAAAGATTCTAGCCTGGATGGATAGTCTATTCAGAGTTTATTTCTACTGTCTGATTTTACACATCTTCAATTGTTTTAACACACATTTTAGCTATTTAGTACAAATATATATGGAAGTTGCATATAAGATATTTGGATATAATAAGTCTATTTCTGCTAAGTTACTGTAAAGTTCCATTAAGGCATACAATTTTCCTAAACTAAGCTATGATAATAAATCTTTTATAGAAGAACTAAGGCAAATGGTAACACCTCAGAAATGTTGCTATGCTACTTCTGTGTTGCCATAAAGGAAGACATGCCCGAATAACTTCAGACACAGAATCTAATAAAAAAAAAAGCAATATTTTTATTTATTTATGATATCTTTGTTCTTTCAAAATCACAGAATATATCTGACATGATGTTTCAAAGGCAAAACACAAATTTTACTTTCTTCTGTCTGTTTGGGAGTTCTTTGTTTTCAGATGCTCTTTTTAGCAGTGGAGAGGGTTCTATGAAAACAATCTTATTTCTCAACATTTTTCCTCCTGGGAGAGTTTTACATTGTCAGGGTACAGTGAGGGGTGGGACTGAGCATGTAATATCAGGAAAAGCATTCAGTTTTACTGTGACTTTTGTTGTGGGAAATTTGTAGTCATATTCTTTCCTAATTTGTCTTTCCTGCTGGCTTACTCCCAAACCTGATTTAGGAAGAGCAGATTCATCTGGAAATGTACTTTTTTCCCAATGTTCTTGTTTTTGCCAAATTTTCAATTAAAAGTGTTCAGTAAGCCAAGAAACCTGCCTCTCCTCTCCACTCCCACCCCCCCTTTTTAATATTTATAACATTTTTGCTATTTGCAATATTTTTGTACTTATATAGCCTCACTTTATGCATACACACATAAATATTTGAGAATATTTTCCGTGTAAAGGCTTGATAGGAGTAGTTCATAATTTCTAGAGAACAGAGAGAGACGCCAAAGTTCCTCTAATGGGACAGCTATGGAGTTTATACAAGAATGAGATTCCAGTCCTAAAGAGCAGATCAGGCCCTTATATGTGGATCTCTTCCACTCTATATGAACAACTTTCCATATGGAATATATAAATCTGAATTATCAGGAATCTCACTCTTTTAGGAGAAGGGATTTGACATTAATAAATGTCAAAACCTTAAAATTCATAGTGAATGATACCCTTGTCACTCACCAGTTGTACTTATTTTCCCCTTCTTCTCCCCTATAATTTGTTTGGCCGTTCCTAGGAAAATAGGAAAGCTTTATTGAGGTAGTTCAGTTTCACAGTGTTGTTAAGAGCACTGCTTTAAAGCCAAAGCATATAATAACTGCCTCAGTAACAGCCTGGGACTGGTGACTTTTCACTGTTAAAAGAACAAAATAAAATGGGATTTTTCACACACAAAAGAAAGCTGCATAAGTTAGACCCTGTCTGGTGAAAAACTCGATTTGATCACTGAAAAGCTATTCAGG
Source organism: Xenops minutus (assembly GCA_035221455.1). Lineage (NCBI taxonomy): Eukaryota > Metazoa > Chordata > Aves > Passeriformes > Furnariidae > Xenops > Xenops minutus. Next base: position 11,676,903 of record JAWWEE010000004.1, read on the forward strand.
TATTCTCTGATAATTTACTTGTTAGATTTGAGGTAGAATTAAGTCCTATGAGCCATTGTGCTTCCTGTAGGAACCAGAGCATTTCCAAAGAAAAAGACCTCAATGCGAATCTGACCTATGGCCCTTTTTAAAATGTTTAAATGAGAAAAAAGAAACCATGAACCCCTCTGTCATCTTGAAAATGTTTAGGACTGAGATGTGCTTGTGGAGCACTTTCTCTCTGCATCTCGAGGAGAAAAGGTGAATGGGCTCTTTGTGCTATCTTGGAGTGAGAACCCAGTAGTATTTAATATAGTGGTAAAATGTCTACTGAGCAGGGAGGAGGGATGATTTTTTCCCCCACAAGTGATGTGAGACACGTTAGTTGACATCAGGGAACTTACCACAAAAAAAGCACAACTAGGTAAAGGAAGGTAAAGAGGAAAAGGAGCTTGCTGGGACTGGCATTGTAACACTCACTGGTGAGTGCACAAAGCAAGAGTGTTGCCTAAAACACCTAATGCAAGTGAGGAATTGCTGCTCTACTTGAACATACTTCCAAAAGATAGCTTATGTAAGGAGTTAGGACAAAGTAACCGGCTTTTTCAAAATTTCAATTTGTTGTTTTATGTAGAAATAATTGAAAAAAGGGAATAAAACTAAAAGCACACACCCAGAATTAGACAGTTTCATTTTAAGCCCTGAGATTTTACGCTATAGATTAAACCACTGATTTGCCCATGTAGGCTGATGAAAGGTGCATATAGACTATTCAGATTTAATAAGTCTATTTCTGCTAAGTTACTGTAAGGAAGAACTGGGTCCATGGCTGCAGTCTATTTAGACTAGCCTTTATAAAAAGGTTTGCTATTACGTAGTTTGGGAAGTTAAAGAAGGAATCTGTGGAATTAGCATTTAGTGATGTAAATGGAAGGACTGAGAAGAGAACTTAACAATGCTCTGAAATTCTTTGTTCCATAAAATATCAGGAAAGTGTGTGTTTTTGAAAGCAGTGATTAATTAGATGTAATGATGATCCTTCTTGGGCAGCTGTTTAGCTGTGAGGAATAGTACAGAATATACTTGAAAAGTGAGCCAGGAGCACAGGCATGTGCTTCTCCAAATATTGACCCCAAAACATTTCTCTTTCAAACTCTGGTCTCTAGCTATAAGGAAGCTTGAACTGGAAATAGCAACTGAGTATTTCAAGCTATTGGATTTTCAAAGTGCTTTTCATTTCTCTGGCACAATTAAGTCATATTCCTAATCAGGCAAGAAGTTTCCTTTCTAAAGAGGGATCACACAGTAAAGGGCTGTAGATTTTACTAGGAATACTGGATCTCAGAAAAGTAAATCATGACAGTACTGGGGTTTCCACTAAGCTTTCCTAACACAACTCCTAGAATTATGTCCTTTATTAGTAGTAGTATTAGTACGCTGCGATTCTCTGATGCCTTTTTGAAGTTCAGTTTCTTTCAATCTTCTTGACTATGAATTTATCGGACAGAAGAAAAAGCAGTCTGAGACTGAACCTCATGTTTGGAAAGGGAAATAATTTTTCTATTAATCTTTCCCTCATTCTTGTAAATTAATCTTCACCTTCAGCCTCCAGAGATGAGCAAGTAGTGCTGTTTTATACAGATAGGTCTCAGGCACCTTACACAGCCACATCAAACAGATTTAACACTTGAAATGAGTTTTAAGGATCATGGCTCACCGTCCCTCTTTTAGCAACACCAGTTCAGAGTATCCAAGAGAATACCACGAACCCACTTTTGACATGTTTTCTTCTCTTCTGAAATTGGGCTGTCTTCTTCCTTCTCAGCTCTGGGAATCAAAATTGGATGGTAATATGCAGGGATACTTTGGTTCCCTCGATTGCAATGAAGAAATGGGTAGCATACCCTAGGAAGACATGCTGTGAGGAGTAGTATGTTGTCCTTGGACTCTGAGCTCTTCAGGGCTTTACTTTCACCTTTCTTAAAGTGCTTGTCAAAGGAGATTGCAAGATGTCTGTTAAATCAAACATTCACAAAAAATGATGCTTTTTATCTAATCACTGTCAGGCAACTAAATAGGTTAACACAAGAACACTGAGAAAAGAGTCTGGAAAGAGAGTAAGGACATTTATTGCAATTTAGGAAGGATATCTTTGAAATATTGAAACCAGAGGGTTCCCTGTCTCCCATATTTGATCTGCATTAAAGGCCTATTTCAATCTCAGATGTGTTTCAGGGGTCTATTAAAGTTGTGTGCCAGTAACTACCGACAAAAATCTTCAGCACATAAAAGGAAAGATTTTTTTTTCCCTTGTAACTGCCAGCCTAGCAAATTAATTTTTGGCCCTGAAAGTCAAATCATGTTCTTTGTTTCTTTTTCATTACCAGGAATAAGTGGTCAGCAGGTCAAATTATGCTCTCACAAAAGTGCATAATCAGTTCTGATGGTCTGGTAGCATCAAAGCAGGAGCAAAACTGGGCTGTCACCAGGCACCATCTCTGATAGAACTGCAGAATAATAAATGCCCTGGAGAAGCAAAAGGCTGATAATCAAATGGGAAATGGTCTTAGGGCTACTCTGAGGTTGTATGCTGTTTTTTAAGGCAAAAGTTAGGGAAAAAACTGATAAGTATGGATGCTGCAGGAATATTGAAAAATAAGCTATTTTTCGTAGAGAAATGCATATATCTCCAAGGTTTTATTTTTGACTCCTCACATACCATAAGGTAACACTTGGTGCAGGCTTCTGCAGGCTATCACTGTTAGTATATGATAGTCAAGGGCTGCTGGCTGTCAGCTCCAAGGGATGGCTGTCTCAAAAGGACATTTCTGTTGGAGGGTGCTCTGGATCCATACCTTTCTACCTTTCCTTTCCCCTCCCCTCCCCGGAGGGCAGGGGAAAGGAAAGTTCCACCTTTCTGGGACTTAGTGGAGCAAATTGTTTCAACTGCTCAAATCCATCCCCAGTTTTGTTCAAACCCCTCAAATCTGAGTCTAAGTACTTCAACAGTGCTTAAGCTCTTTTTGCTTGCACTACAGATTCTAAGGAGGCTTTCATGGCCCCTGTACAGAGAGTGTAAATCATGGAACTGCTCCTGTCAGCTGCTTCCCACAGCTGTGCCAGGTGCAGCAGCAGAGTAACCCGGAGCTACTGCTAGTTTATTTGTTCCCAGCATCAAGAAGGATTTCTGTGATGGATGTTGCTGGAGTGAATGCAACTGTTCATTTCCGTGAACGGAAGCCACAAAAAAACATCATACAAAGCCAGAGTATGAGGATGTTTATATAAATATATATATACATGCATGTGAATATGTATATAGAAATATATATATATAAACATTTCTTCAGAGAAGTGAATATGGGAATAACAGTGCAAATAATTTTCAAGGAGAATCCCCTAAATAGGTAGTCATTTTACAAGATCTGACCTTAAAGCTGTTCACAAAGATGTATTGTATTAAACTGGCTGATTGAAGAAGTAAAATTTTGAAGATGTGGATTTTTAAAAGGCACGCTGTAGTTTTAACACATTTCAGTGTTTCTGAAAAGTTATGATATTTTTCTCAGGAAAGCACAATAATCACAGCAGAACAAGGCAATAGTAATTGATATTATATAATATTTTGACAGGCTGAACTTCATTGGAGATTCAGTCAAGGTGCTCAACTTTCATTCTGATTTTCACCACCTTATGCTAATTTCTTTGTTATGTATTTAGATTAATTTTAGTGGCATTGCTCTTGATTTGTACTGTCGTAAGAGTAAGGAGAGATAGTGTTAAGAATAATGGATTGTCAAAAAGTTTTTTCATTTAATGATGATCAAGGATGAGAGTGTCCTATGCCATGCCATGGTACTCTGGTGCAAGGTGCGCATTCAGGGCATTGTCCAGCCTCCTTTCTCCCAGATTCTCCCTTGTACTGCAGTCCTCTGCTGGTATGGAGAGAGACTATGTATTGAGTCTCCTCTCAATGAAAGAATGATAAAAACATCATCATTAAAAGAAATAATCTGAAGAATAGTGATGTGTGCAATATGATAAAGTGTCTTGTATCATTCCAGACATCATGAAAAGCAATTAGTTTCAGTAGTTTCAATGAATTGTTAGCTCTAGCTGCCAGTATTAGACATCATTTTGGATAATGGTCTTATTTCATCAGTAGAAGAAAGCTGCAGGAGCTGGGATGCTGAAAACTGCTAGTAATGGAAGAGGCTGTCTTGAAGATTTCTGGGACTTTAAAAAAAAAAAAATCAAAATTCCTGGGAATGGAATTTAATTCATGGTTGAAACTCATGTCTTAAACATAATTTGAAAATAATGTAATAGGTTCTCTAAAAAAGTTCTTTCAGGTCAGCCCACTTTCCCATTGAAAATTGAAATTCGCCTCACAGTAAACTGAAATTCTAAACTATTTTTTTCTTTTAAAGAAAAAATAATCAGTTTTAAAGAACAGGTGTCTATTTCCTGTTACTGATACCTTTATGAATACTATTCTCAAAAAAAGCCTTAATTGATTTAGTTGCATCTTTTCTGTCTAAAGTAATGTAAAAAATATGGTACCTTTTCAATTTTTATTTTATACTTTTCTGTAGCTTCCTTTGGTTTATTGTCCAGTTTGGGCACCATAGCACACAGACACAGTCAGATATGCCTATTTTAAACTTGCTTAAATACTTTTATGTAAAATTATCTCTCCCATCCTTATTGCTTAATTTTGCATGCAGAGACTGAGCCCATTTATTTTGCCTCTTAGCAGATGGCTGGGAACTAATGAAGAGCATCTAAAGCCAAAGTTCTGTCTTTCACACACCTGCCTCTGCAGCCAAGCAGCAGAGGCAGCAGTGACATAAATTGGTCTGGATATATTTCAGTGACTTATTTATTGTGAATGAGAGCAATGGGGGAGTGGGCAGCAGACAGATGGTTTTTTCAGTAACACCTAGACTTCTCTTCTGTTGTATAGAGACTACAGTGTTGGTCCATTTACATCAAAAGAAAAAAAATGCCTTGATTTCAGATCCAGTCTATCAATGGTTTGAACAGTGGAAATCTTTTCCTGTGAAGATTTTCATGCTTTTCTGTCTCATTTCTTTGGTCCCATTCCAGGCAGAAGATACACAATGTCATATGAGTTTTTTTTCTTTCAGGAAAGAACTGTAAAGTGTAAAATTTTTCAGTATGATGGATAGTTTCCAGGAAAAGCTTCTACATATTAATTTCTATCAGGAGAGAGAAAAAAATAATGAGCCCTAAAGCTGCTGGACACTCTTTACCTCCTTTCTCCTCCTATCCCACCTGAGTTACCAGAAGCAGTATGGCTGTATCTGCCCTGTTGCTTCACAGCCTATCAGCTCCCTGATATGCTCCTGTGCAAGGGCTCTTCTAGCTGATCATACCTAAACCTTTTTCCTCTGTGACACCTGTTTTCAAGGTTACATGAAGTCTATCACCACAGAGTTTGCTTAGCAGTTAGTTCTAAAGAAATCAGACAAAGATCAACATCAAAAGTATTATTTTACGTATCTATATCTGCAAAATGCATAAAGCCTGGAGAACTCACAGAAAATTTCAGCTTGCTTCAGGGGGGAAGAGTAAGTGCAGAGACTATTTTAGAGAAAAAGTAATTTAGAGAGGAGAAACAGAATGGTGCATGGGATAGAAAAAAAGGAGGATTACAGGGGTCAGTGAGAAAGTGTCATCAATAAATTTTCTTTGTTAGTAAGCCCAGTTCAGATCTAGATCCAGGCATATTTTGCTGACATTGGAAGGAACCAATGAAACACAGCTTCTACGGGGGACTTGCTGACTTGCTTTTTGCTTTGAATTTTCCCTGCTCTGTGGCTTGAATTCAGAGTGTTCCAAAAGCTCAGTCTGACAAATCAAAGACATAAAGCCAGGTTATTGATTGTAAGCATATGAGGGTGCTGAGTGTACTCCGAGTTCATGCAAACACACAGCTTGACTCATTGCAACTTACAAGTCCTTCTTTTTTTAACTTTTTTTTTAAAAAAAAAAAAAAAAAAAACACAATTAAAAGACCCAAGGCTAATTTTCAGATTTGCCATTCCACCAAGGAAAATTGCTTTTAGACCGAGACTGGGGAATGAGATTGTGGAAAGCAGTTCCACAGCAAGGGACCTGGTGGCATCAGGAACAGCATCACCAGCCAGTCAAGAGAGGGGATTGTCTTGCTCTGCTCTGTGCTGGGGCAGCCTCACCTGGAATATCATGTGCAGGTTTGGGCACCACAGTATAAGAAAGATATAAAGTTATTAGAGAGTGTCCAAAGGAGGGCAACGAGGATGGTAAGGGGGCTTGAGAGGAAGCCGTGTGAGGAGGGCCTGAAGCCACTTAGTCTGTTCAGCCTGGAGAAAAGGAGACTGAGGGGAGACCTCATTGCTGTTACAACTTCCTTGTGAGGAAGAGGAGGGGCAGGCACTGATCTCTTCTTACTGGTGACCAGTGATAGGACCTGAGGGAATGGCCTGAAGTTGTGTCAGGGAAGGTTTAGGTTGCATATTAGATAAAGGTTCTTCACCCAGAGGGTGACTGAGTCCTGTGTAAGCTAGAGACTGAAAGAAACAATTTTGTTTTCTTGCTTGACATCACTGTGCCCAATCATGTGGCTTTTGGGGAGAAAACACAGGACGTGAAACACTGCAAGGTTAAATATGCCTGCAGAAACAATACCAAAAATCCTTGAGAAAACAATGACAAGTAGGGGATGCAAAACACCCTGATGGGATGAGCTTGCCTGGCATCTGACCTGGTCGCAGCCAGCCCTTATGACGGGGAAAAAACTTTTCTCCCGATACACTCCACTGACTCTTTCACAGTGCCACAGGTGTGCTGAAGTTACACTGTGGGATGTGTGGCCTTGCAGAGGTTACAGTGGGCAGTGACAGTGTATGCTCATGGCTGTGCTGGGTCCTGTGCCTTGGTACAGCACAGCCACAAAGTCGGCCTGAGGCAATGCAACTCCCCCAGAGCCTGTGAATTAATCTGACAGATTCAGAATTTTTACTTTCTCTTCTGCTAACAGAAGAGAAATAGACTATACACACACACACACATATATAAGTAAAGTGAAACCAAAATATTGCAAGCTATGCTTCATAAACAAGTAAAGGATATTGTATACCATAGCACAGACACTATACCATGAGGGCCATCTTGTGGTCAGAGAAAGCTTATACTCTGTGAGCATAGGAAAAAAAATATTCCTAGAAATGTATTCTATACCTGAAGATACTGTCAGCTACATTGTAATTCTTAGAACGACAGAGTGGTTTGGGTTGGAAGGAACTTTAATGGTCTTCAACCCCCTTCCACCAGTCCAGATTGCTCAAAGCCCCATCCATCCTGACCTTGAGCACTTCCAGGGATGGGGCATCCACAGCTTCTCTGGGCAAAGAGTTCCAGTGTCTCATCACCTTCACAGTAAAGAATTTTTTTCTAGTCTCTAAACCTATTCCTTCAGTTTAAAGCCATTTCCCCTTGTTCTATCACTACAGGCCCTTGTGAGAAATCCCTCTTCAGCTTTCTTGTAGCCCCTTTATGTACTGGAAGCTGATGCCAAGCCTTCTCTAGGCTGAACAATCTCAGTGCTCTCAGCCTGTCATCACAGCAGAGGTACTTCAGCCCTCTGATCATCTTCATGGCCTCCTCTGGACTCACTCCAACAGGTCCCAATCTCTCTTTTGCTGGGAACCCCAGAGCTGGATGCAGCACTCTAGGTGGGCTCTCATGAGGGCAGAGTAGAGGGGCAGAATCACCTTCCTTGACCTGCTAATCACGCTGCTTTTGGTGCAGTCCAGAATACAATTGGCTTTCTGGGCTGCAGTGAACATTGCTGGGTCATGTTGAGCTTCTCATCCACCAAGAATCCCAAAATCTTCTCCCCAGGGTTCCACTTGATCTGCCCCTCCTGTATTTGGGATTGGGATTACCCTGACGCAGATGCAGCACTTTACACTTGGCCTTGTTGAACTCCTGGAGTTTTGCACAGGCCCACCTCTCAAGCATGTCAAGCTCTCTCAGGATGGCATCCCTTCCCTCCAGTGTTAGAAATTAGAAATTGTTTCTGATATGTTTTAACAAATGGAGCTGCTCTGCTGCTTGTCATTAATCAGGTCATTAATCCTCAAGTGACTGACAGCAGGATTAGCTGTGATCCTGTGCCAATAAACAAAATAGCATGTTCCAAGGGTTGCAAGGCTGTTGTAGACTAATAACTGGAATCAGAGTTTTCCCTTGAAGAATTTTTTATGCCTGTTGGCTTTGGAAATTTCTTTCATCCTCTACATTGTATAAAAACTTTTTGAAATCCATAGATTAAATACCATCACAGTGCTACAGTTAAGAATGCTATTAGTTATTGTCAAATAACAGTTCAGATCAAGAATCAATATCCTTTTCATGGTTATCATACAACAAGCCCACTCAGTGTGAGACAGATTCCTGAGCTGTGCAGCTCTTTAGTTCTATAAGCCTGTGTTCTAGGTGAAAGACTAAAAATACTGAATTAAAATGAAGCATGTCCATTCAAATTAAATGTATTATCCAACACAGACATGGGAAGTTGCATATGATCTTCTCTGTATCACCTGACCCACAGTCAGAATTACTCCATTTCCTTTTTTTTTTTTTTTTTGTGTGTGTCCCAGTGAATCCAGATGTCTCTTGAAGAACCCAAAAACTTTTCTTTACTGCTTCTGTAATGGGAACCATCTGCCAATGGTGCTGGGCAGGCACAGCTTTGCTTAGTTTATGGGACCATGATCCATGGTCAATTAACCAGGCTTTTTTGGTTCTAAAAGAGGTGTGTTTACGAAAAACCAGTCCCACCATCTGGTACCATTGGCTGTAGGTCTGCTGTAGATCACTCACAGTGAACAAATATTTTTCTCATTTGTCAGCCAGCCTTTGTCCACACACAACTGACTTTTCTAATAACATTAAGTGTTCCTTATAGTACCATTTTACTGCTACTTATGGATTATTTAATTCTTTTAATGGCTCTGCAATGGTTCATTTGCTGTCTAAAATTATTCTTGAAAGTACTCGTGCAGATGGGGAAATACAGGGTTGATTCCTCCTGCAAGGAACCGTTGATAGATTCAGAGATGCTGGCTGCTGAGCACTGCTGTAAATATTCACTATCTCAGCTCTGCAGGCTTAGCCTCTTTGTAGGGTGTTTGGGAATATCTGATAGTGCAGAATATTAAAGCAGAACCGGGGAGAGCTGCCTTCAGCTTCCAAATGAAATTGACTGATTATAAAACCCGTTTTTTAATGGCATTGTCTCTCCCAGGAACATTTGAAAGTTAAGGCAGCAGAGTCCAAGGCAGATTTTATGGACCAGGCATATCCATAGGTTGTTCAGGCATGAGTCATTCACTGGCAGTGTGTGTACTGATTCCCAGAGTCACGGGTTTATAGCTTTCTGTCCATCTTCTCAGCAGTGTTACCAGCTGCCTGGTCTGGAGAGACGGGCTGTCTACGCTAGTCACGAACCAGCCCAGGAGACATCTCACTTGGAAGGACGTTTCGTCAACAGCAGCTAACTCACTAACAATTCAGCTGGCCATGTTGTTAGGAGCATGGTGTGATAAAACAGCCTGGCTCCTGGATGTCTGCTCCGAGGGGGAAGCATACTCACCTTTCCAGGAGAGGAAATGAGCGAGCAGCATCACACACGTGTCTCCTGGGGGATGGGGTGGAGGGCTGGGGGATGTCTGTTCTCCCTTTCCAGCTCTTTCTGTGTAGGTCTGCAGCTATGGTGCTTTCACAATGACCTCTGCTGCAGGTTCATGATTTGAATGACAGCAGAGTCCTTTGTCTGCTCTGCATCAGCTGGGAAAGTAGGTACTACTCAGTGGGTCAGATCCCAGCGCTGAAGTGTGTCCATGTGCAAAGAAATCCCTGACACAGTAGAGGGATTGTGAGCTGAGTGAGTTGTGGTATTTAAGAATTTGTATTTTTTAAAAAACCAAAAGGATTTCTTGCATCTATCTGTCAGATTATGTAAGTATTAGAATACAAGTGGTGAGTTCTTGTGATGCTGAATCACTGAGGCTCCATGTTAGAAATGGAGCACACAGCCATGTAGAAAGCACACTAGATATATGTATATTATTAGAGTACAAAGCACACTTTCTTATGTTCTTGAATGATCTGGTATAAACATAATAAAAAGAAACTCTTAAAAAAATTCAATTAGAATTAGTTCAAATAAATGTTTGTCTCGAGATGAAAGCACACATTCTGAGATAGATAGATAGATAGATAAACATATATGCAAAGTTGACTGCTTGCTTTCTTTCCCCCTGAAATAATCAACACCCTTCAAATGCAAAACACCCAGGTCCAAACTTGCTTGGGACTCTGTCAGCATAGGTGTGTGTGAGAACTTGAGGGGGCATTTTGACATACTTCTGCAGCTTTTGGAGGGGCAAAGATACTTGTGTCTGAGGTCAGTTTGTGGGACTTCGCTTCATGATAAATTTTGTCTATCTAGTTGGACATTTCCCCAGCAGATGGAGGAAACTGATTTCAGTTTTCTCTGGGAACCTGTGCAGAGAAATGAGGAATCAGTGGCCTTGCACAGAGCAACAACCACCTTTGAAACACTTTGGGCTTTGAGGGAGCTTGGTGTGAATGGGCTGTGCTGCTGAGTTTTGTGTCTTGGCTAGGAGAGAGGCAAGGTAAGAGGCTGAGTCCCCATTCTGACCCTGCCAACAGCATTATTTACTCTCTTCTGCCTTTTTATTTCACTGGAAGGATGGCAGAATGGAAGTATTTTTCCCACTTGTTCATTTCCGTTTCTGACAGCATTTATAGTAAGTGGTCAGAACAAAATTACAGCTCTGTAGTGGGTGAGAAAGCTGTTTGCTGCAATTGAAGTGAGACAATCAGATACTTGACAACTGACTTTGGTGCCTGAACAGAAGAACAGAGTAAATGAGACATGTCAGGAATGATTCTGATGCCATACTGAAAGCTTTGGGTGAGTCTTGCCAGACCTCAGGCCAGATGTTTAACTCTCCCATCCCATTGACACTTGTTAAAAAAAATTCCTCTTAAAGAAAATACAAAATTTTTCCACCCGTGATTGTGCTAAATGCTGTGTCCTGTGCTGAAATATTTCAAAGTGTTTGTTCTGTTCTGTTCTTTGGATGGATTGTATCTGCATTACCTTCCTCCTTGTAGGAAATAATTAATTGCCCCTTTGCAAAAGAATACAAACATCTATCTACTACACTCTCTAACAAAAAGCATATTTTCATATTGATAGCCAAAAACCTTGGGCATCGACATGTTCCTTAGTATTAAAATGTTAGCAAAGATAGGAAAAATTAACACTGTCCAATTCATGAATGAGGCCTCATCAAATTAATTGCTGAAATCTGGTTAATACTCATTGATATTTTGGTTGTGCCACAGCTGGCTCATATTTTACATAAGGGTATAGTTCGGAAATGGTTAATGCAATTGATTAATTATTTATAGTTGCTTTTACCAAAGCAGATCCTAGTGTTTTTTGTTACAAATAACATACAGACAAGCAAATCAGTATCAACAGTGTAAATCTGTACCTAGTGTTTTATATTCATTTACTTTTAGCTCTCTGGACTTGAAGAGTATTCATGTGTAAATCATGCTCTTAACACTTTAATTAATTATCTAAACAAGTAATATAGAGTGGGGCCCCGTGGCATTGGTGTTGTTTGTTTTATTATCATCCTGCTACCTTTTTGGCAAACAATGCACAAATTTCACTCAGTAATAACTCATTTTGGATTAGCTAGGGAGAAAGAGGAAGGGAAAAGAGAAAGGGTATAGAATGAGTGCTATGTTTGCAACTTCTGCTCACTTTTTTGTCCCCTGTGACAGTATAAGTTTGATGTAATATTTAAATACAAGCAAAGCAAAGTCATTGATACAATTTCTTTCTTGTGCCATGATCTATTTAGGCTGAATTCTGTTGACAGCTGAGTAACACTGTTACCTGGCAGTATGATTACAGCAGTGTCCGCCTTCATTTTCAAATCCAATTTGCATTTAATAAAATGAAAGATGAAAGCAACCTGGCTGAAAGTGCATCATCAGCACCGGCTTGCTGAATAATGGATTTGAAAGACTGGAAAGAAGTCACCAAACTAGTTACAACGTTGGAGTGAATCTAGGTCAGAGAAACTTCAGCATGACTTATTGCAAGCTGATGACATAAATCATCCAGGATAGGCCAGAGAAGACCAGCTACCAAGCTTATTTATTGTAGAAGAGATTGGCATTAATGAGCTAGAGGAGCAAAACCATCTTGGATCAAAATAACAATGTGCCCTTCAAAGTAGTGGTGACTATCCAGAAAACGCTATAGCCAGTGTGTCCAGAAAAACCCCTTTCTCCAAAGCATGGGAGTGTTTCTTGCTGACTGCAGTGTCATCCCAATGTGTTGCTTTGCTCCTTCTGTGCAGCACCAGGAACATGGGAGCTGGAGGGAGGAACACATGGGCTCACCCAATGCGCTGGCAAGGTCAGTCGGCCTTGTTGGGAAGTGGGAATGGGGCGTTTAATGCTGTAGCAGTTCCTGCTTTTACAGCTTGGCTTTTCTGGGTGCAGGTGGCATTGCCTGTGTTATCCTGGCTGACTACATTTCTGTAGTGCTGCAGTGGGTGTGAGGGTGCTGGGGGGAAGCCTGTGGCAGTGTTGCTTGCAGAGAATAATGAACCAAAAATCTACCCTTTGTGAAAAGTGCTGGGTATCTCTTACTGTGGTTCTTCTTTCTGGGCACAGTCAGAGAAAATATTTCGGCTTTGGTTAACGTGGGTTGAATTATTGCTGTTTGCTGCCTTTAAGCAGACAGGATTGAAAGTTTGTGGGTTTGGGATTAGCCTTGATTAAGGCCTTTTTTCTCCTCTGGGGGATAAATATTCAGTACTCAGTTGGACTGGAACGCTTTCCAGTGCAGTTCTGTTTTTAACATGATTTTCATTTTAGCTTCCATTTCTAAATAAAAAAATAATTCAATAATGATTGTGAATGCAAAAGAATAGAAGTAATTGGATTGTAGGGGGTTGGATATCAGGCACCTTCCCTGACAACGTACATATGTTATTTTCTTTCCTTTATGTGTCTTACTTGTAAGGCCTGTTACCTAACTGTCATTTCCCTGGCTGGATTTCCTGTTTTGTGTTCTTTTCCCAGAGTATTTATTTCTCTCCTGTCTACACCCAGTGTCTTAATTTTATTTTATTTTTTTTTTCTTGGCATGCTCCTGATGCGTTATTTCATAAAAGAGTACACCTGGTAGGAAAGCCTTGTTTAGCCCATCAGTACTCAAGAGTGTTTATTGAATAGAAAAAACTTCCTAATGTTTCTGAAAGCATAAATGAGCTCAGCTACAGCTAACATTCAGAATTGTAAGTTATTTTAATGGTTGTTTTTTTGCAGGAAATGATAACTATACAACAATAATTTCTTTAAAGCTTTATTATCACATGGATTGTAAGGCATGAGGGAAAGTGGTTTTAAGAAAATCTATGCATCTTTAAAAGGCTATGACTTTGTTTTGGTATTACTGCTTATCATTTTAACAAGCTTTTAAAAGTTAAGCTTATATAAAACATGTTTCTGAAGCAAGGAAAGAGGACTTGAATATACCTAACCAGTGAAGATGAGCAGAAAACATGCATAAATCTTATTTTGGGAGCTGACATAACCGGAACCAGGATGGCAAAACTTTCAAGGGCCTGACAGCAGGACCTTTAGTGAGGGAAAGCTTTTGTTCGGTAGAGCTGATGTGCAGCTTGCTGATGTTAATAGGATACTTTTCATGTAGCTCTAATCTTTGGACTTTGAATCAGGTCTCATTGAAAGTGTGATATTGCAATCCCTCTGTTGTCGTAAGAATGACACCTTCTTCAGAAGAGATTATTTTCTTTTGGAAAGGGAGGGATCTGCGAAGGAAATAATTGATAGTCTTAAATCCTGTACTTTGGAAATTCAAGTTCTCTTTATAATCCTCACAGAATGGCAAAAATGACTAGCAACTTCACAATACTTAAAGCAGACCTGATAATGGAGTAATTATTTTACAGAAGAGCACATTCTTTATTGCAAAGATGAGCATTTAATTCTATCTATACACAGCTTTGCAATAAAGGTAATAATTTCCACCAGAACATGTATGATTAACTGAGCAACTCAGTATAGGGTTGTCAATCCTGAATGTTCTGGTAGCAGGGAACAAACAAGGACACCTTGTCTCTGATTATTGTTATTGGGGTGGGGGTGGACAGAAAGATCTTATGAATAGTGTCTCAACTCACCTTAGGTGTATCCTTTAGAACTACAAAAGAGAATGGGGGAAAATGGGAATAAAGAAGCTAAAATGACTTCCTGCTTTCTGCTGAACAAACCCGTCCCTAGGAAAAATCAAACTTGCAGTAGAAGCAAAAGATGGGGAAATGCACGATCTGTACCTGAGGAAAAAAATATGGAAGTAGAGAAGAATTAGCAGAACTTAAAATTTAGGAGAATAACATTATCTAAAAATTACAGTGCCTTGAAGACAATAAAGATGTTTTAGCACAACCTAAAGTTTAGGAGAATAACATTATCTAAAAATTACAGTGCCTTGAAGACAATATGGATATTTTAATATCTTTATTTACCCATTTATAATCTGTGCTTTTTTTTTAATTAATAAGAATCAGAAAAATGAAGCTTTTTTTTAATATGCAGGAAATAATGTTATTCTTTCTAGTGTTATATATGTGTGGATTAATAACTTAAAAACAAATATCTGGTTTTTGCTTAAACTGATAATTGCCTTAGTGGTTGGTAATCTATTAACGGTTAGGTTACTTTCATGTGCTTTGGGTAAAAGGCACGCACCAAAAAAGTCAAAAAGCATAAGAGATGTGCAGTGCAATCCTCAGTGTGCTGATAAAATACTTGAATGGAACACAGTGGAAATGAAAACAAATTTTTAGAAACAAGCATTTTTACTTCACAGTTTTTATCAATGGTGTGTCTTTGGAGGGCTGCGAGTCACAGCAGCAGGAACTCCTGTGCCTTTTCAAACCGCAGGCCTGGTAACATCACTGGAAGGTGACCCCTGCAGTGTGCTTTAGGGGGTGAGCAGCATTTGTGTGCCGAGCATTGCGCCCGTCACCACATTACAGAAGATAAAGGAAGTAATTTCCTCATCCCTTAAATTTTACATTGTATGGCATGAATTCTGATGAGCTGTTGCTTGTACGTTGTGTAAGCAGTGGAACTATCTGAAGTATTTCAGTTTGTTGATGTCCTGACATTGAATTCCAGAGAATTCATGCATTTGCATGAATCTTTTACTTCTGACTTTCCTGTTATTTGTCACTTTGAACATTAGTTCGGGAAAACAAAGGAGCGTGATCTCTGTTTTCTGAGCCCTGTTGCAGCAAGAGTTGTTTTATGGGAGCAAAGCACTGGCAGAGGACAAGAACAAGAATGTATTTGTTGGTGAGCACACACCTGTAGCAAAACGCCAAGAGCTCTGAATAGTTTGAATGCCACGTCAGGCTTTGATTTGCCCATTTGCTGATCTGCTGTTGTCCTTGTGCTGTTCCCTTGGGTGGGTGAGATGGGGTGTGAATGGCTTCTCTCTCCATCCTGCTGAGGGTCTATTGAGGTGTGAGTACTTTGCTGCCTATACTTACACAGCTACTTACTTATAACTTAGGTGTTAATGAACATGTAAAGGAGGTATCTGTGTTCTCTCTATATATAAACGTTGCTGAGAAGAAACTAGGTGTTTCTTAGTACCATGTGTTCTTAATTAATGTAATTAATATTTGTATTAATATTTGTAATTAAATTAATATTTATAATATTTTCTTATACAACCTGAGAAGATTTGCTATGGTGCATAGTTTATTATAAAATGACTGTACAAATAACGTTGATCTCTATTCAAAAGAACGCAAGCTATGCAATAACTTTGTGCCAGCAAAAAGTCAGCCCAAAAAGTCAGTCACCCTTTGTGTTTCTGAAGCCTACACAAATTCTTAGGTAGGTTCTTATTAGGTTTGAGCTACTGAAACAAGATGTTGCCTTTTATAACATCATGTTACCTGTCTGGACTGGGCTGTATGTAAAAACACTGTCACCCAGCTACCAAGCTGATGAAACAGGTTAATGTATCTTTGTTCTTTGTTTGCAACCAGTAACAGTGCAAGCCATCTCATTTTGAGAATCTGTTATTAATTCTGTTATTTTCTGCCTCTTCAAGCTGCTGATGTTGTCGTATTCCAATTTAAACTTAGAGACCATAGGGAAATCCGTGACATATCCCAGGTTTCACTCACTCATTCCTGCTCATTGAAATGTTTAGATAAATGCTATAAAGCTGTGGATTTAGGATCTAAGAAAATCCAAGCCTCCACAGTGGAAAAAATATCCTGTAACAAAAGTATGAACACCAAATTGCTTCAAAGTCCAAAGCTGCAAACCATACTGGAAGTGTTTGCCCTGAGATGTGTACATGTTAGGGAGCACTTCACAGGCTAGGATGAATTACAGGCTTATTGCCTTGTATATATTTTGTATCATTTTTATTCTGCATGGATTTAGATTACTCAGGAAATCTTGGAAATTATCTTTTAAATGGTCTGGGCATGAGAGGAGATAATGCTGTGCATATTTGAGGCAAATTATATGCATCCTGCCACATGAAGATTCATTTTTAGGATCATTATCAAAATTTTGGCTTATTTACAGGTAGATGACCTAATGACTCAAAGACACTTTTTGGTAATACAGAATAAGAGATGTGAAAACAGCCTGACACATTAGTTAGGACTTTGCAGTCTGGGCTACGCATACCTAGCCAAAAAAGGACAATAACCTTGTTTGCGAGTTGTTCCTGCATCTAGCTAAACAGCAAAGATTTATTCTGGCAAAACTGTCAGTATGGAGAAGGGCAAATGGCAAAAGCAGTGTGTGATAGAGAAATAATTCAAACAAGAAAACCAACAGCTGGTTTGAGTTGGGTCAACGCAAATACCAGTTTTTGACGCCCATGCACAAAGAGGAAAAGGCAAGTTGGCTAGGAAAATGCACAGAGAAAATTAATGTGATCTCTAAGGGATGCAGTTTGCTGAAATTCCAGAACTTGAGATGTTTTTGTAGGCCATAAAAATGTCAGCACAATAGTCTGCTGTATGATCAGTTTTTATAGAAACTGTTTTTTAAAAGATGACTATAAAAAGTTTATAAGTAGTGCAAAAGATTAGTGAGGACATGGATATGATTTTACTTGTGCAGGACTGACTAGTCCAGTGCTTTTTGATGCCTTTCTTAATGCTTAATAAATACAGAAAAAAAACTTTCCAGAGATGATAAAGTCCAGGAGACCAGTTAAGGATTTATCTTATACTTCTTTTCCTTTATCTTAAAAATGGACACCCCCCCAATTTTCTTTTCCTCTTGTTTATCTTGTTTGTTTCAACTCTTGAATGACAAGAACCATAATTTCTATCTGACCTCAGTAGCCCTGACCTCAGGCTAGTGTTTCCAAGCACCACAGTTAAAACTATAACAATATTAATGTTACCAGTAATAAGCATGGCATCTGACATGGACATAGATCTGTAAATACTTTTTTCACTGTCCCTTTCAAGAGAAAGTAAGTATTTCTGAATTACTGGAATGCAATTTTTTAACTATTGTTAATAAGAGCCGTGTCCATGGTTACCTTGCTGCTGCCAGTCATGCCAAGTGTTGTTATCAAGATCTGACTGTTGCAGTCATACATAATAAAATTGATGGTGTTTTCGGAGGTTTTATTAGTCAAAATTGTATTCCAGCTGAAAGCTTTACTAAAGATGAAATGGAATTTCACTATGCATTAAATAGGAAAAGGTGTGAAGGAAAAAATCCTATTAGAGAAAGAGACAATGCACTGTATGCAGGTTTATAAATTTGACCCTCATTTTGGAAACCAGTCTAATCTTGCTGTGCAAGCAGCACCTGCTGCACAATAATAGCACAGCCTTAGCATCAAGTTTTAAAAACTGCATATTCAGTGTGGCAGACTTTCTTGAAAATTATCTAAATCTTGTGGACTGTGAGTCAAAGGCAGGTTAACGTCAAAAAACTCTGGTGACCCACTTTTAGTGTTGCACTATTATAACTCCTGGCTATTTGCAAGTGCCAGACATTGAGATGAATTGCATGGCAGTTAGTCCTTGCAACAAGTTCGTATGACTGTGGTTGGACAAGTGGTATGACCGTGGTTGGACAAGTGGCTTGTCTTGAGAACTAAAGTAGACTCATATTCCCCTAGGAAGTTATCTAGTTGTCTCTGATATGTGAATCCTAGGTACTTGTCCATCCCTAGGAAACCCAAGTGCCTTGCAGGTTTAAGGGCACATACCTAAGTGCACCCACGCCCAACCCACTTCGTTCAGATGGGACATTGCACAGAGTGAAACTGAGGAGTTACAAGGTATTTTATGCTTGCAGTCAAGCTATGTAACTCTTGAATGTCCTGATATGCCATAGGATCAGCAGAGCTCAGGGGTGGGATTCTTGAAAGCTGATATGCTCAGAATCACTTCAACAGGCCGGAGGAAATGTCCTTTCCATCACATAGGTGCTTTTGGCAGTAGGCAGAAAGCTTTGTACACCAAAACCTTCATCTGTGGAGGAGGACTGAAGCAGTGCATCCTGCACACTCCTTGATCTTGGGCTGCTGACCTGGAAATGCAGCTGTCCAGAAAATCTCATCCCCATTATAGAGAGCATAAGATGTGTTACTAAAGACAAGGGCAAGTGAATTATAACATAGTATTCCTTGTCAAATCATCTTTACTCTAAAATCTTGAGGCTATTTATTCTAAAATCCTGTAGGTTATTTATTTCTGGAGAGGGGATTCTCAATTTTGCTTTCCTTTCACTGCAACCTATATAAATATTATTTGAAACAAGGGGCTGATGCCCTGATGAAATGGATGACTGCTGTAATCATGAAAAAACTTTGAAATTAAACAGGGAGGATTCCTGTTCTAGGTGCACTACCATGGATACCAAGGATATATACAGTCCCAATTTTGAAATACATAATAATAGTGAAGCAGTATTAGTTACATCAGTGTTACTGACTATTACGCATAACTTCTCTCTGATCCAGGGAATGGAAAGGTATCTTGTACTGAACTACGTCAGTGCAAGAGAAGAAAGTATGACTGCACTGTGCCATGGAGGGGCAGTGCAGAGACACTCAAGCTGCTGCAGAACTGAGGTAATATAATTGCACTAGCACGTTGCAAATAAGGTCTGCCAAGAGGACTGGCATCATTATCTAACCTGGTGATTATGGAGCTCGGCCAAGAGTGATGTATTCCTGGTCCCAATCTCTATGTCCTTGATTATTTCTGGCTTTGTTTTTTAATCCAGATGCCATCTAATGTTAGATGTTTGAATATCCCAGGGAGCAAAAACTGGGTCCCAGGTCTCCTCCACTTGGATCCAGGTTTGTGCTTCTTTGTAGGCTCTGCATTTTCCTGCGGGAGGTAGAAGCTGTGCTTTCAGCCCTCCTCTGCAGGGAAAAGCCTGGAATTCAGGTCTACCACTTCCTGAGCAAATACTCTACTCACACATTATGCAAAAGGCCATGTCTGTGAATAAAAACTTGGCATACATTAAGATTGCTCAAAGCATACCAAATAAATCAGACTCTTCAGGAGGGACAGCTAGTTTGTAAATCCCAAGCAGCCTTTGTTGACAGAGAAGTGCTTAGATTGTCAGCTCAGCTTGGATTTTTCAGAAATCTAGTGCAAAATCCCTTTGTGTCTTCAGTTTTCATTACCCCCTGAGCTGTGAGGCAGAGTGTTCGTGTTTGGCATTCAGGATGAGGTGCACTTCAGCTCTTTGCATGTCCCGTGCACCTATAGCAGCTGCACCCAGAGCCCCTTTCCTGTAAAAAGATTTGTGCCCAAAGAGAAGGAGTGCAGTGAGAGCAGGAGAATCACTGGCACTGTTTGAGGGCACAAGCCTGGCAGCTGGCAGCACCTGGTGAATCAGGAGTCAGCACAGGAGACTGGTGAATGTGTCAACAAGAAAAGCATGATCAGATCCCCAGTCTGCTTTCATGCTTCTAAAAAAACAGGGAGAAAAAAGGTTATAGATAAAACAAGTAATTTAATTTTAAAAGAACTGTATGAGCCCAAATTTGAATTCATCTCTGAAAGGAAACAGCTTTTTAATACAAACTTGAGCAGTCTCACCCTTGCTAGTTTCCTGAAAAGTAATGCTTATTGCTCGCAAGCTGAGCACTCAGAGCAACTGTCCAGAGGCTGTGGTCCATATCTAAGCAGCCTGATAACTAAATAACTAGTGACAAGTTCTTTTTTTGCAGCTATGCTGCACTTGGCTAACTACTCAGGATGTTCTGGAAAATGATGTCTAATGTCAACAACATTTGTGTTTTGGTTCTTGTTTCAGACTTGGGAAATTAGAAAGCTTGATATGACTGCTGTGGGTACTCAGAAATTTCTTACTATTCTGGCATATCTTTTCCTGGACAGTATTAATTCTCCAGTTGAGCTACACAATGGTTTACACATGCTAAATCTATTTATGTGTTCATAGTATAAAGATTGCCAGGCCTTATTTGCATTTGTGGTTTATAAAACCTGAACATGATTTCCTGAATGCATGATGGTGCCATATATTGTCTCCTGATATGCTCTGAAAATCAACCTCCTAATAACTTTTAGCCTATTCCTAAGGCTGCTTACATTATTGTAATGTTGTTGAGTTACCTCTTACAGAGCCAGCAGCTCACTACAGAGATTTCATTCCCTTGTGAGATGGCAAAGCAACTCTTCTCGGCTGCATTAGTTGTGTCACTGCAGATAACTCGGCCCAGATTTGCATAGGTGTTGGATGTCCCAGCTGCGTGTCCCAGTGGCTGCAAAAGGCACCCAGGAGTGCTCAGTGCTTTCTGAAAAATGAGACTACTCAGATTTCAAATTTACCACTGCAAATTAGAGGAGTGGAAAGTATGAGGCAATGAAGAATGGGATTTATTTGCATTCTCCTGATTCCAGTATACTGGTGTGACTACTAAATATATTTTGAGATCTCCTGAGTCTTTGAGAGAATGTAATATTTTTGTCTTAACAAGGAAAGGAAGAAAATGATGGATGAAATTGGATTGCACAAATTTTATTTAAACATGCTGTCATTGATTTGTATTTTATTTCTTGGTCCAACTGGAGTAGGAAAATCCTGCTTTTTCAGCTCTGCAAGTTCTGTGATTACAAGAGAACCCCCTAAAGAGCTGATAAAACAAGTGTGACAACTCAAGATAAATAATTGCTTCTGGCTAATTGTTTCCAAACTACAGATGCAGTCATATAGTCAAAAATCATCATGGCCAGTTCATGGAACAGCTGTTTCATATAGAAATGCTGTGATTCATTTTGTATTCCTGTCCATTATGTGCTCTTGGTGAATTTAGTGCAATTACGTGTAGAAAAAGGTTATTGCTTTTTTTGAGGAAGGCACTGTAAGCTGCCATTTTTCAACGCTGTATTTCTGTGCTAACAAAAAGCAGCCAGAAAGGTGTGTCAGAAAGACAGATTATTTTCAAAAACACATAAAAGGTGTCAGTCTGGTTTCAACACAGTACTGAGCAATTTATAATTGTTTTCTGTCACATTAATTGTTAACTGTCCTGTTTGGTAAAGATACATGTTGATAGGAAGAAAAACCCAAACAAACAAATGAGAAATGACAAGGTATTCTGAAGAAAATTGCTTGTGAGAAATTTTGCTGAGCTGTTCCTTCTATTGCAACAAATAAACAAACTACCATACCAATAGAAGACATTCTGCCTGAATTTGGCTCTCCACCCGTGGGAATGGATGTGGAATGGAAGCCACAGTGATCCGGTCTGTTAATTTTCTGGGTGTTTGCTCTCTTATCTCACTTTCCTCCCTATAAAATGGGATATTAATCCTTCCCTCGTTCAGAGAATTGGTTAGGTTTTGTACAGTCCTTTGGCACTATTAATGAAGGATTTCCTCTGCAATTTAACTCACCTTTCCCTCTTTGCACAGACACTCCTGACTACACTAGGACCTTTTCTTTGCAGAGTCAGATTTGCTGTTTTTCATTAGGAGCTGATGAATGTAAAGCCAAGGTTTTCCCTGAAAATCTGGAAGTGAGGCTGAAATCACTTCAGTGAAAAGTGAGCCAGTGTGGTGAGTTTTATATACCTAAATTAGCACTGAAGAGAAGGGGAAAACTTAAGAAGTAATTTCACAGTAAAGCCTCAGTGTGCTGGTGAGTAGGAAAATAAAATATTCTTCGTCCATGAATCATGCTCACTCCCGGGGAGGAGAGATAGATACTTATTGCTCTTGCCATTTACCCTCTAGCCAGCTGTCTGAAGAAGAGTCATGCACCTATAGCCACATGTTGAAAATATCTTCTCTGCTCTCTTGAGTTGTTATAATGGTTAGAACAGAGAGGAATTGTGATGGACTTCATTATTCTCCCCATTTAATTTTGCAGGATGCCCTTTGGTACTTCTGCTCTGCGGTACAGCAGAGTCATTCTGATTGATGTGTACATCTGGTGGATACCAAAATAAGGCTACCATTACTAAGAAATACTGACTTTTGAGTCATGAGTTACAAAAGAAAAAAGAAACCAGTAAGACCATTTTGGAAATACGAAGTATCAATGCTTATTAATTTAGAAGATGCAGCACAGAAGGAGAACACCAAAAAGCAAATAACCCCCCCCAAAGTATGGGACTCCAGCACTAGCAAGCACCAGTTCAGCCTTATCTCCTATGGATACAGTTGGATGCAGCAGCAGGAGTGTTATTTTCTCCCTGCATGATACAAGTCACTTCCACAGGAGACAATATGCAGTCCTAAGAGCTAAGCTCTAGGTGTTTCATATTTGCTGAATCTCTTGCCTTGAGTCATCGATTTCTTCACATCGAATCTCATCTCTGGCCCAGTTAGTGAGCCATTAAGTGAGGAGTCTACTGTGTTGATGAAATAATAATTCTGTTTACAGAGCGCCTCCTCACCAAGGCACTGTAGGTGCAGCACAGTATCTCCTTAATTCACACTCTTTTAATAATTAAAGCTTTTCTACCTAATGCCTTTGTGAAAAACTGAATTCTTGTGCGATCTTCAACCAGAAGCAATTGCAGAGAGGCTGCTTGGGGAGCAGTTCCTAGAAGGTTACCCATTTGTTTGGTGCCAGATCATCCTTTCCTCTAGAAGGAGGAAAACATTTCTTTTTCTTGAGGAAGGTTGCTCGGGCCACGTACACAAGCACATCAGCTGAGAAAACAGAATGCAGTCGTATTTAATTTCTGCCAGACTTCTGTCCCATTAGGGACCACCATACTCCAAAACCGTAAGGCGTATGACACTTTAAAGTCTTTTTTCCCCTTTTAAAGATTAAGATATGCTGAAATGATATATATTCCTTAAAGAATAAATTGCTTGGTGATAGCAGAGAATGAGACAAGAAGCTCAGGAAAAATAAGGGCTAGCATGACTTGCTGCATTCAGCCCAATCCAGAATGGCCCAGTCAGCTGTAATTAATTAGTTGTATTGGCTGGATACAGCTCTGCAGTGACCATCTGCAGGTGGATAGCTGAGAAACCAGCTATGAAATGTGGTGACTCTCACACCTGACTGATATTACTCCCTTTTACAGGTGGGAAGGGCTTCTGGAAGCTAGAGTTTTTGTAGTAGAATTTAGACTTCAGGTCACATTACTGCTTGTCTTTGAAATATACTTTGAACAGGAAGAAAACCTGTCAGGGAACAGATGATAGTCCATGTTGGCAGGAATGAATTAATTTGCCTCTTGCACTGGTCTGAACATTGGCTTCAGGAAGCAGTGTCTGTTCCCACTGCCATGGCAGGTTCCTTGGTGGCCATGCCAGGGGACAACTGACATACTTAATATATTATGCTGATTAAGCTGAAACTTGAATCTTGAAATATTTTTCTTTAATGTGCTTATGTTTCTGTGCCCTCCCTTTCTGTGTTTGAAGGGCCCCTGGCTAAGGAATGGTGCAGAGATAGTAATTTCAATTCACATTGCATTATCCCAAACACTTTCTCTTGAAGGTAATAGGCTGTAGTAGGAGATGAATTTTTCTGGTGGTATTAGCCCACCTGTTAGTAGCCTGTCCTGAAAGCTACTGTGTGTCATGGTGTCTGAGTGCTGACAGAGGGCTGGAGCTTATGTGGGAAGGGTCACCAGATTCCCAGGAAAGGTGGTGGTTGAAGGCAAATGTCATTGGCCAAACCGCACCCAAGTGGCACTATTCCTGGTGTGAAGGCTAACTAAGACTTACAGTCTCCTCAAACAATGCCTTTGAAAATATTTGCCTAAGATTTTTGCTTTGCTTCTGTCACAAAAAGCAAGGCTGGAAAATAGTTTGAGAGCTCTTGAACATAAATCCTTTTGTGCCTTTCCTACAGATGCAGGTAATTGCAGAGAGATTTGGGATGTGTCTAAGTCAGATCCTGCCCATTAAAAAATATATATCAGTGTTGGATTTGACATGTAGTGTTGACATCCTTCTTTCTATAGTAAGTCAGATTATATGTTTAGCAGACAGCTACTTTGACAACTTTCCTTCTGAGGAGCTGAAGGAAAATGCTGAAAATTTCCTGTAGTTTTTGACATTTTATGCGCTTGCTGGGCTAATCTTTGTAAAATCTTGATGCTGAGGCATCACACTTACTCATACCAGAGGCAAATGCAACTGCAGAGACCGCATCTCATTGTAGTCAGGAAGCTGGACCTCCCTTTAAAGAAAAATATTGCCTTGCTTACATTAAAGGGAGAACAAACTCACCAGCTTCTGAACTTTGATACAAATTCTGCAGGCTTGTACTACTGCAGGATCTTTCTAAACCTATAATTTCTTTCCATTAGGAAAACCACTTGCACAAATCTTTCAAGAAATTATCAAACGAATACTGTTTTGTCCTCATAGTTTAAATTACATCTTCAGTTGTTCCTACACAGTGCTCTTTACTTTCCTCTGCTCACTTTGTTACACTAGAAACTACCCTCTGTATCTTGAATAGTTGAGTAGCTAAATGCCCATATTATGTGATAATGACTAACTCCACAAGGAGACTCTGAAGCCATTATGAAGAGTTATTGAATGAGACTTGAGCTGCCAATGTGCTCGTTCAGAATGAGATGAAAGCCAGGCAAGTGCCTTTTAGAGGGAGTCAGCCTAGATGTCTCATTGTATCACCTTCTCTGTTAATAGAACACCTAGAGCAGGATCACAACAATTTTCTGAAAACCTTCTGGCTGGTTACAGGGAATATATTTTTTTGAAATAATTTTTTTTCTTAAGGTGAAAAATATTCAGTTTGTTTTCATTTGTATTGGTTTGAATAACATCAATACATATACCATATTTTTACTTGAATATTTGAGAAGAGTGTTTGACTTGATCAGTTATAACATTTTTAGGGACGCATGTAATGAAGTGGCAATGTGTTCTGGCAGAGTTCCAGCTGTGAATATTTTTAGTGTGTCTGACATCTGCGTCTCTTGTGGAAGATACCATTACTGTATCTTTTCTGAGGTTACAGTGAGACAAAGAGGCTTCTTCTCACAACATTAGTCATAATTAAAACTGATTAGATTTTAATATGGAGGGATTTATTTTGTTAAATGGCTTGGTCACGTTTGCCCTCTAGTGGCAGTGAGTTTGCAGCTGATGGACCCCCAGGAGTCAGCCAAGAGGGGCCTCTGCAGAAAATATCACTAATGGATTTTATTTAATTCTGTTGGTTGATTTATGGTTCGGTCTATTTATCAGCCTCTACTGTGAGTGTATAACTGTAGGGGTGACTAGGTGACTTCCTCTCACCTAGAAGTCAGGGTGAAGTGTGAGTAAGCCTGCTTTCCTGCTGCTCCATTCCCTCAAGAGCAAGGCCATAGTGGAGATCACCAAGTCTCTTATCTAGAAGATAAGCACAGCAACAGCTGGTAGGAGCAGAGGGGGCTGCCGTTTGGTTTCCTGGGGGTTTGCTGTTCAGCTTGTTGAGACACACTTGATTATGTAGTGCTTTCATGACAACCCTGTTTACTGCATAACAAGGGAAAAATAAGCCCTACAAATAGCATAATGAAGAATTCAGGTAAAGAGAAGAACTTAAAATAGGAAAGGTCTTTTCATATGAAGGAAATCTTTTGGGGAGGGACAGGTGTAATGAAACCCAGTAGCTGTGAAATTGCTGTGTGATCACCAAGCAAGAAAACCTCTCAGTCTGTCATTCAGAAAAATTATTGCAGTTTTCAGACTTGAATCATTAGAATAGTAAGGCAGACTACACCATGTATTTTATTTCTCATGCACTCTTTTAAATGATCTATCAACAGTTTTGCAGCAGAAGAAACTTTTTGTTTTTTAATTTATTTTTTTTTTTTACTTTTTCCCAGAGTGCATGTTGCTGTGGAGGAAAACAGCAAGGTTCAATGCTTTTGGTGGTGTTAGTGTAACTGTTGAGGAAATGGCTGAAGTTCAAGGATGATGCAATGTGGAAATTGCCAGGTATCTTCCTGAGGGGGCTGACTCTGGGTGATCCCACTTCATCTCTGGGTGGCTGTTCCAAACACCCATGTCTCAGGGCTATTGGTTTTGAAAAAGTACTATTTATTACCATCATTGCCTTAGGATGAAGTGTTTGTGGAACAGGGAAGTGCAATGAGAGCCTTATTGGATGAAGGACTTTCCAAGCTAAAATACGTGTTTTGGCAGCTTGGCTAAACAAATACATTTCCAGCTAGCAGTTGTGAAAATTTCACACTGTCTGCAGCACAGAGGCTGTACTGTGTACTGTAAGCTGTTGTGGCACTGCTGGTCTCTTCTGCTCCGTATGGAGCAGAAGAGAAAAGGGGACTTGATGACTGGAACAATGGTGAAGGGGTGGACACAGTTCCAGAAAATATTTATATTGCTGTTATAAGGCCATTCAGGCATAGAGACCTGACCATCTAATCTCAAAACAAATCAGATGCATATATAAATAATTAAAAAAAAAATCTTTAAAATGAGACTTTTAAGGGAGGAACAAGTTCAGGAGGTGCAAAAATGTATACATTTCAACCACTGTTCAGTACCATGCTAAAAATGTGCAGCAGGTGAGTGAAAGTGACATTTAAATATTTGTACCATAAAAGATTTTTCCTTAGAAGTTTTGAAAGAAATTAGCAATCCTTCTTAAATATATTTATATTATTTATCTTTACATGATTTAAAGCAGCACCATAGTCTGAGCTAGGACTCTGCTTGATCAGGCCAGGATTCTCTCTGTAGGTGTTTGTTCATCTAAAGGTGCAGATTTGGTAGAACACAAAGCACAGAACTTTGCCTGTGCCTATAACCTAAACTATGACCTTTAATTCAGCCAGTCTGTGCCTACTCACTAACAGAAAGGTGCAATGGAATACCAAATGATGCACACAATTTAATGCTTTGATCTTCAGATCCTTTCAGAAATATAAATGAAATATGTTCATCACAGCACCCCTGAAAAGCTTCTCTGTCCCCTGTCTGAGTGAAGAAGGTGAGGCAGAGAGCAGCCTGCTTGTGCTGCAGAGAGTTCATGTCCCAGGGAAGTTTGGGGCTGTCACACTGCGCTCTGCTGTGTGTGGGAGGGGGATGTCGGCATCCCAGCATTTCTCATGAGTGGAGCAATCCATTTTGTCGATCCACCAGCTGGCCAAAAGGTGGGGGCAGTGCCAGATTCCCTGTCTGCCTGGTGCTAACCAGCTGGCCCTGGGCATGCTTAGGAGCCTGCAGAGCCAAGCTGAAGGCAGGAGGCAGTGCAGGGGAGTTGGCTGGTTGCTGGACTTGGAGTTGGCAACCTTACTCAGCCCAGGAAGCAGTGTAATCCGTATGGCTGCAGCTGGGGAGCTGAGGACTTGGCAAAGGGGACAACCTGCCTGCCAGATTTATTTTGGTCTGTCAGGCAAGGTCACCAATTAATTCCACTGGAGCATTGCAGTTTGGTTGCATCAGGATTTTCCAATGTGAAGCTGTAATGTTAGACTGATGCCCAGCTTTGCAGAGGAAAGGAAAGAAAAAGACTTCGATACAATGCAGGTGCTTATACTCAAGACTGAAATCCTTAATACTGCCTTCTCTACCTTTAAATAGCGAAATCTATCAGTGCCTAATTTTCACAAGCTGTACAGCTCTCTAGCATCCTAAAAAGCAGCCTTGCCTCTGCTCAGAAATGCTGGAAAATCTGCAGGGCTCAGCCCCTTCTCATATGTAAGACATGAAAAATGTTACACAAGTTGCTCTTCCCTTTACACCCCTTAATCTTTATCAGTGAACCCCACAAAAGCACAGCATATGTAATTGTGGTCATTCAGTGTTCCTGCCTGTTTTAGTGGTTTAATGGGTTGAACAGTCACCTGAGATGTAAGACTCCTTCCCCAGCCCTGCAGCTGTGTTTCAGAATGGGCAATGTAGGTGCCAAAACCTAGAAGGTGATTTCAGGTATGGAACCATGTTCCCAGGGAGCTCAGGCCCCTGTGAAATGGGATGCGTATGATGACCTCTGTAGCATTTCCTATTGAGTAGTCTAGATAGCTATCAGGCAGGAGGGGGAAGATACTTTATATCCCACCTTAAATATTCCACTCTCCTTAGTAGATGGAATTCAGTACATCACTTGGGCGGTGAGGAGGAATATTGTACTCTGACTTCAGACACATGAAAGTCAGGTCTTGTAATACAGCAAGTTATAATACCAGAGACAATGGGGGCACTATGACTCATGGTGTAGATCAAAAGGAAATGGTGTTATTTCACAAAGGTGAAACAACATTCAGACATACTGATATATCTGCATTGAGTCTGCAGTAATGTAGACAAGTTAATGTCATGGTGAGGCAAACATTTGTCTGACAATTGTAGCCCCAGCCTGAGCCTGTGTTAATCTCTTATGCCCACAGTGAGTCTAATCTGTATATCATCCCCCCAATCATGAGCAGATCTCAAATATTAATAGTTTTATTTTGACCACAGAAGCAGGAATCTA
The DNA here is from genome assembly GCA_035221455.1 of Xenops minutus. Classification (NCBI taxonomy): domain Eukaryota; kingdom Metazoa; phylum Chordata; class Aves; order Passeriformes; family Furnariidae; genus Xenops; species Xenops minutus. Next base: position 11,706,006 of record JAWWEE010000004.1, read on the forward strand.
AGGAGAGTTTAGCATGTTAGCTTATTCAGCCCAAATTCTTGGCTTTGTTTCTTTTGTTATAATCATCTTTTTACCAACTTTCAAAAGAAAAGCCTCAAAGCAGCTCTAGTTAGAGTAAATGCTCAACCACATAAGAGACAGATATGATCACTTTTACACAAGGCATTAAAATATTGTTTCATGTAATGTCAATAATGGCTGTTGAGTCACTTCTACTTGTGAAGGTTAAGGAGATACATGGAAGAAATAATGTGAAAAAATAATGGAGATAGATTTGAAGGGAGCAAGTCACATCATTTCATGTGTTTGTTACCATTTACTCTGTTTTGAAATTAATTTCATTATCAAGAAGAAGATTTTAAGTGTCATATAAATGTTCTGAAGCTTCAGTAAGAAAAGAAACTGTGATCCATTTTCCAAGTGAGGCAAAAGAAAGATAAAAGCCTGAGGATTATTATTTCAGCACCCTAGTTTAGCACTATACTTGTTATAGTGACCTTGCAGAGTTTATGCAGGATTTGGCATTTGATGATACAAGTCTCCAACTAGTATTTTTCTCCAAAGGATTCACAATTTAGCTAAAGACAAAATGCATCAAAGATGGTGGAGAATGTGGCTATTCAGTAAGGGAAGCTCTGTGATCAGATCTATCTGTATAGATAATTCCTGTTTCCCAAAATCCACCTGAAAGCATACTTAATAATATTATGATATAGAAGTGTTCACTGTGAATTAAAGCTAAGTGAAGTACAAGGGAAAAAAGACAGATAAACAGAATTTTTTTTGCATTAAGCATTTTCAGGTACCAAAACGAGAACCTTCTCATGCTGACTGAGGATGAACCGTAAGTACTATTTTTGAAAACCTTTGGATTTTCTTAGTAAACTGCTCCTCCGGTCCTTCTTGCAGTGTAATTACTGCCTATACAGCAATAACAAAAATAAGAATGTCTTAGGCAATGTCTTTTTCCTCTGGGGATAACGTGAAATTGTATTCAGAAAGATACCAAACTGTAATATACTTACAGAAAAAACCCCACATAGTAATCAAGTGCAGAGGTTAGAGGGAAAAAAACCCCACCCCAAACCTTGATTAGAATTTATATAACACTACCTGGAATTTATCAGAGCTATAAATAAACCGGGAGGAAAAAGGTTTAAATCATTGTAAGTAAACAAAAAGGCCAGTAGATGGCACAAGAGACCCTGAGATTTGACGTAGAGCTCAGATGGCCACTAATAGCTACTCTCTTTTATAAAACCTGTGCTGTCTCTGGTTTTAGCCCTAACTACTGTATTTGTTAGATTCCTGAGGTTTCTTATTCATCAGCTGCACTTAGATCCACACAGTAAATTTATTTTTAGGGACAACTAAAGTTCATTTAATAACTCATTCAAACATGCTGAGTAAAAGCCTAGCTCTGTTGAGTTTAACCATTGGCTTCAGTGGGGTTAGAATTGTAGACGTTATTTTTTTTTAATGCTCATGCTGTGGAGCAGGCATTTCATTTCCAGGAGGGGTCTGATATTAGTGCTTGTATCCTTTCCTATCACACTGCAGCTCCTTTCTCTGAAGCAGAATGACCATGCTTTCCTGAGAGTCACTGTGTCATTTAAAATTAGTGAGTCAAAAGAGCCAGCTCTGATGGACAAAAGGTTTGTTGTCTTTGTCGAGGGTACAAAAGACCACGTCTGCAATAGTTTGTGCCTCTGTAATAGCAGCATCCAATTCTAGGCTTTTATGAATAATCCACGAAGGTTTAACCAAAGCTGACCGTGAACAAATTAAGTATATTGTTTTGATTTTTTCCAAATGTATAGTTATTTTACAGTTGAATGAATCTGAAAATGAAAACCTTCAACTTAGCAATAAAATATACTCATGTGGTTAGGAGATCTAGTGGAAAAATTTACTTTTCAACTCGAGGATCACTGAAGAACTTGCAAAAGACATATGGGACTATAAATTCATAAGCATTTCTGACTCCATCAAGTAGGTAAGTAGTCATATCTTTCTGATGCAGAAAATGAGACACAGAAGTCCCCAGTCTCATGTAAAACCACATTACAGAGCTGCAAGGGCAGGATTAGGACTCAAGCCTGGCTCATGCTTAGGCCTGCATCTTTTTTCTGACACTCATTTTTTTTTAAACAATACTAGAGCACCATAATTGCAAGATTATATGACTTGGTTACTGCAATAAGTCCAGAATTCATTAATGCATATCCTTGAGAAGCACTGGGAATGAAATTAGAATGCATAAAAGCTCAGCCTATGTAGTACACATTTTAATACTTGGTTGGGTATTTAGCTTTGGTTTGCTTCGTAAGATAGGAAAAACAAGATTTCCAAATGAGGTTTAAATATGGACTGCAGATATCCCCCCAGATGGGTTGGAAATGTCTGTGTGGTGCATTAGAAATTCCAGAAGGGCTTTTTCACACTTGTACTGCTAATGTTCTTAATTCCTTTGGCAAAATGAGCTGGTTCTAAGTCTTTTGCTTTGCCGTGCACACTGCCAACCTCAGGCTTTACTAACGTTCATTATATTGTGATTTTACAGCTGCAATGTCAGTGAAGTCTTTCAGTCAGTCAAAGGCATTCAGCTCTCTCAGCAAGAGGGCACTAACGAACAGGAACTGGACAGAAAGGAAAGCTGCCCCTTCGAAATGGAGATAATGAGAGCTGTGTCTCTGCCATGCCCTGTGCAGAGCAGTGAAAGGCGTGTGCTTGGGTTTTGCTGGTGCTTCTTCCCCCTCTGGCTCAGCCTGCACCCCAGCCCAGGCTGCGTCACTGGACGGGTGATGGTGAGTGGATTCCCTGCACGTGTGCACAAATTGTGGGGCATTTTCACCTTTCTTGCCTTCTGTCTGGGACAGGGCATGAGCTAGGAGTTCCTTTAGTTTTTTTGGCCTCAAGTGCAGCATCTTGCTGTTGGTGGCTTTATTGCCCAAGAACTCTGCAGTCAGGGGAAAATGCTAAGAGAGGAGCTCCTACTGAGGGGAAGACATACATGTGTTTTGGCACGGGCAGGATACTTTTTTCCAGGTGTGATGATTTAGCAGGAAGAAATGTGTAGCTATTCTGGTGGCTTCCTTTAGTTTGGGTGCTGCAGGTACCTTCTTGTTGGTGCAAGATCCAAAGTGTGGCTGCAGCAGGGATAGGCCTGACCTGACATGCTTATTTTTTAATGCTGTATAGTATCTATTATTATTATATATGGTCATTGTAGAATAATTTAGGTCTGCTGATCAATCTCTGCCTTCAAGTTTTTTCACCCAATGCCTTTAAAAGTCTGTAAATTGTTTCTGGGAGAAGGTGTTTGCCTTATGAGCTGCTTGTACTTTTTATACTGTACATCCCAGCTTGATTGTTGTTAATTAGTGTCATGCTTCTGTGTAGATGACTGTTTTACTGCAAGTAGAATTACTTCTCTTACTAATGGATCTTTGCTATTACTAAATTCCTGTTCTAGTAGCTGAGCATGAAACCTCATTTTTCTTCTCTCCCTATGTCTCTTCACTACCTTTGTCTTACCTGAAGTGGTTGACTGGCAAAAGTTTCTCTTTTGTAAACAAGAGGATTAAAGAGAAAGGTGCTGGATTAAAGATGACAGTCTGATCCTATGAAAGTCAATGTCAAATCTCCCATAAGCCGCAGTGAAAACAATACCAGGAAGAAAGAAGCTCTCCAAGTGTAATACTAGTCTATTTTTAAAGGAAAGTGGAATGCAATAGTCTTCATCTCCCTTCTTGTTTGGGGCTATCTGTTTCGCAGTGTAGCACTTCTGATGAGTTAGTAATAGAGCTTTTGTAGAGAAAATTTGTGAATGCTTTATTACAAATAAAAACACAGGGCAAGAATTCATGTTACTGGTCTTAGTTTGAAGATACATGCATGAAGAAAAAGCTGTTGAACAGAGCACTGTCTGTTTGCACATAGACCCAGTCAGTATACATGAAGGCTCTCAAATGCAACAACATGTAGACTAAATTAAGGCTGAGGGAAGGAAAAGAGGTAACCACCTTCTGTCCTTTGTAGGTTATCCTCAGGAGAGAGGCTTAGGGACAGAGGCAAATGTGCTTGCCCCGAGGTATGCACCAGGCATCTGGTTTGAACAAACTCCTAATGGCTTACTTGTGGAAGAAATGAAGTGAGCATTGTACATGGAGAACAACCAGGCCTTTTCTAACTTCAAGCTGGTGGCAAGCTGCAACTTGAGAGTAAAAGGAGCACTATACATTACTCATGTTTCTGCTCTTGAAAGAAAAGCACTGTGAAATGTTATTCTGTAATTGTTAAACTATTTAGTCTTCAGTCATCTTTCTGATAGATCAGTTTTTAGTTAGAAAAAAAAGTATTTTCTTTAATGACAGTTTCCTGACAGCATTTGGGTTCAGCAGTACCTTGCCCACACTCAGGATTCTCTTGGAAGAGCATGTTGGCTGCTATTGCCTGTTATGGAAACCATATTGTGGTTCACTGCATGGCTGATTTGTGACACAAGGTGAAGAGAAATTGTGCCATTGCTTGGAGTATGAAGGTGTCACCTATTCCTGATCCCCTGGGGTGGGAGGAATTACCTTTCTGCACAGTGAAAGCTAGCAGATTGACTCTTCACTGGTTAAACAGTCTAACTATCCTGCTTGTAATTTATTTTAGTTTTATGATGCTATTCTCTTACATATCTTTCTATATATTACTTTTTGGTGTATTTGGAATTCTACTTGATGTATTATTGTTCCCTGAAGTTTTTGAAGCCATCATTTTCATAAATATACAATAGGAGATGGTAAAGCAAAAAAAAAAAAAAGTTCCTATTCACACTTTTAGCTTATGAAGCAACAGAATATCCATTGAAATTTAAATGAAAATGGGGACTGTGTCACACACTATAGCTCTCTGGAAAGCTACAGTGGGAGTCTAGCAGTCCAATTCATTCCTTTGTAGAATGTACTAAGGCTAATGGTCTTGCTGGGAGTAAAATGTATTTTTTTGCAGAACGGTTCCAAGAACAGACTTTGCTCTTTACCAGAAAACATAAAAGAAAACAAATGCTTACTGTGTCTTTAGTATGCTAAATATGAAATTCTTTGCACAATGGAATGTTAGTAGTAGCCGTAATCATGTTTTCCTTTCATCACCTAGTGAACATAATTTTAAGAGAGGACTGCTGTAATTATATTGCAGATAAAAGGGAGCAGAATTTCTGTATAATATTATCGTTGGCCTGATTGTTTTGTTGATAGGGAAAAATAAAGAGAGACCACATGAATACTTATTTAATGAACAACGTATTTATTAAGCAGTGAAGACTGTACATAATGCATTTGACTTTGAGAAGGGTTATTTTCTTATGCACCTTTCTTAATATTTTACTACAGCTATTATGTTCCCTTCTTATCTGTCCAGCTATTCAATTATTTGTGTGGTATGTCTATAGCACAATGCTAAAGTGTTTAGCTTAACTACAGTCGCCGGTGCAGGTACAATCAATGTCAGCATCCACAGACTCCACAACATCCTCAGATGCAGATTTCTTATCGCTGCTTCTCTGCCATTCCAGCAGGCTTACAGCAGTTTCTGTCAGAAGAGTGAAGCCATTGTTAACTAACATCAGGCAAATTAACACATTTCAATGAAATAGTGTTTTGATGGCTGTCAACATCCTCATCAAGTAAAGAATGAAATCCTGCCCTCACGACTGACATCTAACTGACTCATTGACTTGGAGCAAGATTTTCATCCAGGATATAATTACTATAATACTTCCCTAAAACCAAAATGAATTACATTTCATGAAGCACAAAGACAACGGGTTGTAAAAGTGCTAGAGGTAGCCGCCGTCAATGTAAGATCACTACGTACCAATCCACATCAGCAATCTCTTTTTATGTTAGTGCTGCATATCACTGGGTCTTTCAGCTAACTATTTGTCGAAGTTCATTCTGAAGGATAAGCCCTTTGGAGAATTTTCAGAGGTTCATAAACTTCTAATTAAAGTTTCCCATATATTGTGAAATCTGGCAGAGCATTGTCAGTTGCAGTATTAACCTTACCACACCGCTTTATCAACAGCAGCTTGAATAAGCCATATCCCTTAATGCTGAAATAATCTAAATGGCATAATGATATTCATCCTTCCAATAAATATTCTTAGCTAGTTGGAGGTTTATCATTGCATCTGGAAGAATATTAGGACATCCATTTAGATTAAGTTTGTATAATGAGAATGGGTAAAGCTTTCATAATTTTACTTCCATTTGTTTTATCCCTTAGCTGGACAGTACATTTATAATATGCCATCTCTCATCACACGGCAATCTGGAGACTGCTGTATGGGTTCAGGTTGTATCAGTCACTTATCTTCTGAAAGGTTGATACTCTCCTTGGCTAAATTACTGTCCAAAATGAAGCACAGGTTTTACATAATAACCTGCATAATAAATATTTTCCAGAAAGGTGCTGGAGATGCTTTTAAAAATATATAGAATGTTTTCAGGCTGTGAAATGAGAAATGCTATAAAATGGCTGAATTCTGTTTTTTATATATGTCTCTTACTCTTGGGCATACTGTGGGTCTGATCACATTCATATCCATGTGGGAAATAGTTTCCTTGGCAAACTGGATCATGGCTGAGTAACTATGATCCCTGTGGGCAGACCTTGTGGCATGTTTGAAATGTAAACTAATATGTGGACTTAAACCTGGAGTGACGCCTGCCTCAGTCAAGGTCCTAAGGCTACAGCCTTGCTGATTTGAAGACAACAGGGGAAATTCTGTATTCTTGTACTTCATTTTATCCTTGCTCCACTGGTGACTTCTCTTTTGAAACAGCAGACTATAATGTCTGAGTTGCCCTATAAAGAGTTGGGAAAAGGTCTTTGTTGAGTGTATGCAAATATATGTTCCTAGATGGAGAAAAATGAGGATTTTGTTTCTACAGCTTCTCAAAGTCATTGGACAAAGAAAGAAAAATAACAGTTTTTAAGGGCTGGCCTTGTATTTCTATTGATCTTTAGCCTAAGGAAAGCAATCATCTTGCTGAAGAACAACAATGGCATCTTTTTCCTTCCTTTTTCTCCTTTCCCCCCTCCTCCTTAGGATAACTAACAAAATAAATAAATCAACCCCTTGATTAGGAGTGCTGCTAGCAGACTTCCCAGTCTCTGCTTCAGCAAATGAACCAGAGAAGCCTGCAGTTGCTCTAAAAGCAGCACTGGCTGCAGCAACTAACATATCTCTTTTTTTCTGATTTTCCTCTTTTCTCAAACAGTTTTGTGAGAGAATGAGACAGCTTTATTATAGCCTAATATTCTGAGGCACTGAGTGGCCTGCGGTTATGACACTTCAGAGATACAGACTTGGATACACAAAAGAAATCTGTGAAACATGGATATAACAAGATTTTGGAAGGGGTTTTTTGTTGAAGGTGAGTTTTCCTATTCATGAAAGAATGCATCTATTCTCATCTCAGGGAGCCATCAGAAAACTATTAACACTCTCTCTGCGCTACTTGTTGAATAGGTGGTTGCAGATAGTTGGCTATTACAGAGAGATACTCTCTGCTTTTATGGGCTGATTCAGCACATTGCAGATATTAATAACACAAGCAAAGTGTAGTTCTACATAGATGTTGTTTAAATTCAAACATAAAATAGTCTGTCCCTCTCCAGTACTACCCAACACAGAGATCCATTGGCTTCAATGAAACTACACTGGATTATTCCAGCTAACAATGGATTTGGCCATCAATGGTTAACACAGAGAACAGACACTTCAGAAGATACTCTCTAATGGTAGGTTTCCCTTTAAGGTGTACACACATATATATATATATATATATATATATATATATATATACACACACACATATATACACACTGTGTAATTAATTAAAAGATTTAGGGAGGAATGCACCAGAAATATTTGTAGGTTCCAGGCTGTAGTCTTGTCTCATGCCTATATGTGTGAACCTGTGTTAGACATGCATCACATCCATGACAACTTGGTATAAGTGAAAGGAAAAAAAGGCTCAGGGTTTTTTTTTTAATCTGGGGCATGAGTATGTGTGTAAAAAACACCTTCAAAAACAAACAATTTTTTGGAACAATCTAGAGAACCTTCCAGTAAAGTGGTTTTGCTGATGTATTGAACAGTGGCATAGCATGGCAGTCTAATCACAGCAGTCATGTCACACTACTTGAGCGACTTTCAATTGCCCTACTTGCCCTGGTCTACACAAAATTGCAGGCTGTAATGTGCATAAAAGGACCCAGTATTTCTTATCTCAAGTTTATGGAGATCCTGAAGACATGACAAATTTTATTTTGTGATTTTATTGATCACTGCTGCCCCTTTTACCACCTCAGATGTTTTTCTCAGATGATGCTACCTGCCATTGTCTAAACTAGCTTTTAGCTGGCCAGCACTGTCAGCAGCTGTAGCAAATACAAATAGGATTAAAACCTACGGCTCTGATTGGAGCCCGAGCAATACAGGTCTGTGCATGGCTGTGCTGTGTTTTGTTCTTTTGAATGTTCTGACAGCTCCTATGGTACACGACACACAGAGGGAGAGAAATATCGTACCTTTTGGGAAGCAGTGGAAGCCAACCTTTACTGAAGTTTTTTCGATTGGAGTACAGTCTTTCATACATTTCAGTACTGGGTCAACAGAGTAGCATGCAGATTCCTCACCATCAATAGTAGGATTTCGATTCAGCTTCACATAACTGCGCTGCAGCTTGCACCCTAAGAGGAAAAGGAAAGGTAGTTAAAATTACAGAAATAAATCCCAATCGATCCTTGCAATAATAAAGGTCTGTATTTTCTCTTCAGCTTTTATTAAAACACAGGTATCTGACAAACCATTTTCACAGTAGAAAAGTTATCGAGATAGGACAATAATAAGTTGAGGAAAGAGTCTGAAAGAGGAGCTATTTTTAAAATCTAATTGCACAATATAACCCAAATGGAATCATGTATACTCAGTTTTTTAGAACTACATAATACACAGAAAATAACCTCTCATGTCTGAAAGCTATTAAGAATAGATACTGCAAGCACAATGGCTACTTCATTGCATTAGGAAAAATGTCAACCGTACTGAATGGATAAAAAAAAAAAAAAGGCAGCATTTATATAATAACATCAAGGATAATTTTTGTATTGGATGATTTTTATAATGCTGCAATTATCTCACTAGAAAGGTATAATGTAACTTAACAGGATCCCAGCTATGACTCTGTTTCCTGACACACAGATAAGTACAATTCTGCTGCCACTGAAGTCAAGGAGAAAACAGCCATTAACTTCAATAAAGTTATCTCAGGTCCAAGGTAAATGGAGACCTACCAAACAAAACTGTATTGATGTTATGGGAGACGATCATTATTTTTCCAGCTACATGTGAGATGAAGCTCTTTACAGCAGGAGTATTTCTAAATATTCTCCTGAGATTACACCTTCAGATGGTGCAGAACAAAAATGAAATTTTTTTGCGCTGTGGAAATTTACATTAACGTAGGATCTGACACTGCACTCATAGTCTGCAACTTGTTTGATTAAATTAGGTCTACAGACAACAGCTGAAACCATTTTGATATGGTGGCAAAAATGACACTTTTTGCAGTGGGAGCAAGATTGTGCCTGATTTTGCCTCTCAGTAGAAAAGCTACTCAGTGTAAGAAAGTAGAATCAGTAATTTAATAGGGAACTGCACATGAAACGAATGCTTTTTCTGGAGTATATATTTTCTATATTAACAAGCAGTGTTTTAAACAGTCAGTCATTAATAAAGCTAAAATAGATATATATTACCATTGTAATTTCTAAGTAAAAGATATCTGCTGCTTTTAAAAAAAATAATTTTCTAGCTGTCAGCAAACAAAAAGTGAAATTGTATTCTCCCCAAGCATAAAGTGTTTCCATATCTACTCACCACCAGAGCAGGTTTCTTCTAGCAATACCCATGAATGAACAAATGCTGAGCAGCTCTGTGCCAGCCTACGGTTTGGCATGAGGAGTTCATTGTGCTTTTCTCTGTCATTATTACCGCAAACTCCACAGGTCTTTCCTCTCATCCATGAAGCAACGGTAACCTGTAAACCAGCACATCTTTGTAGTGAAGGCCACAGTGTTGGTCTATTACGCTGGCAAGGTAACAGACAGAAAGAAAGCAGCAACTGTGAAAGTAAGCACAGTACCTTAAGAGTCACACCATCAAAAGTCACCTTCTTCAATCCAAGTGTCGGAACTTCCACGATAACTGTTGTTCCACTTTTATAAATCTTAACATTGTCTGTAAAAAGATGGTGAATCATAAGGTGATCTTCTCCATTTCAAAATAATAAACTGTGTAGCGCAAAATACATCATGATGAATTTTCCTTCACAATGAAAATTTTGCTCCTACAGTTATATATATTTAAGGGTAGAGGGGGAAAAAAAATAGAAGAAATATTTTTTTTTTTCCAAAAATATCATACTGCTGTTTTCTATAGTAGGAACTGACTTTTGTATCTACTAAATCTTGAAATGATAATAATATTGGTGGTGCTCCAGCTAAATGTCTGAACCAAAGCTTTTATCGGTGACTATAACAAGAACCTCTTTTTGGAGCAATCAACAAACTGTGTATAGGAACTATAAGAAAGGGCTTTATTCACCTGTCATGCTGGAGGAAAGTAAGAGTCTATATACGACAGGAACCATGAGGGTAAGTCAATACAAATTTTAACAAAGTAGTCTCTAGGTGTTTTTTTTTTTTCTTTTTATCTCACTTGTCTTTTCTTTACACTTAAGACTTTCTTGTAGAGTTTACAGAAACTTCTTGACATTTACTGCCCAGGTCAGTCCTGGAGAGCTGGGCATTACAGCTTACTTTTTTCATACTCAGAAACTCCACTGTGTGAGAGAACTCGTTCTTCATTGCATGCCACAAGGAGAGATGAATTTGCAGCAGGACAGATTGTGATGTTCCTTCAGAAAAAGCAAAAATCAAATAGGAGAAACTAGTGGATAATTTAAAATGTGAAAAGTACAGATATTTGTGACCAAAGCTAGCCAAGAACCAATTTGAATATCTGAATTTTGAGTGAATGAATAAATGAGCAGTTTTCTTCTGAAAGTGCAAAATTCATTGGAATTTTGGGCTTTGAGATTCAACCTTTAAAGAAAAGACTTAATGAGCATGTTATCACATATTGGTGGCTGTGAAATTCAAGATGAGCAACTACATCAAAAATTCACAGATGAGGATTTCTTCTGGAAACTCTGTCTTTCCCCAAATGTGTCATTTGGGGAAAATTCATCATTTTCACCTGGGAACTAGACATCTCCCATTCCCAGACTAACTCCCTGAAACTTTACAGCTAATTTGTGAGATCTCAGTATAAATCACACTTACGCTAATGTTGTATTTATGTGAACTTCTCTTGAGAAAGTCTGAGGATCAACCTTTCTAGTAGTAATGATGAATTTTGGGTGTTCAGTGCAGTCTTGAGCCACTACCAGGTTGCAGCTTTTATTGAAAGAGTATGAATAGCTCACACGATCAAATGTTTTGAAATCTTGCTCTCTTATTTCACATGTGGCTGCAAAACAAAACCAGAAAAGAAGTGGCAGAAATGACTATGGTATACATGTTGCTGTGAAGTATTGAAAGACACTTCTACCCAGAAAACAGGAAAGAAACTTCATCATCTCCTTGGCAGAAGTCAGAGTCTGTAAGGACAGGAGAGTACAACAAAACAACTACCTGGTACAGACTATACTAGTATTGATTTTGATTACATGCCAAACACAAAACTCAAGCTAACAGGGACTGAAATATACAAAATTGTGTAGCAAACTGTGGTAAAACCTCCACATTTCCCATAGGACTGCTAGGCACCAACCAGCTAAGACTCACATAGCTCATTTTTAAATCCAGTACACAGTGCAGAAAATACATGGACTGTCTTTTACCCATCATCTGATGCCTATCAGTGCAGAGTTGGCATTTTCTCACGAGGGGCAAAAGATAACCTCTAGTCCTTGCAGACAGGAGTGATTCTCAAACTCTGAATGTTTAGAGCAGTTTGAAGTCTCTTCATTCACCTGCCAACAAACATGCTTCTCTGTTAGGAAATGAGCTTTTGGGAAAGCAGAGGTAGAGATGCTTCCCTATAAGACCACTACAAGGAAAGGCGCAACCCAGTCATGGCAGAGTATGGATCTACACACACTGCTTATTCAAGAGAAAACATATAAATAACATTTACATTGATCTTCTTGTGCTATTTGTGAAGCTATTTCAGGAAATAAATTCCAGGCAGTGATATCTTGAGTCTCGTAAGGTGGAGATGGGCCTAAGGGCAGAGTGAATGGCAATCGGAGTGCCTGACAGTAAAGTGTTACCTGAAAAAGCAGAAATGAAAATACATTAATATAAATTGAACCATATGCTCTTATCTTGAAAAAAAAATCTTGAGGATGCATTTATACAATTGCAGTTGTGTTAGTCTCTCCAGGATGCACCCAAACCTTCAGCTTTTGTGAGGAATCATTGTTGTCTCTTCTAGTCATACTTCTTGATATCTTAAAAATTGCTGAGGACATTGGAAAGTAACTGACACAGATGAAGTTTAAGTGTTAATTAAGTAATTTCTTAAAAACTTCTTTAAAAATAAGGAAACAAGTTAAGTAACTGAGTAAGCTGATGGATGTGTCTGGAGAAGTGAACACCATTCATTAAAGGCTGAAAACTGGCATGGGTAGACTGGGGTAAGATCACTCACTATCACTAAAAATTATATTTACCAAGAGAATCAAATGAATGCCTAGTGCTACTACTTTTTTATTATCACATAGTAAAGATCCTGCAATACTGAAGCACCATGGAAGGGTAAAGACACACTAATTTCTCTGTGAATGAATAGCTAGCTGTTCCAGAGATCCATAGGGGAAATTTTTCAGAGCAGTGCATAGGGATTTGGTGGACAAGGACCAATTAATCAGAGGGATTCTGCAGACCCTACCTGTGCAAACTGCTCTCAGAGGGCGACTGACTGCTCCAGTTTTGGTTAGGGCAGAACTGTAATTGTGGCTGTTGTAACTTGCTTAGACCAGTCACATCAAGCACGGTTACTCCAGATGTGGGTCTTCACTGCCAACACAGATGTTGTTCATGGCTGTAGCAGAGTGCAAAGTGTTCTCAAGGCCCCCTCTATCTGCTCTGAGACTCCCATACAAGAACTAGTCACACTGGGTAAAATGAATAAAGGAGCGAGTGCAGGGTGGTCATACTTGAAACAGTTTGGATCTCATTGCTTTTCTCAGCATGCAAATAAGGTATTTGACTACAGTGTCTGATTTTCAGCTTATTACTACACCGGACCAAAGCAGCACAAAATCAAGAGAACTGCTGTATGTATTTCAACACCCATCTGATGTAGTCAGGTATATAGCAGCTTCTCTAAAAAGGAATGTTTTGGGTTTTGTTTCTTTACATTAGGGATCAAAATATTATAACTTGAATATCACACCAGGTAAGGAAAAGGAAAATAAAATTTTAACATACCCCAGGAGCTTTAATTACTGTATCAATTGTTCGTGGAGATGTTGCAGCTGCCCTTACTATAAATTCATGAGATGGATTTCTCTGATGTGCTTCTGAGAAGCCCAACACAAGTGCTGCACCAGGAACGTATTGCATGAATCTAGAGATAAACAAAATGTGACAAACTCAGGTGCATGAGCAAAACCCTACATAGGAGGGTGAGGAGTAATGGCAGATCAAAAAAATCTGGAAAAAATGGATGAACTGCAAAGTCAAGGAAGGAATACTTTAGGTCAAACCACACAGTTAATTTTATCCAGAAGAAACACATTGGTTTCATTTTCCCCATTTAAACTGGGTATTTTTTGAAGCTGAATAGAATGTTTCAAAACAAAAAGGCATTTCGAACTGAAATATCAAATCATTTAATATATAAAATGAACTCAATCATGCTAAGTTTTTACGTATTTGAATATTTTTAAATATTTTAATATGAAACATGGAGAAAGTGGGACACATTCATAAAATACTTTTGTGCCACTGAACTTGTGGTTTCCATCCAAACACTGGCCACCAAAATATGTTTGTGTTGAAAAATTTCATCCAGTTCTTTCAGTGTTTTTTAAAAGCCAATTAGGGTAAAAAAGAAGGTAAAATAACTTAGGAAAGAAGTAATTACATACACTGTACTTGTCTTTTTTATCCAGGATGGAAGCTTTCCCCATTGCACCTTCAGCTGTGCTGCTGGCTTCCTTGCCAGTTGTCCTGTGGTAGCCACGGCTGCTATCCTGTAGTCTTGGCACTCCTTGCCCCATCTCAGTCTGGCCTTTACAAATAGGGAAACAGTCACCCAGATTTTAGAAAAGAATGAGAAAACTAACTTTGACCATTTAAAATTAAAGATTTTCTTTCACAAAATTTTGTGTTGATCCTTATGTTTCCAATCTTGCTTTTGCTCTAAACAGGCTCACAGAGAAATTTTGACTACCTTGGCAAAATCTGAGGCATAGAAGGAAGAAAGTTTATTGGTCTGTGCAGAGCTACACACACATGTTCCTGCCTCAAAACAACCACTGAAACATCCTGAGATTTCCTTAGACTTTGCAACTTCATAATCAATGTGTATTTTTTTCTGAAAGGCGGCTACACTGTAACTTCTATTAGCCTTCCCCAAGACCTCCTGATATGAACCCACCCCACTTTTTTCAATAGTGGGTATCATGCTGAATTTGTTAATTGCAGCTGCAAAAAGCAGAGATTTGTAAGTTGTTATGCAAAGATCTCTTGCTTTTAACGGTGCATGGGAAGCACAGCACAGGGGGATGAGAAAAAAGAAAAGACCTGTTCCTTCATTTATGATACTCTCTCAGGCATCAACCCATTAGCCAACTTTGCTTGTTCCATCTTTTCATATAAATCCTAAGAAATACAAAATTGGAAATGCATTTGAGTTATGAGTCTTCTGAAATGAATGATATAAACAGGTAGATTCCCAGACAAGAAAACTCATAGTAGGGCAAATAATAAATAGTAATGAAGCAGTCAATTTTTCAAACATTTTTATGTGTCTGCTGGTCATGTTTTGACGTATCTTGAAAAAGAATATTTTTACCAGATTTTGAAGTGTCTATTTTATTTTTATTTTTTAATTTAAAAAAATGGTGAAAGATAGGAAAATTTTCTGAAACTTCAATAACTTTTTGAAACATTTAAAAATAAGTATGCCTTTCCTGTTTATTTCTTTTAATCAGCATGTTCTCTGGTGCTTACTCTGGGCTTTGTAGCTGCCTCTCTGGGAGAGGCTGCCTATGTGCTTACCTGTGCTTTCAGAGGCAGTATCACAGCATCAGCACACGCTTTCCAATTGGTTTCAGCCAGCTGAACCACAACTAGTTGCACATCAGCTTTGGCAGCATCGGAACGAACATATGCTGTAGCTTGATAACCTTGATTTCTGTTGTCACTCCTTACTGCCTGTGCCACAATCGTAATGCCAGGTGGAATTATGTCTCCCAGGAAGTTGCGCTGAAAAACAACCCCCAGCCATCTGTGCTTAAGTGTTTCTGGGTATTCACTGAAGAGCCTACCGTCCAGTTTATGTGTGCTGATAGCAGGAAGCAGCCCTTGTCCCTCATTAGTTTGGTTTGCAGTACATTTTTCTATATCCCCAATAGTCAAATTTGATTATTCAATTACCCCCCAAAATTTTCAAAGACATGATTGTTTTGATGAGGGATCCAAAACTCTTCCAAGCTATCTTTCTGCACATAATAAGATTTTGTTCATTATTCTAGTATTTCAAATAGCTACCAACAACACATATTAAAGATCTTCAGAGCATTATACACATTCACAACTTACTGTACTATACTACAGTTTCTTCAAGCCACTCAAATATTTTTAAATCCTTCTTAGTAGCAGAATTCCCCTAGACATTGCCTTCATTTGCAGAGCTATTTGTTTTATTATTATGTAGATACCTTTATGTAGTACAATTATAGAATACTAAGTGCATAATAAAGATGATCTCTGCTTCATGGGTCTTCACATTTACGAAGTAATCAGTAATGCCCATGGAAAGTCTGATTTTAGTTATACAATGCATGCACTCATGGCTTCCAGTCTACATCTAAAAATAATTAGGCAGACTTAAATTTATTTCCTCCTTACTTTTACCTTAATGCAACTGGACTTTCATGGGGAAAGGAAAATTCTTTCCCCTGGAATTTACAACTCCCTTCCCTACAACTTTTATAATTTCCAAATCTATGCTTTCACATACTTCAAGCACCTTCAGAAATGAAGAAAAATAAACCAAAGAAACCAGTAAACAAAAGCCCGAACACAAGGGAATTTGAAAAAAAAGTATTTTCTTGGAGGGAAAAATATCTTAATGGACTTTGATATTTAATTTACAGACTTGAATTTTAATGTCCCTCCCTAGCCTAACCCCCTCAGCTGGTTAGTGCCACCACCACACCTACAACTCCTGCTCAGCAGCCAGCTGAGCCTGGATGCTCGTGCGTACCTCATGTGTCAGGCTGGAGCTGTGGCTGTGGTGGTGGATGCTGACTCTTTTGCTCCTTCTTGAGCTGTGGGCAGAATTTTCTCCATGGTGGTGGCTGCTACTGCTGCTGCTGTGGCTGCTGCTGCTGTGCCTGCTGCTGCTGCTGCTGCTGTCACTGCTGCTGCTGTTTCTGTGGCTGCTTCCTGACTCAGAGGAAGATGATGAGCTGCTTGATCTCTTATGATCTGGATGCTATGAATTAAAAATAGGTTAAAAATCTATGATATGGCCTCTAGTTTTACAGTATAAATATCAAAATCAGAGATATCAGCTTCCATTTGTAGGTAACAGACATATCTAGAGTGTTATTTTTATTATCATACACAGACATGAAATACATTGGGTAAGACCTCGGATCCGCCTGGGTATCTCTGCCTAAAGGAAGGCTGCATAGACAGTGATTGCAAATGGCAACATCACATTGTTCAGGTCTAATGCTAGGGAAAATGAAAAGTGACATTTAATAAGTGGTCAAATGTATCCATATCCAGAAAAAAAAATTACAATTTAATGAAAAGCACTAAATAATCTTCCTCTTTCACAAGCAGGATACATAATACTGTACAGGTAACACCTACAAAAGGCGCTACATTATCACCCTTCTAATACATACTAAAAATACCTTTATGCCATAATGCATACTGAATCTGGTTTCTGAAAAAATCCACATACCTAATGATTTTTCTCATGATTGCCTAAAAGTGCTGGACATAACTATTCCCATTGGAAAATCCTACTGTTTTATAATTTCCCCAGGGTCTTAATTAACCTAGCTTTGGCTGCATTATAAGTAATCTACTGCAAAGGTGTCCTAACCCAAATTTGAGGACTTGAAGTGCTGCAGCAAAAAAGGAGGTATTATTTTTTGCTTATTTTGGCTATCATCAGTATTGTTATTGGACAGTCAAGTGAAATGGCCCAAAGAAAGTCCTTCAGTAATATGCTTGATCCTGTCAACTGTAGCTAACCATGGCAGTATGGACTTGAATTAGGGACCTACCCAATGGATGTGAGCAGATCTGAAGTGGAGACGATATACTTTTGGAAGGTGTAATTCCTGCAGAATTCCAAAAGAAGTTATTACCTACAGCTCAGTCAAGACCACCTCCTAGCAGAGTCAAAGTCTTAGAAATTTTACCTGTTCTGTAGAAATGTCGTAACTACTGAGACTGTCAATTTGGGACTTGGCATGTTTCGTCTCAGCTTGTTTGTCATATTTGCTGTGACGATGGGAAGCACCAGAGCTTTTGCTGCTGCTGGTGCCACTGCTGGTGCTTCTGCTGCTACTCTGTGTTTTAAGCGTCTGCTCACGGACACTTCTCCCTCCTTCGGCAGCGCTGGCATGTGGAAATGATGTGGTCTTGGACTGCTTCTTAGCCTTATGCTTTATACCAGATGCTTTGGTACTGCTGCTGCTACCTGTGTTGTCTTGATTGCTGCTTTTGCTGCTGCTACTACTGCTTCTGCTGCTACTGCCCTTGCTGCGGCTATTGCTGCTGCTTTCTTTGCTACTGCTCTCCTTACTGCTGCTACTACTACTGTTTTTGTTACTGCTACTACTGCTCTTGCTGCTACTACTACTGCTTTTGCTACTGCTGCTACTACTACTACTACTGCTCTTGCTGCTACTACTACTGCTTTTGCTACTGCTGCTTTTGCTGCTACTACTATCACTACTACTACTGCTGCTGCTACTACTGCTGCTGCTACTACTGCTGCTGCTGCTACTGCTGTCCCCAAAGGGGTAGCGTTTCTTTTCTTTGGCTTTGGACTCTCTTGTTTTCAGATTTATCTGGGTGCCTCCCTGTGATGCTCTCTCATCAGAGTCGCTTCTGGAGAGGCTGCTCGTTGTACTCTTGGCACTTCCACTGGTGCTGCTGGCACTGGACGATGAGCTTTTATCTTTTCTTGTCCCCTGGTTAATGTAACATTGGAAAAATAAAGTTATTTTTCTGTGTTCCTCCTAAATACTGTGAGTAAAATCAGATGCAGAGACCTCTGAATCTCTGCTGCCTTAGAAGACAGGATGTACACCCCCTTAGCATCTCTGCCACACAGCATAATAATTCAAAGGCAAATTCATAATAATATGCTAAAACCATACATAAGCAGAACAAAATCCCAAACACTTTTGCGATAACGAATGTGTGCAGGAGTCATCGACCACACAATTAAATGTAACTGGTGTCAGTGATGACTGTCCTACTATCTCATGGCAAGCTGTGTAGGTGGGTGTCAGACCATCTTGCTGGAGTTGCAGTAGCTGGTAGGAACAAACTACCTTTTGGGTACACAACAACTATTTTATGTCTTACAAGAGATTTTTCAGAAAAGCTTACATAACCAACCTGCTCTTTCAAATGTCCTTCACCTGCAGAAGAGATGAGTGCAAACAAAAGACCTGAAGACCTTGTGTACCCAAAAGCCTGTCTTTATTTTTCCGTATTTTTGCATACTGTCTAAACAAAGAAAGCTACTTAGTAAAAGAAATACAAATAACTAAGCTTTGTGTAGTGTCTCCCACAAATTTAGAAGCGCACTTTTACAGCAGTACCTGGTCATCAATGCCATCAAGGATTTTCTTCACTCTTTTAATTGCTTCTTTTCTGGAAGATGCTTGTGCCTTTGAATCTTCAAATTTTACTAGACGTATCATTTTTGTAGGAGCTTGGTCCCCTGCTTGAATTGTGACTTGTATTTTTTCAATAGGTGCCTCTGTGTAAACTGAAATTGCATGACAATTAGTATTCCTGTTAGTATTGGCAACCAAATGAGAGAATAAGCTGATTTTGCCATAATGCAGGTAGCATTTTTTTCTCAAATATAAATGCTTAATAATTATTGCTGGTATTGAACAATTTTGTTGAAAATTTTCTATAATAGCTAGAGCACACACTGGCAACCAAATTTTAAAACATTATTATGATACTGGATTCTTTTTCAAGTCAATAAACAGAGTGATCAACAGATTTAAGTCAAATCAATTGGATTGCTTAACGAGATAATACTATGTGTTAGCAAATTAAGCATCAGAGAGGAGTTGAGGCTCAACTCTTGAATTGTAAAGAATGGCCCAGTGGTAAGGCCATTAGTTTCATACTTAGGAGACCTAGATTCAGTGGCCTGCTGTGCTTTTATTTCTTATGATCGTGGATTAAGATGATAAAGACTAGATCCTGGCAGGGTTAATCCATAATTCCCTTTCAGAGTCTGGGTTTTTAGAATGTAGCTACAGGACACTGCATCAGTTCTGTTGCCCATGTCCAATTGCTTCGTGCTTGCATCCCAAATCCAATGATTCAGGATGCATCAGACACACTCTGCAGGCACAGATCCGCTCTGCTTGACGCTGGCCATGCTGAGTGGCATTGCTGGGAGAGCTGGGAAATCGCTGCTCAGGCGACTGCGGCAGAAATGGATCCCTGCTGTGAGCACAGTACGCTGCCAATACTGGCAGGCCTGATATTTCTAATGGTAGTTTTAGTGGTACTTTAGATGCAAAACCCATATGTATGTATACATATATGTGTATATACACACCCACCCACCAACTATTTTCTGTTTTGTGCACAGTTGTATTTACCTGGCTTGAAGCTCACTCTCAGTGCGTGCTCTCCAACTAGGTAATAAAGAGGCATGTTTTTGATAAATGCTGCATGTATACTTTTCCTCTCAATGCACACTTGAACCCCAAATGTACTTGCATTGGAACACACAGACTGAACAAATGGTTCTTTTTGGGAAGAAGAGTGTCCAAAAGAAAAGAGATTTCCTGATGAAACATCCTCTGCAGACTTTCTGTCCTATTAGATAGCACACATGTCAAGTTAAATTGGACAACAGTAAGAGGAATACTTGCATATTATGCATCCTGTTTGGGTAATAGTTAGATGTACTCTGTAGAAGGAATTAACCAGTTTATTAAAAATAACAAGGCTGTGACTTAGGACAACTTAGACAACAAACTGGACAAAATTATCATCTGAATGGGTTGATTAGACTATCTACTGTAAAAAGAGCTTCAGGCTATAGGAATGGAAAATTATATTACAAATTAATTCTAAATATTTAATTTTGTTTTCCTGGTGCATTAGACAGTTTTAACAGGTTCTTGATAAAAATGAGTGTGCTCTAGACTGACTGGAGTTTTTTCCTTTGATTTTTGATTGGGTCAAACAAGAGAACTTTCAACTTTGCCCATGAAAATTCTGACTCAGTTGAGGTCTGATGTGAATGTGATACTATACCAATTAGATGGTCAAAATATAAAATATATTAGAAATTTCCACTAAAACCCATGTAATTTACATGTGCTAAGCAATGCTTGCTGAAGAACAAATTAAAATTAATTAAAATTGGAATCAAATCCATGAAATGAAAACTATGATTTCCTGAAGCAATGAAGCAAATACCTAAAGGCACATAATCATAAGCTTTCATTTCACGTGTAATTCAGGTTGGCAATTTTTTTAACTCAGTTTATCATGTCTCATAAGATTCTAAACTTGCATGAACCTCACCAAAAAACTGGAATTTCTAACGATACTGGGAAATGCTCCACTTAGTGCCATTTTTTAGTTGCTTTCCATTTAAGAATAACTGAGGAGCACTGAGTTTTCAGGAAGGGCAGCACAGAGACACAAAGCAGAAGAATGTAGCTTGTTCTAGGATATTGGAAACTACTCCCACTGACAGCACGTTTGTCTATTGACTTCTCTATAGGAAAGTGCTGTACTCGTCCTCTGTTCCTCTCTTATGTGAAAACCTTTCAAAGTGGCATGACAACAATGAAACGAGAACAGGACAGTGTATTCCTCGCCTCTGCCAGTCTTTCACTGAAGGAATTGTCACAGCGATGCCTTCACAATGCTGCCCATCTTAGAGAGCTTTTTCTGGCTTTTATGGAAACCTGGCTCAGGAAGTCGTCAGACCTGACACACAAACTCCCATCCCTCCTCGAATCAGGATGCTTAGAAAGCGGTAAATTTGTCTCTACAAGTTGAGCAGTGGAGCATCTTGTGGAACATTTGTGACTGCCCCGGGAATGTGATGCTTGCATAATAGTTGCAAAGTATTTTAAAGATTGTGGGCCTATCCTGTAGATGGCAGTGTAAAATTAATTACCAAAGAAAAAGCTTTTGCTTTAGAAAGTGTTGCAAGTCTGATGTATTACACTCCAAATTTTAAAATAATGTTACTATAGGGCTATTTGTGTTATTACATTGAATTTGACTTATTTTAAGTGAAGCAGTATTGGTCAGAGATGAATTGTTCCTTTTCCTATGAAGAAAAGAAATGGTCTCCTACTGATTAAAAGCCCCAAAAAGAATAGTCAGACACTACATCATTTACCCTGATGTTATCCGTCTCGCCTGATGCAGAGTCTGAATCGAAGGACATCTTCATTATGTCGGGCACTGCTTCAGGCAAAAGAACTGGAGTCATCTTACTAGCAGCCAAATCCCCAATATTTCGTGTAACAGCAAATGTCTTAGACCTGCAGAACAAACATTAGAGGAAACCCATATTGATAAAGCACTGCTGAGGAAAAGACCTGAACAATGCTTTGTAGCACGTACTCAGCAACAAGTATCATACTTTACAAATTGCTTTACAGATATTTACAGCATCCTTCCTGTTAGTTGTGTTTTCAAGGACTACTAAGAGTAAATAAAGACACAGACCGATCTCAGGGGCAGATAGCACAGCTAGGCTTTTAGAATCACTTGTACAGGTCAAAAGAATTGCAGTTGGTCAGATCTCCATAACCTAACCCCTTGAACAACAGTGCACTTACTTAGGAGCCTGGCTGTGGATTATATTATTAAATTTTTGAGTCTCCTATTTTGATCTTTTGGACTTTTAAATTTTTAAAGTTATCTTCTGTGAATTCACTGCCCTACACTTAGTTCTAATGTCTTTTGATGCTATATTTGGGAAAATACTGCCATAACTTCAAAAAACAACCTGGGTACTGGTGGCTACTGAATACTGTTTCCTGTAAAATTTTTATTAAACCAGAATTAAAGAAAGGAGCCTGAAATCACCAACGTGTCTCCAGCTTGATTTAAATTCACTGGTACTCAGCTCTTGGCCATGGCTTGGCAAGACATCACAGAGAGTTGTGTAGGAAGGTTAAGAGCTTATTACGTAAAAGTGTCCAGTACATTGTTTTCAGTGTTATGAACTCTTAAGTGTATTAGCCAGGATCCAGGATAAGTGATATAAGGTGCAGCATGAGGCTGAGACTTTCATGGCTAAATATCTTTACCCCTGGGCTCCATATCCCCTCTTCTTTATGGAATTTGTTACAGTGCTATGACAATTATGAGTTTTGCTTTTGGTTGGAGAAACATCTTGAATGCTGAACACTTTTGAGAGAGAAAAACCTCTTTCCCTCAGCTATTAACACTGTGCAAACTCTACCTTATTAGCCGTTTATCAGTGCTAACACCCATCTCAAAAGTCCCCATGTGCTCTTTCTCAAGTATGAAGCTGATCTGTTTGCCCTTGGTGTTTTGTGGTCTGCCAATGGAGGAGGCTGCTGTGACAGCGAATGGAAAGATGGTCTCAAAATGGTCTCTATTTTTAATATGGTCCACACTGTATTAGCCTGAGCAATTCCAATCTAACCTATTTGAAAGATGAATTTATATTCATTTGATAGCCCTCTCTTCCTCTTGAAGGCTCCTACCGTGCTGTGTGCACTGTAAAGCACACAATTGCTCTTCATGTGGAACACCTCAATAAAACGTGTGTCACCTGTGGGCTTTGTTTTCTTTTCCATCTCTCTCTTTTTTAGATAAGGACATGACAGCAACGCTCCATGCTGGGTGATAGGAGAACCTTGAAGAATGGAATCTGAAATAAAATATTCTCCCTAACAAGCTGACGGGATAAAAGAAAATACAAATCAACTTGCCTTTCAGATGGCTCATCTGGGTAAAGAGACAAAAAGGGACATGGTTTTATTTTAATCCCATTCAATAATTCAAATGACCACTGAACTGCAGGCTGGATCTCCAAGCAGAAAGCCCTGGGGTTTCTTTTCCAATTTTTTTTTTTTAGTATTTTTATGCCAATAGTCTACTCCTGCCACCTAATGAAAGCGAAGGATCGATTCCTCCCTGTTGAGCACAGAGAGCCGACAAATGTAGCTGCATCACAGGTGACACATGTCAATGTCTGCAGAATCACACGGTACAGTAAAAATAGGCTACAAGAGCCAGCTCTGGTGCTTTAACAAGAAAAAACAGTCACAAAGAAGGCCTAAAGCTATGGTATGAAAGAATCTGTTCTCTCTGATCCCACACAAGGGAGAAAAAATAAAAAGGAGATTTTCCAATATGTATTAGTGCATTTTTTGGATGAGAGAAGAAGCTGTGCTATAATATAAGCCAAACTCACTGCAGGGGTAAGGGACAAGCAATTCAGCTATCCTGGGCCCACTGATGTTTCAGAGAGTGTGGCCTTACACACATCCCTAACATGGGGGCATGAGAGCTCAATGTCTGTTTACAACAAAAAAAAAAAATCAACAAAAAAATATTTTCCCAGGTTTTAAAGCACAAGGTGACATCACATCTAAATAAATGTGAAACAGAAAACAATCATCTAGCCAGATCTTTAGCTCTATTTCTGCTGTGGTGAAACAAAAAATTCTGCCTCTCCTATGCATCTTCTTTCTGACCTTGGTGCAAAGGTGTTATAAAAGCAGAGGCTTGGAGCACCAGCTGTTTCCCTCCTCTGCCCCCAAACACACTGTGCTGCCTCACAAGCCCACAGTGTATGCTGGCTCTTCTGTGTTTTCTGCTACACATGGTGTATAGATGTTGGACAAAGTGTAATTTGCTTATTCATCTCATAAATAAGATGCCAATATGAAGCAATTTTTGCTTATCCTACAGTTAAAGCAAGCAAAAAAGCTGTATGATACAAGCTCTATTCAAGATTATATATACACTTCAGTAGCCTGTCATTATGAATATGCAATATATCAGCAAAGTGCATTTTCTGGCAGCTCTCCATATTTATACTTTAATCACAGGGCTCTAATTTCCCCTGAAATTTATTTGAGTTTTACTTCTTGTAAATTTTGGTTAAAATTATGTTGAAGTTGCCATCTGTAGTATACTAAATAATTACGTTAAAAGAGTCTTAAAAATAACTATTATTTTTAATTAAATTTAACTTTGATAAGATTGAATTGAAACACATGTTATATATTTTCTCCATAGGATGATTAATTATTTTGCTCTGATTTTTGCTATAGAAAGAGTCGAGTCCATAATGTGTTGATTTGTCTTGGGAATGCAATCTCTCTATCACCAAAGTTTTCATTACTTTTTTTCTTTAGAGTCTATGATTGCTTACCTGAATTTCTCTTAGGCTCCTGAAAATTTATATAAATCCCACTGCTGTGACAGGTTATAACCTGTATGGTGTGTAGGATATAGATGAATGTAATGCTATTGAAGACTGTTTTCTTCCTGTGTCTGGATGTGAGAGATGAAGGGAAAAATAATATCACATCCTGCCTAACTTTAATGACACGGCACTGTAGAAGGTAACCTGCTGACCATCAAGACAGTACCCAGTACTAAAGTATTTTGAACACAGCTCACAAACAAATGAAAGATCATAGATTTCTCAAACTATTTCTTTAAATGGGGAATTGAAAGCTAGCAAAGGAAGGTGTCACAATATCCCTAAAATATTGACTTCAAGTGGTTCTTTATTATTTAGTGATTTAGTGGATCTATGCAGAATGAAAAGAAAGACTATGTTGAACTAAAATTTGTGACTCACTCTATATAGAATCTATGTCTATATCTATATCTATGTCTCTCTTCCTCTCTCTACCATTCCTGCTTGTTTCTCTTCATACCTCTAAAATTTTACTTTGCTTGCTCTTTGACCTCCTCAGTGATGTGGTTCAATGTTATATTCTCTAGTTATTGCTTTACCTTTACTTGCACTCATTGCTGTTTCATTGCTCTGTGTGGTTTCCACTGACCATTTGTTTTGTAACAGTGAATGGGAACGCTTTTTGGAGAGAAATTGATGGTACTAAAAGTTAGCTAGTAAATATTAGTTTTCTCATACACTTGGCATTATAGAGCTATTTACAGGTGACTACTTCACTTTATAGATGGCAATGCTGCAGGGTCTGGAGCAGGGCCTGGGCTGGAACTCACGGACTCCTTTGATGTAAACTCATGTTTCTGATGCTGACTTGCTTTCTGCTTTCTGGCAAAGTGTTTCACCCTATTTGGTGTCTTATTTGATTCCCCCTTAAGTCAAAGGAGGAAAATATTTTTTATTTTCCTTTGCAGGAAGGATCCTTCTGCTAATATTTGTAGCTCTGCTTGAGGCTCTAAACTCCATATCAGTGTTCTATATTATTATTTTAGTTCAGCGTCCTTGTTGAGTTCATTAATATCCTCCTCACCCTCTCTAACAGTGAGAGCTAGTGAGAGTGGGTGCCTACTGTTCCTGATGATCTTGGGAGCAGACTGTTTTGACCCCTACAAGAAACTAAACAAAATAACCCAGGCAGCTAACTTTTGCTTTATGAAATGCTGAGACCCTCCCTGCTCTGCACAGAGAACCTTATTACAGTCACACTTGATGGAGTGGAGGAATTGTCTTAGGGAGGAGAATGTGCTGTCGAATATTGTCAAATGGTCTGTGACTATTGGAGGGCAGGGAAGAATAATGATTAGCCTAACTGGTGGTTAAACTGAGGAGACCTGCAGAGCGTCTCTGGGCCAGCAGCCACGAATGCTAATTGCAGCTGGATCAAGCAACTGAGCTCTTTTGTTACGGCTGTATTCCTAGAGCAGAAACTTGTTAACATTTCAGCGGATTGTATAATAGCTGACTTCTGTTGTCAGTGATGCTTTCCTTTGTGATGAATTTTCAGCTTGTCTTTCTCAGTTTTTTTTTCATGTGTATGTGTGGGAAGGTTTTCTAAGTTGGGTTTACTGCTTTGATTCCTTGGACATATTCTTTCTGTTTCCTCTCTCTCTTTGTGCTTGTATTTCCATCTGTTTTCATTTGTTTGGCATCTGGCTACAACAGTTTTCCAGAGTGTATTGTAATTGCATGCACTGATAATAAATCAAGTAGACCTAACAGGTAAGAAAACCAAATGGCAGCCACAAGGAAACAAGATAAAAACACAAGAAACATCAAATTCCCTATGCTTCAAAGCAACAAATGCAA
The DNA here is from genome assembly GCA_035221455.1 of Xenops minutus. Lineage (NCBI taxonomy): Eukaryota > Metazoa > Chordata > Aves > Passeriformes > Furnariidae > Xenops > Xenops minutus. The sequence continues at coordinate 11,732,842 of JAWWEE010000004.1, forward strand.
ATATAGATGGGTTATCTGTTCTAACGGATAGAATTCAGCGGGCTTATCGCTTACCTAGTGTCCCCAGTTCAACCATTTGTATTGAGATAGAAATTTTATGTCATTAAATTTTCAAATAGCTTTAGGATCTTAACAACTGATATATAGTCCCAAGGAGGATTTCCAGGTGAAGACCACAGAAAGTAACACGTATTTTCAAGCAAAGCTTTGGTGCACATCACTTCATTTAAAATAAACATAAACTACACTGATCACAGCCAGTTAAGCTTCCAAGCTGTAAGTCCAAACCAGGATACCTAAGCAAATATTCTGGTATATTTAGAAGACTATGCTTTGCTACATAAAAAGATGCTAAGTGCTATATCTTACCTTATGCTGATTATGTTAGTCTCATCTTTACATGGTGGAATTTCAATTTTGATACTTTTTTCCTTCACGTTGATAGTGGCAACAACATTCACAGGTACGTGAGCATTCATTTTGGTGTGTGCTTCCAGCCCTGCCTGGATCATGTGTGTGTTGATTCCCATTACAAAGGTCATCTCCTTGGCCATGCTGAAAAGGTAGAATGAGGGTATAATTATGTTCAGCCAGCAAACAGCTGTTGAATTTTTATGGCCTCTGCCACTTGAAAATAGTATTCTTTTATTTTATACTAAATATTTACCTTAGACTCATTTTGGATCTCAGCCTAATGTTGGCATTTAGTAACTCAGTCAATCTGAAATCAGACTTTGGAGAAGGTGTAATCTGTGCTTGAACTATTACAAAGGAAACAAAGAAAGCATTAAAAATGCCCTGCAATCCTGGCAAGCATTTATGTATTGCTCAAGTAATGGGATATATTACCGTTTCCTGCCACTTTTGTGATAGAAGAGTAATAAAAGCTGGTCTCTGTTGGGAACCCAGTGCAGGTGGGCACAATGCGACGGATCTCAGAGGACAGGAGAGCCTTGGTCCACTGTCTCCCTACACCGCTTTGAAGGCTGCTGATTATTCTCCTTAGTGAAGGGATTTTTTCATCAGATCCAGACCACGCCTGAAATTACAGATTTCAACATGTCTAAATAAACAGAGCTTGAATATCATGATCAGTGTCATTAACTATGCCTCAGGGGAAATTCTGCCAGCAATTATTTTAACTAAACTCGATCAAAGCTTGACCTTATTTACCTTAATACTAAAGACAAAAATAATCAAACTCGAATTAAAAAGTAAATCTGTGAAAGAAGCACTGTTTTAGAGCTTTTGATTCTTGGGTGGTGGTGTTTCCAAATGATACCTGCAGTGCATTTTGGATGGTGTTTTTATCAAATTCACCAAAGAACAACTCTTGGCCAAACATCTTCAAGTAGCCTGATGCGAAAGGTTTGTCACTGGAGATTGCCTTCCAGTCAGCGAGCTGTGTGAGAAGATTAGAAAAGTCTCAATCTTCATAACGTTTGAGGAAGCAATATCTTAGAGATTTTCTTTTCCCGCAGAATTTACCGTTTTCAGGATTTTCTTGAAGTCATATTCTTTCTCCCAGTCCCTGTCAGGAGAGTAACCTGTAGCAAACATCTCCTGCAGTCCTTCAACTGTTATTCCCACCTGTGGGGAGAATAAAGTGCAAATGTCAATTGGGTGGTGGTTTTAAGAAGGGATGAGAGGGCAAAGTGTGGGTAGACCAAATTACCTCCAAGGGATCAGCCACTCTTCCAAGGAAATGTGTCCGCAGCTGCGACATTGCCATTGTTGGAATTAAGCTACCCGCATTATTCAATACCAAATATTTAGCTGCCAGCCCACTCATAAGGACCTCTGAAGAGAAAAAGACAGCAAGACAGCACAGTTAGTTTTTAAGTCACAGTGTGCAGATTGCATGCATTTACTAATTTTGTAATTCAACTGCTACAGCATGATATGAGCAAGGCCAGAAAATGCAGCTATAAAACTGATGTAATAAAACAGTTATAAACACAATATTGTGCATTTTTAACTAATAATGGGCAAAGATACAAGCCCCCTGTTCACTGCATTTCACTGCACTGTGGTTATGCTATTTTTCCAGTTGTTTCTGCTGTATCATAGAATTGTAGAATGGTTTGTGTTAAAAGGGAGCTCAAGGATCATGTAATTTGAACCACCCTGCTGTGACACCTTCCACTAGACCAGTTTGCTCAAAGCCCCATCCAACCTGGCCTTGAACACTTCCAGGGATGGGGCATCCACAATTTCCCTGGGCAACCTGTTCCAGGGTCTCATCATCCTCATAGTAAAGAATTTCTTCCTATTATCTAATATAAACCTACTTTCTTACAGTTTGAAGACATTCCCCCTTGTCCTATCACTCCACGCCCTGGTGTAAAATATCTCTCCAGCTCTCTTACACACACCCTTCACGTACTGGAAGACCACAATTAAGTTGTCCCAAAGCGTTCTCTTCTCCAGGCTGAATAATCTGAATTGTCTTAGCCTTTCCTCATTGGAGAGGTGCTCCATCTATATAATCATCCTGGTGGTCCTTCTTTGGACTTGCTCCAACAAGTTTGATGTTCTTCCTGTGCTGGGGACCCCAGAGCCCACTTGAAGTGGGGTCTCATGAGAGCAGAGTTAAAGGGGCAGAATTTGCATGACCTGCTAGCCATGCTACTTTTGATGCAGCCCAAGATACAATTTGCTTTCTGGCTGCCAGCACATGTTGTCAGCTCCTGTCCAGGGTCTCATCAAACAGAACCTGAGCCCCTCTTGGCAGGGCTGCTCTTGGTGTGTTTGTCCCTCCGACTGCATTGATACAGGGGGTTGCCCTCACCCAGCTGCAGCACATTGCGCTTGGTCTTGTTGAACCTCGTGAGATTCCTGTGAGCCCACGTCTCAAGCTTGTCCAAGTATGAAAAATACACCTGCCCGTATCATTTATATCCAGTCAGATTCTGTAACGTCAGTTTATGAAATGCTTTTATGAGACACCATTTAGAGCACCTTGACAAAGGGGATCAGAAATAAAAACAGATTTGCTATCCTTTGCTAATAGTTTAGGGAAAGTGATACAGATGTCCTATGAGGACAGATGGTGAGCTACACATTTGTCCCTCAAATGACTCAGAGGCAATTTCATACGTCTAGTTCCAAATGCTGTAATCCTTACATGAATTGCACCAATTGTTAAGTTATTGTTAGTTATTGAGTGAACTTTGAGCAAACATAATTTGTTTCTATTTATTTTCCTATTTAGATTTATCATCTATAATTTCTTAGATACAGATAATCAGTGCAGAGCACAGTCAGGTATTCTGCACAATCTTGGCACAGTTATGCCCTGTCCTGTTTTATGAGTTAAAGTAATCCTAAGGCTTTTCTAAGTTTCCTTAGGTTTCAAAAGGAACAAAGCTGACAGGATACGTAGGCATTCTTGTCCTGCTTCCTTTCTTCCAGCCCTCCTCTCTCTTCTCTTCCGACACCATTTGGAGGACAGGGAAGTATGTATGAACTGGAATTTTACTACACTGCCTTCACTGTTTTGCTGTGTGAAGCTACTGTGTTATTTGAAGTGCTGGACACTTATTTACCTATTAAATGTGAGGTTCAGTAACAGCTCCTGCAATCAAAACACAAAAATCAATGCCACCCCATTGTTTTCAGAGGAGTGAGTGAAGAACCTTCAACAGATAGTAAAGAGACCAAAACTCACATTTTAATGCCGATCCTATGGGAAATAAAAAGCAATGTGATGCCACACTGGGACATTACTGATGAGTTGACATAAGACTTGGAAACGTGAAGACTAGTTTTTCTCAAATAAGCTTGGCCAAAGCACTCCTAGGTGTTACGTGGAGTGTACACTAGAAATGAGGCATGGCACTTTTAGAAGATTTGTTAAAGCTCTTTTTCATACTCTAACCCACAAAAACTATTAGTTAAAAACTCCATGGTACTTCCTGATACTTAAAGAGAAGTGTTGCTTAAAAATGATTAAATGATTCCATAGAATTCATTGACTTGAATAGAGCAGGAATATTTTCCATAGAGCTTTAGCACTATGTAATGCCTGAGGTAAGAAACTATTTGCCACTTTACTGTGAGAGTGTGATGACACCTGCATAGATCTGTCTAAATATCTTGCCCCAGAGATGAGGGGAAAAAAAAAGTTGGTGATAAAAAAAAGCAGTCTTTCATACCTATGAAAATTAGTACACATATTTAGTTGTATGAATCTGTGCATATTGAAAGTCAGTGTCTCTCAGTCCTCACACTGAGCAGAACCTGCATAACACCTGTGATTTCAGTAGCACCCTGTAGAGCATGAAGCACCATTTGTGGCGGCCATGTGTGACAGATTCCAGGTTAGAGATAGATTCAGCTGACATTATTGCCTACCATTAAAAATTCAACATCTAGCACCACAAAGATCTGCGATGCTGAGGGCAGATTTTTGTTTTTATCAAGGAAAGAGGCACTGCATTACAGCTGTCACTATGGTAACTCCTCCTGAATGGACTCCCTGAAACACATTTCACCTGTGGCTAGTGGTGACAAATCAAATCAGAAAGCTGGAGGATGGATCCTCTTTCCATACCAGATAGTAGTAGGGGATTGACTTAATTTCACTGAGTTATTCAACTCTAAGATTAACATGTCATCTTCAGGACAAGAGGTTGAGATGCTAACCAAATTTCTGACAATGCTTTTCACCAGAAAGTAACAGCAATTCCCTGATGTACTGTATTTCTAGGCTACAGTCAGAATAAAGGATTCCATTACTTATAGCCCCTGCCAGCATCCCTCATGCATACTGTACCCCTCTTTCTCAGTGTGTGTAAATTCAGATAGCTTAATTTTAAAAGCAAAAATAAGAGGACAAAATGAGTGCCTAAAACAAGAAACACATATCTGCCTCTTAATGGAAAATGTATCTCTCCCTGAATGCATTTTAAATAGTACAAAAGTTCACATGGTGCATATTAGTGACTGTATGTCTTTGTACATTCTCTGTCTCCATCACTGAGGCAGCAAGCACATGTATAGTATATTACTAGGATTGTTGCTGTATGTATTATATTTATTTCTATTATAGAGCAGATTAAATAGTCATGCAAAACCCACAAATCTGGGACAGAACAACAATAAAATACAAAAGTTCTTCAAACCACATCCTGGCCTCCAAAAAGAAGGCAGAAGTATGTGTACACTCAAACTGTGGATTTCAGATGTTTCAGAGTCTGTTTTAATATTGAGACTTTGAAAAGTATATTATCATGTACCAGTGAATAACAAAAGTGCTAAAACCATCTTACTCCTCACAGATAAACAGTATGTGTAAGGAGACTGTGTTTGGAGATATAACCTCCCTAGTCTGCCAGCTACATATGCCAAATCATGAGGCTGTCACGGCCATTTACATAGAGGAGTTGCTTAAAAGAAATCTACTGAGAAAAAAAACATACATGGAAAATAGCAACCTCTACAATTTAGCCCAGCAAGACCTGTCTTCTGATTTAACCTCCCTCCTTTGACTACATTTTTATGTGCTACTCCCATTGATGTAGCTAGTCAGTCTCAAGATCCTGTACATGGATCTGCTCATTCCAGCAAAGAATCGTGGTCAGAAGATGTAAGAAAGATCTTCATACAAAAAGCTTGAGGTAGCTGCTCATGGGTGCAATGAATTGTCACATCTGAATGTTTTTGGAGTTTTCTGTTTTACTGGGCACAGCTGTTGGGGTGAAGAGTATTTAGCATCACATTTGAATTCAGCAAGAGTTGTAGGTGTTCAACACTGGTAGAAATTAATCCACTTCAGTAGTAATTTAGGTCCCTTCTGTTTGTTTGGTGCTGAACAATGGTATGAAATTGTTAAGCACCACTGAGACTACAGCATTGATACAGGAGCATGTGCCTCACTGACTAATGAAAACAGAGGGTGAGAGCCCCACAAGCCCTCTGGTAATTTCATGCTGGCAGTGTACAATGCAAAACACACAGGGACCTAAACACTCTGCAAATGGAGAGCCTGACACATTTTTTTTCAGTGAACATCGGAGAATACAGAAGAACAATGTGCAGCTAACAGCTGGCTAGGAAAATTGGGTTCTCATACTGTACAATTTTCCCCACACATTTACTAGCATATATTTCTCTACAAAATCTTCTGAATCTTACCTTTAAAGATACTGAAGCGGAAAGCTTTGCTGAACTGATATCCAGATCTGTCAAATTTGGGACTTAATGCTCTGATAGCCATTCTGCAGGCAGAAGCCCTGAAAAAGTTTGGTGAGCACATTAACATGTCAATTAGTTTGCAACAAATTTTGCTTCTAGGAAAAGGATCCAGGTTTTCCTTACATCACTTGAAGATCTGGAGCTGTGCTTCTACCCAGGGCCCTCAAGTGAGAGTAGATGAAACTTGCCACTTGCAGGCTAGGTTCCTTCAGCACAGCATCAGCTAATGACATCACTATTGGAAGACCTGGCTTGGTTTCAAGCAAAACCACTGCAGCTAACATTCGGACCCTGGGATGAATTTTGTGATTCAGGAAAATCTCAAGGGTAATAGTCTGGACCTGAAAATAATAGATATATTAAATTTTACTGTATGTTTGAACATTTTGCTAATAACCATTTAACAGCAGTGAATGATCTGTTCATCACTGGCACAGTAAAATGTCTATTATTTAATTATTATGGCAACACCGTTCCTGGTTTCATAGTCTGAGGGTCATTATGGTAATCTAGTCTAACTTTCTTGACAATCAAAGCAAAGGAACTTCCCTGGTTAACATCTACATCTGGTCTATTATCCCTTTTTTGAACTATCCTACCCTATGTAAAGGAGATTTCATTAATCCATTACATAGCTGAGAAGTGATCTCAGTGATCACTTATCCCTACACACAAAAGTATAATTTATTTCTAGTAGTTTGATGTTCTGGAGCCCTTTCTGTTAAGTAACAGAATAAAGATGAAACAAATAAAACACAATTTATTACCAGAAATCTCTATGCCATGTAGGCAGCTTAAAACAAAATTTTATGCAATAAATGTAATTTCCACAGTACTACTTGTGACCAATATGTTTAACCTGAGCAGTATTCAGCAGCAAGAATAATTTTGTAATGGAACATTTGCAGTTTCCATGGGTGGAACTCTAGCCTTTGGTCCTAGCTTTAAAAGGGATATGGATAGTGTGCCACTCTTCTGGCATCCCCTCTGCACAGTCCTGTCCTGCCTGGGAGAGAGCACATCTGTATGTTCTGGTGAAGAGTGATCTAAAAGACTTCAACAAACTCTGAAAGGACCTTGACAGGTTTTATTAATTTGAACATGCTGAATATCAAATACCAACATAAAAGAGGTGACAAAAGTGCAGTAGCCTCTTTCTAAATGTAACTGCCTTTTCAAATTAAACAATAAAAATGACAGGCCATGGATTAAGTCTGTTCAATGCAAATATAGGTGTGTATCTATCTGCAAACCAGGCATTAAACTGTGTTTTGAACAATGAAAAAAGTGGTCACAATCATCAAGTCACTCCAGACCAAATTTCTCCAAAGAAAACGCATAAAAAATGGAACTCAAGAGTGGTCTGGGTCACATGTGAAAAACCAGGCCAAAGAGCAATCAGAGACGCAGTGTTGTTTTCAAACACTAAATTGGCTTTCTTTTATCCCCAGCAAATACCCAAACTCCTACCCTTGCTATTCTCTCCCTCCCCCCTGCTTTTCCCCATCCAGCTCCTGCACTCTAGCAAACTGTTTCTTTATTCTTTTGCTTAAAAGCATACCCTGGCACACTATTGTCTGTGAATCAATATGTGCACTCAAACTGGGAGTCACATGCAAAAAATGGATATAATGGAAAAACTGATACAGATTAGTAGGCGAATAGTTAATGAAAGCTTTTATTTTACTTTTTATATTAAGAATTGACTTATATAAAACAAAAAAAATTTCAACATCAGAAAAAAAAAATCTTGAAAACCTTGAAAAGGTTTCCTTTTAGAAGCAAATTGCTTTTAAGGTGAAATTGATTGTAAAGTGTTATCTGTGGTAGATGAGAGCGTGCCAGTGTAGCCATTGTATGTGAGATCTAATAATTATCTCAGTCAGGGACAAAAGTCACATTTAGTAAATGCTCTATTTATGACTTAAAGCCACACAATGTCTGTAAATTTGTAATTAGGATGCAAATCTCTAGTATCTATTTACAGTAAGACCTGGTCTTGAATTACGATTAGATGTGACACTCAGTACTAAATGTCAATTCTCTGAAAACCTTGTTTTGTGGTTCTTTCACATACCAAAGGTGAAATCATACTAAACACATTTGGTCAATAATTTAGTTTTCTGTCTAATATCCTTGGAAACTAAATGTTTGCAACGGAAATACTGATTTGTCTTCAACAACAATGAATGTATCCTTTTAATGGGATTTTTGCTGCAGTCTGAAATACTGGAGGTTAATGTCAAAAGAAATAAGATACACCAACTAAGAAATGGCTAAATATTAAAAATAAAATAAAAAATTGTGCTATATTTGAAAAAAAAAAAAGGCCCATTTTCTCCTCATCACCTATCATCTATTAGCAGCCTTGCAAGTGCAGGCCACAAGTGCAAAGGAGGCAGCATTGTTTTCTTACCATTTTTGGGTCTTTCAGGCCTATGTTTTTCAGGGCCATCACAGCAGTTGCATGGACCTTGAGTGGCAAATCTGAGGCACCAGTTGCATACCCTGGTAAAAACTTCTTGATGTGCTTGATGCTGGCTGGATGTCCTACATTCCCAAGGGCTTTCAAAGCCAGGCAAATTTCTTCTGAGCTAGACTTGCTCAATGCCTCTCCTGCAAAACCATGAAGAAGCTGAAAAAAGAAAACAAATCTGTTGAGTTCAATTCCAGCTCTTGTCTATATTCCATCCTCCAGCCTATTCTGGGGTTTGACTTTCATAATTTAAGTTTGTTCAGTTCATTTATTTTAAATATTTTCAAATTCTTTTTTTGTCCTCATGAATAGAGCATTTTATTCATAGAACGAGTATAGCCAAGAAAGCTGCAACAAACAGCTTCTTCATCACTATACCTTAAAGTTATCAAGTAAGATTTTTAAAGGAAAAAATAATGGCTAGTTTCCACTGCATTTCAAGGTTAGTTGGAAACGCTAAAATAATTCTGCTTGAATATCTCTATCTCATGGTTGAAGACTGGTGCAAAAATAAAGATAGAGTTAAACCTTCAGACCCCTAAATAAGATGGCTGAAGATATGGCTGGTGGTGGTGCCCTTAACCAGCAATGACAGCCTCTTTCTAGTGTGGAATACTTAGTGGCAAATGAGAACATTGCCAAAAAATCAGGTCATTTTACAGCCTTCATTATAAGGAACTGGATCACACTTACATTAGCGTGGCAAGATTAGAAGTAGTTGTCTGAAGGCTGAATAAGAGAAAAGAACTAAATCCTAATAGATATCTGTTTTCAATGCTAAGAAATGGCTCTAAAAAAAAAAACCAAGATATTAGAGAATAATTCCAGTACAGTTTCTGTATTTTAAAATAACACATTTGAGATCCCTTGATGGTGCAGAAACAGTCTACTGTTATTACTGAACAAATGAATAGATATTTGAAATGCACAGACTAAGCCTATATAATCATTTGTTTTGAGAAAGAATTTTCCTTCTCTGACACAGGGCTTCTCAGATTTGATTAGCTCAAGAGTACTGGTAGTAATTGTAACACATGAGATACATGTAGGGATGCTCGCCATGCCTGTGTACTACAGGAATAAAAATCACGTCAAGCACACTGTGTATTTTGTATTTGGAATACCCTACTCTTACTGGAGATGGTGAACTGACCAGTGCCAATGACTGAAAACACCTGTTTTTCTTTCCCTCTCTATTACTGGCTGAGTGGTTGGCCTCTGTAAACCATGACACACATCTCTAGAACTGGGAAATACTGCTTAATGACTTCTGAAATTGTTTTGAGGCATGCTGATTAAAAGCAGTGCAGAACAGGGAGGGCATTACTCTTATGGAAAGCTTATATGTGGTTGACTGGGCTCTGCTACTGGCTGAGAAATGGCTGGGATACATGACTTTAGGCAAAACCCTGGGCTTTTGTGTCACTTAGTTGATTTTTAAGTATAGATAAGTACTTACACTGAAAGTATTTTTGAGCAGTACCATGGGACTTCATTAATAATTGGTAAAAAAGCACTCAGAGATACTCAGAGAGAAAGTGTTATGAATTATATGCTTCTTCCTCTCACTCTCTTTCGTGTGCTAATCTAAAGATAAAAATGCTGTATTTAACAAACTGGCATTCCTTTCCCCAAAGGAAACTCTGTAGTGAAGTGAAATACAGCTTTCTGAATAATGAAGAAAGAACCAAGGCTTAATTTTTCTTTAAAATGATAAATAACCATGCGATTACCTGGAGACACTCAGAGCAGGAGTCTGATGAAGAGCACTGTTTGTGGCACAGTGATGCGTAGCTAAGATGGCAAACCTTTCCAAGTACGGTGCTTGAGCGTGGGCAATGTTTTTTCACAATGAGCTGGGGAGAAAGCAGTTGCTTGTTACTACCATTAATGAAAAGAAACAATATTAAAGAATATTTTTCTGCCCAACGCAAGACAAAACCGGGATTTTGATATATTTGTATTTATGGATTTTCAGTTAATCAGTGGATAGTACTGTATTTGACAATGCCATTGTAAAGTAATTCCAAATAACATCTGGAAGGCAGATCTGTTGCTTTTACAGTGTTTCAGATTTAAATTTGGATTAGGCTATAATCCAAAGGTAGGAAATCAGCCAGTTAGGGAATGGAAAAACACACATTATCCTAGGAACATTCGTCATGTTTTATGATTGCCTCAGCTACAGGTACAACAAACGTGAGATTCGCTGTGAATGGGCCTCAGTATTTTGGGCAGACAAGAATATTTTGTATAAATGTAAGAGCTGTCAGGAGGCATCAGCCCACTGCTTTTATGTGTGGGAAGCAGAGCATCACTGCACAGTAACAGCGGGGCTGTCACAGCTTTCACTGAGAGCAACACTAGTCTAAGGTTTGTTGTATCTACCTAGGGTAGGCGGAGATAAATTCTTGCATCTGAGGCTAGAATTAAATCCTGTAGATAAAGAAAAAATTGTAAAAATAATTAGACTTTCTGATACATGGCCTTCATGTTGGCATAATTCCCTTGATTTTGATAGATCTTCTCAAATGCATACCCATCCTAGGTAAATCAAGATGAATACATGGATATAACAAATATGTATTTCTTGCTCCCTCATCTTTGCCAACAATCACTTAGAAATCTAATCTGATGTTACTATAAAATACATTTGGAAAAAGGGAGACAAGAAACCACTGCTTGCAGCAATAACCTTTGTTCCTGTGGGGTATTTTACTCTTTTAATCTTTCTTTCCTGTTTCACTGTGGACTCGTTTTTGCCCTTTTGATGTGCATTCCCCTCCACTTAAGAGAGGAGACAAAGTCCTTTCAACCTTGCTAGAAGATATAAAACCTTTATATTTTCAAAGCCTTTAATATCTTGTCAAAGGAATAAATAAAACAGATGATAGAATTAGCAAAGAGTGTTTTGAGAGTGTTTAGAGAATCCTACCGTTGCTTCCTCCATCACATCCTGAGTTGGTGTGCATGAGTGCAGACCCACAAGCACTGTCTGAGCTGCTTCCCAGGTAGTGAGCTCCTGCCTTTCCATTTTGTGCCGCAGGAACCTGAGTGCACGGTGACTGGCAACTGCAGGAATTATGTCCAAAATATAGCGCCTGTAATGGGAAAGACAAGGAGCATTTTGCAGACCTACCATTGAGCATAGGCATTCCAGAGGGCCTTCAACAGAGTTTATCAGCACAGGAAGCACCACCTTTATTGCTTGTACCTGTATGCTGGCCGACTGGAGAACTGCTTCCATACTGACTCGTAATTCTCCTCATTTGCTGCACGGAAGAGGTGCAAAAGCTTGAGAGCTTTTGCTGGTGCATCACTGGGAAGTTGGTCAGAAGCCTCTACTAGATCTTGCAGGCTTTCTGCTATCTGCAGGAAGATGAAAATGCAGGAAGCTCACGTGCATTGTTTCCCGCAGGCATAGTTTCCAGTCTCTAACAAAGAGTGTCTGGTGTCTGAACTTTACCTGGCTTTCCACATCTTTTATTTTGAATAAGTGGATGGGAAGCTGAAGCACTTCACTGCCAAACTCATACTGAAGTGACCCACGACTCTGATATTCTTTTGGTGGGACCTCTGCCCTCTGCTTCTGCACATCAGTCAAAGTAAGTTTCTGCCTGGAATGGAGAACCCCAGGAAGAAAACGTCACAAGATGTAAGGTGCAAACTAAAAAGAAAACAGTAATTCTGCCTCTCTGCATTACAATGCAACTACAATTGTTTTAGAAGGATTTTGTTATTGAGGGGCAAAGATATTTACAAACAGATGCATTTGGACATGATGCTGAGAACTGTACTCTGAGAAGGTGTGCACTTATGCAGCAAGGCTCAGATCAGAGTCAGCCTTTGCCTTCAATTGGGAATAACCTGTCTTAAGAATTTTAGGAAGCAGAAGGAGGTGAGAAGCATGGCCTAAAGATCACAGGAACTGTGTGTTGTGCTGTGTCTTAAGGAATAAATTAACTATTATAGGAAAACACCAATGGGAAACTTGTCTGTTAATTATAAACTAAACTTTTAAAGAAGTTCATAAAAGCTGTTACATATCTGGGTCTCCTGGAAGCTTCAAAAGGAATTGTAATTTTTTACTTGTGCTATTGCAATTCCCTCCCCATTTTGTCTAGTAAGCTGAATATCCTGGGAACTGCAAAAGAAGGTTCTCATGAAGTTTCATATTGGATTTACCAAACAAAACCAGCCAGATAAATGCAGAATTACTCTTTGGAAAAGTAGTCAAGGTTTTGGAAACTTTTCAAGAAGCAACAAACCTTCATCCTTTGTTATTAAGAATAATTCCAATGAGAGACTGTCTGTGTAAATATTTCCTATCTTTGCTACATTTTCAGCTAAAGAGATGCAACCTATCCCACCAATTATGTTTACAATCAGTCATTTAGAACACTCTAATAAAGGTATTCGTAGTGAACAACTGAAAACATTTCAAAAGCAATATTACTGTACTACATAGTTTCTCAAAATCTCTGTAGAAAATTGGTGTGTTTATTTTGCAATCTCTATGATCTTCTGTATTATTTCTATTCACTCCTTCCATATGGATTGCAGAGAGCTGCTGCAGAAATAGTGTATAACTGCTTTACAGACAAGCTACTGGAATATGAATAGAAATCACTACAGCATCAGCAGAGATTTTTCCTCTCTTGAAATTTTATAGAATATTATTGAAAGGGCATTTGGGTCAGAAATCAGAGAATCAGGTACACTTGGACAGATTTAATTCCCCATTCCATTATCATGAATCTATTACATGTTCATCTTCATTGTTTTGGGAAGAGATATATCTGCCTAGAATAGATAGAAAAGTGTTATACTCTGAAGAGGAGAGCAAATGAATACTAAAGATAGGCTTAAAAAGGTGAAACAACAGGAAAACCTCTCTTGGCTTTGAAAGGTGCTGCAAGAGTTTTATGCTGAACAGGTCAGAAAACTCAGCTCCAGGTGTTTTAAGTCCTTGATAGTTGGTTGTTTTTTTTTAAACAGAGTGCACTGTAGAAATAACTTCTGAAGACTCGAGTGAGATATCCACATCTTCCCAGATATCCCTTTCTGCTGAGCAATGCTAAAAATCCAGAGAAAATAGAAAAAGTAAAGGCACTACCCTTCTGAAAGCTCCGGAAGAACATCTTTCTTACAGAAGACAGTTTCTGCAGAATGCAGAAGGACAGTGTAAAGCATCATAACTCCATTGTCTCCAGACTGATGCTGACTCACAACAACCTATAATTTGATAAAAGCATTGCAGTTGTGTCTACCTACACCTTGTTTGCATAAGATAGTAAAGCCACTCTCACCTTTACTGTTCTGTTTGCTTTTTATATTTTGGTTAGCCAAATTGAACATGTTCATTATATTAAAGAAGTTAAATGGTGAGTCATTGACATGAATTTTCTGATGCTGCAGTTTCCAAAACGGTATATTCCACTGTTAGATTCTTGCAGAAGCTAATGGAGCAATGCAAGGTTACAGCACTGAAGAGGGGATTAAGGTGCAACGTCTGCACAGAGATCTTTGTGCAAAAAGCCTCTCCCTTCAGTAGGGCACTCCCGTATACAGCGTCCATAATTAACTAGGTAACTAAAATTTTTTTTGATAGATGGTTTTGATAGATAAAAACATGTCCAAGCACTGAAAGTTTGTGTGTTTGAGCTAGCAGTGAGCAGGGGCATAATTTCTTAGACAGCCATACTCTTGTTTTGGTCCAAACCTATGTAAGAAATATGCAAAACCTGTTGTGGAAGAGCAAATGCATTTTACATGCCTTGTGCCCAATTGTTTTGCAATAAAACCCAATTTCCTATCTAGAAACAGTTTTGATGGGAGATTTGCAAGCGCCCCACTGTATTTAGGACTCCAAAGTCCTATCTAGGTTTCTTGTGAACTAGTCTCCAAGGGTCTCTTAATGCATTATTATTTTCCAGGGAACTCTCTTTCTATGAGTAACTGTCTTTCAAAGTATTTTATTTCAAATATATTAGTTCACAATTTTTCAGATGGAATTACATTTGTTTTGGCTTTTATGACATAAATCAAATATCCCTGAGAAATAGAATAGTAAAACCCTGCCAAGTATAGCTAACAAAATTTAGATAGTGATGTGCATGTTTCAGATTTACAGCTAACAGTGAAGGTTGTTTTTATGAACTGTTTGGGATTTTATGTAATTAAATACCGGCAAACAATAGGCTGTGGAAATAAAGGATTTGTTTCGCTGATGGAATTTGACCAGATTACTGAGTTGCTGAGTTAGTTGCTGAATTAAAGGCACATGTACAGTACCTTGCTTGTACTATAGCGTTTCCCCCTGTTATCTCGTTGAAGGGTGCAAACTGGTGGATTTCCTCAACATCAGCTTGTGTAATTACAGCTTCACTGCGTGTATATTTAATTTTGTAGTTGTAAGTTGCAGTTGCCTGGGAATTCTTGTTTCTCTTTAAAATATAAAAAAGCAAAGAAACAAAGGAAATAAAAAGTCATTGAACTTCTAAATTCTGTGACCAGAAGCTATTACATCACCCACTGCAACCCACTTATTTTCCAGGGCTGTTTTGTTCATTGGCCATAAGAGCAATTGATGTGAATTCTGTGCACTCACTTCCATGGGAGAGGTCAGGCATGCTGCCTGGCTCCATTACTTTTACTGCTAAGAAGTGTTAGCTGTTTTTTTCTTCTCCCAAATATAAGTAATTGGTCATTCCCTTGAGAAGAAGACACATTTTCTAAGGAGAGCAGCTGCATAAAACACACAATCGCTTATTTCAAAGAGAGGATTGTAATAACATTCAGCAGTACCTGTCTTGAATAGCAGAAAGTGGACATTGTGACTATTTTTTTAATTAGAAAGAGTAGGTGAATTAACTCACGCTGATAATTAATGGTTTCCAAGCCAGCTAGTTTGAGCTAGTTGAAGTGTGCCTGCATTACGTGACAGTCTGCAGCACAGATCTCTGCTTCAGTGTGGGGTGATTTTCATACAGAAAGAAAATACTGACAACAGGATACAGCAGACCTGATTCTTCCCTCATGTTTAGTGTTTCAAAGCAAGAGATAGCATGGATACCAAATGGTGCTCTGCATAAGAATATAAAACACATATATACAATACCACTATAATTTACCTTCTGGCAGGTCTGGCATGGATGAGTGTATGCTGAACCTGTGACAATTTGAACTTTCTCTTCACAACTGTTCAGGTCCTTGGATTTGGTCACATAGATGAGGTTTGCTCGCTTGTTTTCCTGAATTGCATATGTTGTATTGCAAATACCTCCAATCCCAGCCTGGCAAAAATGAGAACAGGATCAGAGAAGTTCACTTTTTTGCAAAGACTCAATTCACCACATGAAATGTCCTGTTTAATTCTGTATTTCTTAAAATTACCAGTGAAAATGAACTCTTCTTTTTTCATTATGCTCTCCAGAAGAAAATTGGGATGATCATTAATTTGATCTGTTTTTTACATGTACAGGTTTCCAGTAAGCCAAATCAGAGTTGCAGTGAGAGAACTAAGATTCCCAAAGTTTCACTTGGAGCCTCAGGGAAAGGGAACAACAATTTTCAATAAGAGCTGTTGATGATGAAATATGATTTGAGGAATATTAACAAAAAGTGTCAAAATAATTTGATCAGTAAGAATAAAATCTCAACAGCAAAGTATTTCAAGGTTAAAAATCCCCTTGCTTTTATAGACAGCTTATAAATGCCTATGGAATAGGCCTTGCAATATCAGATGATCTGTCACAATATAAACAGCAATAATTAAAAAGAATTTCAGGATAACAGAGTTTTGATTGTGGCTTTTCTTGAGTTTGCAGTTTTAGCTGAGATCTTCAATGATATTTTGAGCATATACGTTTATAAGAGCTTTTAAATCTCCTCAGTTTTGGAGAGAAAAAAATATTTGATTGCATTTTAGGAGGAAGAGGTTTTTTTTTTAATTATTATTTTTTAATTTATTTTATTTTTTTATTGTTATTGATAGTTTAGCCTGTGCAGAGACCAGCTCCGGGCTATGTCAGAACAGCAAAATGGTCATGTGGTGGTTAGGAGGCAAAACATACCCACTTCATCTTCAGCTTGACAGAATTCCTGGAGACACTGTGCCTTTGGTAAGGGCTTGAAAGAAGAATTGGCCAAGCTTTCTGAAAGACTTTTACTCTGCAAATACAAGTTAGGGGTTCCTCTGCGGACTGCAGGGTATGGTAGAGACATCCAGACTTTAAATGTTATTGTTCAGCCTGGAGAGTTCAGTGGGAGGAATTAGACTGCTGTTTACCTGGCTGTGTGCAGTTCATGGCTAGCTCAGATACCCTTGCCCTGCATCCACAGGATGGGATTCAGACTTTCCCAGGTTAGTCCTTTAAACCTCTCTGAAGCTCAGATTTTGGAACTAGTAATGCTTATCTTCCTTTACAGAGTGACTTGAGATTGTCAAGCAAGGGTGCCAAAGCTCATTAATCAGTTGTTGTCTGAGAAAAGGAAAGAAAACCTGCAAATAGTTCTAGGAGATGAAGTCACATCTATTGCCAAGCAAGAGAGAATAGGACATATTAGAAAGAACTAAGATGTGAAACTAGATTTGAGAGAATAGTGCTGCAGAACATGAAACACCACCACAGAGATTTTTATGTACAAAAAAAGGCGAAAATATTAAATCATGTAGTTCCTTTCCCAGAAACAGCTCTACTTACATAAAAATAAATTAAAAAAAAAAAAAAAGAAAGTTACTCTGGTCTACATTTTCAATAAAAATAACATGAATGTATAATAATTTCAAGGTTTTTGCTGATCTCTGAATTGAATGTACTCTAATCAATGTAAATATGGTTTTACAAAAACTAAACACATTGCAATTTCTGTAGTGAATAGTAATATCAGATGATTTACCTTGACTAATATATTAAAATCTGAAAAACAGTGAAAATTCCAACAGAGCATCAACTGCAACTGTCAAAGCTATTACAGTAATGTCATGACATATATACAGTTTTTCTCCTAAAAGAAGAGCTAGGAGAGATTAAAGTAAATATGATTGGTTAAAAAAGTCAAATTACTGTTATTTTAGCTTTAGCATTAAGCTGTATGTTTAAGCTTGTTTTAATACAGTATTCACATTTTATGTAGGCTTCAGCTTTCACAGGATTTTACTTTATCTAGAATAACCAGACATGTTTTCTAAGGGTCTAATACTGCAAATGCCTTTTCTGAAATACTTTCATCAACCAGATTAAAAATCTGCTTTTCTGTTGTCCTCTTTAACTACATCTCAATCAAATGTTGTCCAATAAGAACAACTTAAGGATGATTTCCCAAGCTTAGGTGTTTCTTATTAGTGCAGTTTATGTCAATGATGAATTCAGCAAATGCAGTGGAAGAATCTGAAGAGAAGGCTTATTTATTTACAAAGCCACCATGATGGCCAAACCAAAAATCTCACCTCCTGTAAGCTGTATGAATGCTGCATCTTCTTTATAGTCAGCTCCAGCACATTCATAATCCCTCTGTAGATGTTAAGACCATCATCTGAGACAGAATCAGGAGCCATAATGTTTCCAATATGGCCATTGCTGTACTCAAACTTGATGGGATTACTGAGCTGCCCAGTTAGAACCTGGGTCAGTTTGAGGGATCGAGAGAACGAGCTTGTGGGCCAGACACCATTGTACTCTGCTGCTTCGATCGAGTGAATCTAGAACAAAGGGGAAATATAATTCCTCTTTAATTTTTTCTTTCAATTTACTCTCTTTTTAATATATATATAAGCATCTAGAGCTTTACTCACATCAAAAATACACTTTTAAATAATGCAAAGCCTCTTCAAAGGGAAAACTTAAAAGTTTAGCATAACTGGTTGATACACATATTTCCATATAGAAAAGGAAAGAGAGCAATGCAAATGATACCTCTACTACTGTGATACTTTTGCAACCACTGCACTCTGTTCTATTTCATAGACAATCCATATTGCCAAAGTTTGACTTGTAAGAAGAAATGAGCCAGAGAAGAGCCACATGAAGCAGGTTGCTACCCAAAAGTAGTATGGAAGATCTGCAGGAAATTGCAGGAGAAAGCTAATGTTGCATAAAGCATCATTAACTCCTGTTGTGAACTCTGTCATTTCCCTCACTGGGGTCACAGAGCGCAGGCAGCAGTCTGAAACTAATAACCCCATGGCTGCTGGGCCAGCCAGATAGTCAGAATTAGCTGGAGCAGTGGACAGCAGATTACAGAAATTGCCATTCCCTACATGTTTTGCTGTAGAACTGAAGGCATTGGCACTGGCTCCAACCATGCTCTGCACTTCATGCTCCAGCCTCAACCTGGAGCACATCCAAGCAAGTAGAAAGTTGTGCTAAACTATGCTTAACTTGAATAATTCCTACCCCATGGGAATGGGCATGTTTAGCTTAGTTTCTCAGAGGACCCTTCCCTTCTATATATTTTGACAATTTAAAGAAACTTTTCTCTGACACCTCAGGCTGGTGATGTGATCCAAGACGCGGATTAATTTCTCAAAAAGCCACACAAACTAAATCCTCATACAGCAAATCGCTGGAGACTGCGCTTTCATATTTATTTTTGTTATTGTTGGTGGAGATCACTGCCAACCCCAGTAAGTGAAGCTTACAGGGGAGGCTGTTATGGAGCAAATCCCTCGTGCTGCCTCTTGGACATGCTCCTGGCATATTGCGTACAGGCAGGTTTGGGACTGCTCTGCAGGGTCAGGGTGGGGTAGTTTTCCCCAGCCCTCAGGGCCCAGTCAGGACTTACACTGTCTGCTGAGTTTTGAACACAGCTGGCAATTCTTACTTGTAGGTTTGTGATGAAAAAATTGTCAGCTGGAAACTGCCCAGGGAACACAGCTTTTTGTTTGGGCTGAATGTGAACTAGTAGGCTACAGATGAAAGTTTAATTCCCTGAACCATCCCTCCAAACTGTCTAATTTAAATATAACAGCAGCAAAATAAACTTTTCCCATAGCAGAAGGAAATAAATGTACCATTACCTTTAGCTCAAAACTTGCCACAAAAATTGTGGTTTTGTTTTTGTTTTTTTTTTTTTTTTTTCTCTTCTTTATGCCTGAAATTGTTTCTGTATTTTTTTCTAAAACTAAAACTTTTCACAAATGCACTAGAGCCAGTGAAATTGTGTTGGAAGGCTTTAAGGAACAGGAGTCAATTTTTGCTCAAGTCTCATCCTGGCACACCAAAAACTTTTTCAGCAGGAATCAGGGAGGATGTGGGGTGAGGACAAGACTACTTCTGCCTTTCTGCCAGGGAAGCCTTCTACTCACCACTGCACACGTGTGGCTCTTATTTCTTATTTCTTTTTTTTTTTTATCCCCAAAAAATCCATCCCCTTGCAAAAGTCATGGAAAAACAATGCTTCCCATCTAGATTCCTTTTAATGTGGATTTAAAAAAGTACCTAGTAACAAAAGGCTAATTCAGGCTGGAAGGCTACAGCATTTACAGATATCTATCACAGTCACTAGTCTTTTTAATCTGCAGTTTTCAACTTGCCAAATTAAAGCTTTTAAAAAGATAATTTTTCTCCCCCATATATGGAACACTAAGTGGAATTTGCATAAAGAAGTTGAAGTGTGCATTTCTATACACTCATTATAAGCATGTATAGGCTGTTTTTCCACATAATCAGAACTCTTAGTAATTACTCAGTATGCAGTAAAAATATACAGTTGAGGATGACAAAGAGTGTCACTTGGGACCCTTCAGAAAAAGAAGGTACCAGATGACATTAATTGTCCTAAATATTGAATCACATCCAACTACTGTTGCATGTTTTACAGCCATTTGTCTGCTAGTTACGAAATCAGTTGATTAAATAATCCTAGGTTGTACAGTTTGGAAGAATTGGATTGATACTGTAATAAATTACTGTCCATTTCAAATTACATTCCATTGTCTCCCTGACCACAAAGTAGAAAAAAATCCTTCAAGCCCAAGATTGGCTTGAGCTGAGAATTACCTGGCAAAGTACAAATAAAATTTAGGACACTGCATAAAAAAAAATAACAGTATCAGTTACATTCTCCCTGAGTAAGCACAACAACTGATGAAATTTAATTACTTCCCAAAAGCTTAAAAAAGAAGTCAAGTATGATGAGAATTTTACCTTCCAAATTGAATACATTTTCTTACCCTAATGAGACAAAGTTTTGGCCCAATACCACTAATTTCCACTTTACTTTTTATTCTTATTCCAGCTCTTGCAAGTCCTTTCTCTGGAAGTCCACTGAGAAGCGTGCTTTCATAATTAAATGTATAAACCTTGTTTTCACTGAAATCGGGTTCTGCAAAGAAATGGTTCCCATAAAGTATTATAGAGACTGTACAGAACATATTAAAGTACCTGTATTAGAATGTATGGAACAAAAAAAGAGATGAATTTGTTCATTTTTTGCATTGCATCTGAACAAAATTAGCTGTTGTAAAGCTATATTAAACATTGATATACTTTTCAGATTCTGTTTTTAATTTCACTCATTATAATTATATTAGCTGATAGGAAAATTACTTACGGTAATTAAGATGCTGGCTCCCTGAAAGAGAAGAGAAAAAACAAACCAGTAATGAAATGACAAAGAAAAAAACACAAAATATTATTGTATTTTAGTATAAAAGGCTCTATCTCATCTTGTACATACAGCATAACCCTTTCTAATTAACTTTATGTCTATTTCAACACACCAAAACCCTTTCCCCCCCCAAACAACAAAAAAAGTAATAAAATAATTTTTCTATAACAAAGTTCATGTTTGCAAGTGAACTCTATTTAGACTCTGAAACTTTTCCTGAAAATATTATTTCAAATTCATGAAAGTAAATTCAAGTTAGTTACTTACCCACCAGGGTTAAAACCAGGGCTAATATCAAGCCCCTCATGGTGGGGATAAGGTAAAGGTGAACGTGATGGGTTTCTCTTTTATAAAGGCATGTGACATCACATGTTTCTTTTGGCATGTTCATTTGACAAATAAGTGTATTTTAGAATGCATATTGATCAATCAAAAAATAAACATTTCTGAGGTCACGAATGCTGACAAATTCAAATCATCTCTTGACTTCAACTACCTTATTTTCTATGTGAAAAAGAGATTTGGTTTTCAAAATACCTTGCTTGCTATTTTTTCCCCATTTCTCTACATTGTAGTCACAAAGTAAAATAATACATTTTTAAATTAAGTAAATACAGTTCCTCCATCATAACTAATTTAGCTTTTCTCCAGCCATGTCTTCAATCTCCTGATAATTTACTCTTGAAAAGGGTCACAGCTGTGGAGACACACCTTGCATTGTCACATTGAAACTCTACTTTTAGAGGAGAATTGGTTGCATAGATTTAGGCTTGAGACACCTCACAGGTGGTATCCACCATACCTGTCTCTGCAAACATATCTTTTTACCCACACCCAGGAAGACAAACTTTGTCAGAATGACCACCACACCAGCTTCTGGCTACTAGTGAAAGCTCATACTATGAAAACAGGAGGGAAATTAATTTCTCTGTTTACAAGAAGAATTTGATAAAAAGTGAGTTACATTTTCAGACTGACCCCAGTGAGTTGGGAGAATCGTGTGCTTCCCAGTGGATTCTCATGGGGCTTTTGCTGCTTACTCTCTTGGGAAGATATAATTTCTCACTTGTAGCAATAACATTTAGATCAATCCTTAGCAAAATTATTTTAATAGGGAGTTTACTCCCTAATTTCAGTTATACATATTTTTTGAAAGTATTTATCATTTACTTTGAGTTTAAACTCGTCTTTTGCTCAAATGGTAAATTAAATACCATGTAAAAAAACACCTGGGTACAAGGGTTACTGAGAGGGCAGGCAGGAGAGCTCAGGAATGCATATACTGCACATAGTCAGGCAGCCAGAGTTTATCCTTCAGGAGGAGAACAAGGCTTTCTCTGCTGTTGCTATTTATCAGGGAGGAGAAGGGTGAAACCTGAGAATGGGTCCTGAAGTCTTCACCATCGGGTCTGAAGATACATTTACTGCAAACCCCATCAAACAGTCCCTTTACATGATTACTTCATTTACTTGGAGTGATCCACCTGACAGGAATAATGAAGTTCATTATTGTGGTGCCAGAGCACCTGAACTGGAGCCAGAGATGTAGCTGCATGGTCTCTCTGCTCCACTGCTGCTCCACCAGAAGTCAAATGAGGGCAGCCTCGTTTGGGCTCCTTCACCAGAGACCACACGAAATTTCGAGGATACTAATATCTCAGCTTTCAGCTTCCCTTCATAAAGGGAAAGATACAGAATTGGATGGGTAGTCAGACCTTCCATGAAATGAAATCTGTCTAGTAAAATATTTAAATACATGATAGATACATGAACCATTACAAGAGATTAATAACATATTTTCCTCAATGTTCTCTTCTAGGGTGCTAAGTTCTGTGAGGTATGACAAGATAGAGCATGTTTGTGAGCCCTGTGAAACTCAGTGTCACACCTTGGCAGGTATGCACTGTCAAATGTAATTAGAAGTTCCTTACAGTCACATTTTTTTGCAGCCAGAATGGAAGTAAATTCATAGCAGCAATGTGATACTGTAAGTGGTAGCATGGAAAACTCTCCTGCTTCGGTCACCCTGCTTTTATGGCACTGCTCATCAGTGTCACAGCTTGACCTCTGAAGTAATATTGTGTTATCATACTCAACTAGCTCAAGTCCACAGGACAGGATTTATAAGAAAAAATTTATATTATATACAGAACTATATAAGGGTGAATATTTATTTAAGCATAGTTATTAACAACATACTGAAATAGCATGTGAGAGACACATACATATTAAAATGGAGCTATAACATTTTTCAAGTTTAATAAAAGGTTTTATAACTATGGTGTAACATGAACAGATTTGTTCTAAATGGGTATTGAAAATAGTGCATTTCTTTTTCTAATGAAGCACATTGACTCTAAGCTCACAATCAGCATGTAGATACCTGACTGCTAAAATAACAGCTACAATAATTAAGATGATGCAAGATGCCATGTTCTTTTAATTTGTAGCATGTCCTCTCTCTTTTTAATAGCTCCTCTCTACCCAGGCTTGTTTTCTTGGGGGAGGAGAGAAAGTGATCTGAGAATTGTTACCCATTATTACTTTAAAGGAGCAATCTAATAGATGCAGTAAGTGGAGAGGAGACACAGATAGAGTTTGAGGGTCACAGCACTGGGCTCTAATCCTTTCTTCAAAGTAGACACATAATTCCAGCTAGTCCTGAGGGAATAAAGAGGAGATGTACTACTTTAAGGAAATGAATAAAAGGAGGAAAGGTGAGAACCATACTTTTTAAAGCCAACATAATTTTTCTTAAACATTCAACAGGTGACATTATTGTACAAGAAAATACATGAAAAATAAATAAAACACAATTAAGCAGGCCCTCCATAAAATACTTTCAAGTGCCCAGTTTAGTTGAAGAGGAAGGAAATTTAATGTGGGCATAGGCTTTATACACAACTTGTATCTTTCCCTTTTTTTCTTCTTTTAGCCATAAACAACGAAGAAAAGGAATTGTTGAAAAGCAATCGGAAATATCTTGGGATTTTTTTCTTATAAAGGAAGAAAATATACGGTGTTGAGTGTTACAGAGAACGTGATGGCTGTATAAGGAGTGCAGTAAGATAAGGTAGACTGCTTTGAATTTACAGGGCACTTGCACCATAAATGAAACATGAACACAGCCTAATTAACCTGATTAGAGCTATTGCTTCTACACTGCAATTGTCTTTACATAACACATTCTGCTTGAGTAACAGAGTCTTATTATCTGCTGCTGTACTGCCACCGATAGCTCTGCACTCTCCTTGTTCTGTATTCACATTGCTGAATTATGGTGCAGTGATATGCCATTTCCATCCTGTTAATATATAGCCTAACGACAAAGCAGGGATTAGCAAAACAGCTCCCAACCAACCATAGCAGGTTAAAATAGATATAATCAGTTGGCTAAGCAAAGTGATTTTTAGCCTTCAGCTTTCCTCATTTCTAAAAGAAAAATTAACACCTATTTCATATTTAACATTCACTCCTTGATTTTTTTTTCCTCAAAACATTCAGCGTTTTTAGCATAGTCTCCAAGATAATGTTTGATATTCTCTCCAGAGATATTGTCTAATGAATAAGAATGTGTTCTAGGTTGGGCTAAATTGCCATATGCTGATTCTAGTACATTCACAAAGGGATTTTGTTACAATAGATTGCTTTAAAAGGTGCTTTTTGGTTTTCTGACTTCCATTCCCTTTACTGGAAAGAAACCAACAGGCCCAATTCGCTGCTGTTATCCCAGTTTGATGCTGGCACACCACCAATGGAGTGATAATTGTGGGATTTGGATACAAAGTTTGAAGAATAAACAAGGTAGAAACGTTATTTATGTGTTGTCTAGCTTTTGGTGTACACATGGT
The DNA here is from genome assembly GCA_035221455.1 of Xenops minutus. Lineage (NCBI taxonomy): Eukaryota > Metazoa > Chordata > Aves > Passeriformes > Furnariidae > Xenops > Xenops minutus. Next base: position 11,757,979 of record JAWWEE010000004.1, read on the forward strand.
TTGAAAATGCTGTTAGTCTAAATTTATAGAATAGTTGTAGAATTTTATTTTGATAAATTTTCTTTTTGGTACTATATACTTTAAAGATAAAGTCACATCTTTGTACATTTTGTGAAGCAGCTAGCGGGACTGTTCCATATGCTTAGTGTGGATTGCCTGTCATTTCCAGATAAAATAATGAAATTAAGAGAGCATGGAATCTATTTTTGACATTCTGAATCTGAAAACAGATTGTTTTAATACAACTTAGCTTTACTAAGAAGCTCAAAAGGTTTTATTTTTATTCAAATATGGAAAAAATTCTGAAGCCTGACAGTCCACTGCTGTTGCTATCATCATTGGCTCATCAGGCAGCATACTGATTAAGTGGCTTCAGGATCTCCCCTCCCTTTTCAGTATATACTATTTCCCAAGTCATTCAGTAGGGTTAAACTTTAGACAACTTGCCATCTGAGATTTGAGTCATGTCATATTTGAGGACTGGTGTTTGTTATGTAATTCCATTGCACTAGAAGATAACTTCTCCAAGTTTATCTTAACCCTAACTTAGACTGCATGGTCACATTGGCTTTGGTACCGACAGGAAACCAGGTAGCCTTGAAATTTAGCCATGTCATGACTCCAGCTCAGTCACTTTGGGGATGAAACAGTGCTGGCAGATAGAGAACACGGAGAGCTCTGTGCACTACACTAATAGGCTATAGGCCTTGTTCTATAAGCTGAGATACTGCTTGGAATCGCATACTTGGCTAGAGCCATCATGGCTGGTAACTTACCTGGAGGGAAAAATACTTGTGTAATGTCTCTTGTGGTGAAAATGGGGGCACTGCTGCAGGAAGGTGAGGAGATCCTAGAGCATCACATATGCCTCAGGATGGATGGCAGGAAGTGAGCATACTTGGTTTAGCAGACTCTGCAGCAGAACACTTTTGCAGGAGACACTGTGAACACACAAAACAGTCACCACTTCAGGAAACAACCCACTGTTGTCATCCTGTGTGAGGATACCTTTCTATACATGAAGGAACAATTCCTGACTCACTGGTGGAAGAATCTTAGAAGAAAATTCTCAAGTCTTTTGTCTTCGCATCAGTCCAAGTGTATTAGCGCTGCAAAACTTCAGACTCATTTAATAAAGGAATTAGGCTTATTGGTGTGTTTGTTTGTTTGTTTGTTTTTTGTTTTTATTTTTTGTTTGTTTTTGGTTTTTTTCCAAAGTGTGGAGTTGTAGATATATATAATGAATTCTCAAAATTGCCACTTGTGTTGTGGTTCCACCCAAAATGTGCAAAATTCTGTAAGACTGAAGGGGAAAGGATTGAAGCCAGTGTTCTCAGATATAATGATCATTATTTTTTGGTTTTGTGGATCTTCATCTTAGTTACTTATTAATTCATATCACGGATTCACTGCAAGAACATTATGGATCTGGATTGTCCCCTTCTAGTATGAGAGTATCAGAAGGAAGCTCAGTATGAACTTACTCTCAGTACAGAATATATGAGGTATGTGATACTTTAGTTTCACAGCACTGGGTCACTGTGACATTAGGTCATGGGTCAGATAAGATAAGCAGTGTATTATTCCTAAGGAAGAAGCAGATAATACCCTGCCAGTTCAAACAACAGACATTGACTTCACCCTCACAGAAAAGGAAAAAAAGGCAAAATCACCTACCACCATTTAATGAATGACTATGACTTCCAAAGTGTAAAAGGCCTAATCATATAAATATAAAACCATACTTTTGTTTTTAAGTTAGTGCAAAAGTCAGTTCAGTAATAAATTGAGCACCCTGTTTTATTACTTTGAAAGAAAGTTGCTACATGGTTATTCCCATTATGACATGTATCAATCATAGAATTTTCTGTATGAGACAGTTACAGTTTAAAATATTAAATGGAACACTGATGTTCATATCTGTTTATCAAGGACTGCAGCACTATAATTTGACATTGCCCATAAACATCAGAGGGCAAACTAACTCTTGAACATACCTTTGGCTAAGACTATAAAGGTTTAATTTCATCCCCCTAGTGTAAAGAATGAAGGCTGAACAAATTTGTATATCCAGAAGTGGCATCTGGATGCAGATGCATGCCTGCAGTTTTCAGCTGCTTGATATCTTACACTCTTACACAACTGTATTTTTTCCCATGCTACAGAAAATCTCTTAACCATTTGACTGGGAACAATTCTAACACTTATGATAAAGACTGTCGTTTCCTGTCAGAAGAATTTAACATGGCCAGAAGACTACAAATGCTATTCGTCAGTGTGTTATGTGCAGCCTTAAAGTATAACTGCTCAAATTCTATTTTTAAGGTTTTTTAACATGAAAATAGACCAAAGTTAAAGGCAGGCCCTTGCTCTCTACTCTCTACCCTGCACTGAAGTTAATGATACCTGTTCATGGAGTTTAACTGGAGCTATATCCAGTGTATGCTGACACTAATTTACTCTTTCGGAATTCACTCTAACCTCAGTGCAAACACTCAAGGAATAAAATAATTCTTAATATGAATAGGGCTTGAAAATGTGCTCTAACATAGGTACCTCTCAGAACATTAAAAAAAGTTTTATAAGACTTTATTTCAGAAACCTTCAATTTAACTCTTCTTTTTTTTTAATAATAATATATACATTATTTTCCTTTTGTTAATCGCTACAGTCTACAACTTCCTCATGAGGGGAAGAAGAGAGGCATGCACTGATCTTTTCTCTGTGGTGACCAGTGACAGACCCCAGGGAATGGCCTGAAGTTGTATCAGGAGAGGTTTAGGTTGGATATTAGAAAAAAGGTTCTTCCCCCAAAGGGTGGTTGTGTACACAAGGGAATCCAAAGCTCCTCAGGGCAGTGGTCACAGCACCAAGCCTGACGGAGTTCAAGAACTGATTGGACAATACTCTTAGACACATGGAGTGACTCTTGGGGCTGTTCTGTGCAGAACAAGGAGTTGGGCTCAGTGATCCTTGTGGTTCCCTTCCAACTGAACATATTCTGTGAAAACACTAGGAAGATTGTTATTTTCTTGGTTTTTGAAGGCAAATTACTAGGAAAGCAAATTCTGAATTTGATTTTCAAGGAATGCTTGTGTTGACCAATAAAAATGTTGACATAATTATCCATTATTTAATTCTTCAGAGAAGGCAATGAAACGAAGCCAGAAAGATTCCATCAGAATTTTCTGCAGTTTTATCTTGTTGGCTTGCCTTTCCCCTCTGACAATTTAGTTGTAATTAATTCACTGGCGGAATTTCTTCTGGAATAAACTGCTATAGCTCAGTCAAATTACATAGAATTGGGTCAGTTTACTACAGCTGTGTATTTAGTATTTTACAGTTTTAAACATAAGAAGATGTTGGTTGATGCTAGCTTCTTCTTTTCCTAGAGACTTTCTAACAACAAAGTTCCTTTGAACTGATTATTAGCACAAACCCTCTTTGAGGACTTATACTGCAAAACACAAAGAACCATTACGATAGTCTAGTATATGATTCAAACATTCCTATTCATCTTCCCAGAATTTCTGGACCCTGTGACACTGAAAATAAAGACTGGATGTAAAAGTAAATGTAAATTTGTTTTCCTCTTGATTGAAAGACTGATTTAAGCTATTTCCTACAGCAAATAAATCTAATTGGATTCATATATCTGTGAGTTTTCTGAAGTGAATGTCAACTTTACCACTCCAAGAAGTACTTGTGTACTTCTAAATAAGTGCAGCATATACCACTATAAGGTGTAATAAATAAGTGCAGTTAAACATGTATTTATTTTAAGTCCTACGTAGTTATACAAACATTCTATACCACTTGTATTCTTGGTCCAGCCACCACAAGCATCTACTCTTCAGTGCAGAGGCCAGTGGCTGCCGCCTCACACAGAATCACAGCAGAACTGCCTATTAACACAGTCAAGACTCTTAACACAAGATCTTTGTGTTTATAAAGCTCAAATATCTTTCTCAGTGTAAATATTATTTATAATCTGCCCATGTTTAGGCTCTCCAGACAGCTCCTGGGCTTTCTATAGCAGCAGTGTGTATGAGCAGATAATGGCAGTGCCACTGTTGAACTTGGAGTCAAAAGATGCTATCATTTTAGGCAGAAGTGTTGATACTAAATAATTCAGTGTCTTTCTGGAAGGTAGCAGCCCTATAACTTTTCAGTCTCCTCACCAACCAATCTACAAAGAATTGTTCCTAGGAGAAACTATGGAGGAGTGTGGGAACAGCTCCGTCTTCCAGGCATAAAAGTAACTGCTGGTATCAACAAAGGAAAATTAAAATATGAGACATACAGCTGTAAAAGAAAATATATGCTCTACATGAAAGCACATCAGCAGCTCCATCTGTAAATTTCCATTCACTCAACATGTTGGGAAATGTACAGAAAAAGATAAAAGGGAGTGACAACAGTGCATGTACCAAGACTTGGGCAATATCTGAAAAGGGGGTAACAAATTCTCTGTCTTAATGAAGCATGGAAGAAAACCAATCTCACAGTACAGTTTGAAAAGCCAGGCCAGTCACCTGGGAAACAAGAAAAAAGGCAAACCAAGCACATAGGCTACCGGCCTAAGCCTCACAGAGTGTTCATGAAATAAAACTACTATGAACTTGTAAGTTAGTGGTTAATAGGCTCTAAAATTACAGAACTGTCTACACTACATGTGGAACAACAGGTATGTGAGCCAACGTTAGCACTGAAGATGATTACCAGGGCAGCAGGTTCAAAGTATATTGAAATGAAGACCATTATAGGCATTTCTACAGATGTTTCTCCGATTCCAAGGAGCAGTTTAGCAATGGGTTTGAAACAGTTTGCCTTTTCATCCTGAAGTTAGAGCAGGTAAGAATTTTTTGCCATTTAATGGGCAAATTTTGTCTTTCTCACAAGAACAGTTAGACCTGTGGACAGGTCTTCAAAATGGACCTGGTCTGAGCTCACAAACCTCCAGCTGTGAGAAATAAGGTGCCAAGGACTGCAACCAAAGGCAAAATGCGGCAGTGCCCTTCAGAAACAGTGGGAAGAATAATCTCTGAAGTAGACTTCAGCTGCCTGCCACGAAAGGTGCCATAAGGGGTGAGAAGAAGACTTTTGGCAACATGAAAGTGAAGGTTCAGAGAAGTAGCCAGGATTTTCGTGAGGGTATTCCCTGATCTTATGAGATAAGGGGAGTGTGCTAAAAAGCATGAGACACACAAGATGCTGACAACAGCTTCAGATTGATTGGGAGAGTGGGAAGAGATGATGGACTTCCCCGGGAAGGAGCTGTTCGATTTCTCGTCAGAGCACTTTGCCCTTACTGTCACTCATTTTGTGCTGGAGCCCTATAAGATCTTTAACCCAAAACAGGTAGTTTTGTCCCACTAATGATACTTAATTGGAAACCTATTGTTTTTACAGAGAGACTCTTAGGTCTTCTCAATAGGCAGATCGAAATAACATGAGGGAAAAAGGGATTTAAGCTGAAAGACATGGGTGACATTTTGTCCATATTATTACCTCAGCATTAAGTACTTTATTTTATCTCTCTGTCTTGGGGGAAAATGATTTAGATTTGCCCTTGTAAACAAAAAAAGATAGAGAAATTTTAAACTGTTTAAATAAATGTGCAGTAAAAATTACTCTGGAAACAAATGAGAATAATTTGACACTACACAATAAAAATGATAGATAGAAAATGCTACTTTTCCATTTTGAAATCCATTTAGAAGGCTGGAAAAAGGTGTCTACTTCAGTCTCTTATCTGAAACCAGGAGTAAGTGTACAATGCACAAAAAAAGGGACCAGAAAACCCCCTTTATTTTTGTCTCTGATCCCTTTACGGATCCTTCAGGACAATATAACAGGGCTTCAGATCAGATATTTTCTTTTTCTTAGTCTTGCACTTCTGGAAGACCTTTGAATTTCATATACTCTGTTTTTACCAACTGGCTTTTCTTTCTTATCTAGAAAATTTATTCTAACATCTCATCATTTTTAGTCGGTCTGTTGCTTTGTGGCATTACAGACACAGTGACTCTGTCTCAAACTCAAAGTCGAATGAGAGCAACAATATCCTTCAGATGGCTTTTTGATCTCTTGAACAGCCCATCCAGCAGTTCTCTAAACGTCTCACTAACTTACATTGCTTCATGGGGGCTTCCAGGAAGACTGAGTAAAACTGGAGAGAGATGAGTACACCTCTTAGCTTTCCAGAATGGAAGGGGAGCTCCATTTAAATCATCCTTTAGGTGCTGCTGCCTCCTCCTGTGGTGCTCTGACTATGCCACTGACAGACACTGTCCCACTTCCCCTCCCTCATTTGGGAACTCACAGGAGATGTGGGAGGCACTATTTTCCCAGACCAAACTGGTCTTGTGTTCACTGTAGGCATTGCTAATAAACAAATAAACAGACCCCCCCCCCCCCCATCAATAAACCCCCTCAAAACCGAAGAAAACCCAGCCAAAGAACCCCAAAAAGACCGAAGCAGAGTTGCCTTCCTTGTGTATATGCTGTGTTGGTTACCATGGATGTTAATGGCTGCCACAGGGATGCTAAAAGGCAAAAAACCCCAACCTCACCTCTGCATTACAGCACAAGGGATAAAGAGAGAGGGAGAAACAACAAATATATAGGAAGACAGTCCAATGACCTCATTCACTTGCAGCAACTGACTTTGCTGAGGGCAATTCATGTGCTGCGGTGGGAGGAAGGTGCTCTGAGCAGAGAGTAGAATGCTGACTTAGGAGCTCCGCTCCTACAAATAAATACATGTTACTGTTTGCTTGTAAAGTACAGGAGACAACAACACTTAAGGTGTATCTGCTTGAATAAAGATAACAGAGATGCCATCTCTCTTCACATTTCTATTTCTCACTCTATTTCACTAGGTAAGAACTCTCCAGCAACAATTTATCATAACCTCATTAGTAATCTCTGACAACGGCTTTCTCTCTGACTTTGCTTTCCCTTGATTCTCACAATCAAGAAAGAGAGAGTTCACAGTTTTCTCTTTCCTGATTTTCTCCTGTTTGTTGGTGTATTTTTTTTTTTTTTTTATGAAAGCCTGCAGTATGTAATGAACGATTGCTGCCAGAAGCACACTGCAAAGTGTCTATGTGACGATTATGTGAGTGGTTCACAGTCTTTCACATTCCATAGTACAGAAGTGAGCCTTTGGGGCACCTCAAAAAGTTTTAAAACACTTCATTTCATTCAGGGAAGAATCAAAGAGTTTCACTAGAAGAAATTGTCTTTACACACATAAAAAATGAAAGTTTCTAAAGGGATCTTTTAGTTAGATGACAGAAAACCTGCATTTTGTAATACCGCAGGGGTTCTTTTAATAAGTCACTGAAAAGTTCCATTTGACAAGTCAAACCTTGAATTTTTTTTTCATACTTATTATAGCCAAGGAGGTGCTAACCTAATACAATGGGCAAAGGAGTGTCATCACAATACAATAGACCAGACAGAGTTAGTACAATACCGGGCAATAAGGGAGCTCACTATAATGAGTGAGAGAAACAGTTTCTGCAGCATAAGAAGCATGCTTCAGAAAAGAGAAAAGAAACGTGTTTGGTTTGTTACTGGTCATTTCATAGCTGCAATTGTAACCCAATGCAATGACCTCTAGATGCTTAAGAGTCTTCTTTAAAAAGCAGAATGATCATTTCAAAGGTTCACAGGCCAAAAGAAACCATTATAGTACCTAAACTGGAGGCCTCAGTAACACAGGCTATAGATTTTTGCACAATGTTGTCTCTATCTAACCCAATAATTCAGTTACATCAGTGGTGTTAGGCTGAGGCTCTATATTGCTCACATATATATGAGCTCTATATTGCTCACTTTGATGTACCGTGAGAGCTACAGAAATATTTAGAGGATGAGATAAAAGAGTTTTCTTTTGACTTCCATTTAATTATATTTGACAAAAATTTGCATAAATGAAGTCTGAAATCCTTACTTTTTTGGGTATACATTTCCATAATCTTTGTTGTATTCTTGGCCCTCAAGTCACTTTATTCCATTTATACTCACTTCCCAGCTCACACTCAAATTTCAAGGTGCACTAGCTCCAGCACCATGATAATCCTACAGAAAGTATGAAGGGTGTTTGGCTAGAAGAACACTCCCATCCACCACATCATTCTAAAGCACAACACGGGGAAAGGACGCTCATAAGAAATACATACAATATGCTATATGTAAATCTCCACAGGTTTTCAGCAAACTACACTCTGCAAATTTATGTGACCTACTTTTTCAGATTGCTTAACACATAGTAGTATCCCTGCTGTCAATCAAATGGCAACTGCAAATATAATATATGCCCTTGATATGGGAAGCAGAGAACGATGGATAACTTGAATAAAACTTGGGCAAGGTGTAGAAGAAAATTACATTAAGTATGAGTTCAAATTTACAGCACAGTTATATGACTGCTTGGCTGGGCAAAAAGTGCTGCTCATTCATTTCAGACCAGAGTGAAATATGTGGGGTAGAATGGTGACATTAAGCATAATTGTATTATACAGAGATACAATTTGGATCACTTAGATATGCATATGACAGGCATCTGAAAGTCCAAATAGCACCCTTCCTGATTACCAAGAAGCTCTAGTGCAAAGCTTCTTACAAAACAGTGACATGCTTCAAAATATCTGTCAGCAACCATAATATATGATACACTAACTTTTCTGATGGAGACTTAAAGAGGAGGCGAAAAAAGTATGTTGGAGATACTTGATGCAGTACAGTTTAAGGAGGAACGCACTTCTGGACCTGATTTTTTAAAACATTTTTAATAGCTTAGTACTGATGAAAAATGGCATTCTTATTTAGCACAGAAAAGCTGCAGTAGTATATAAGCTTTAATTCAAACATGGCAAAACACAGTAAACTAACAAACATCAATAGAACAAAACAACCCTGGCTTCAGTAAGGCCCAATTTAGAGCTACTAAGAAAAAGAAAATGCGAACTACTTCTGAGTTCCAATTGCTAAATGGCCTGCAGGAGTCTGAACACTTGGTTTTCTGGTTGAGGCAATGGGTTAAGCCTGAGAAGAACTGGATCCACGTTGGCCTTGGAGCAAATCACACTTAATACAAAATGTGGACAATATGTCATGCCTATTGGACTATAAAAGTTTTAAGGCAGGGAAAATGCCTCACTAGGTGAAGACTCAGCATTTACCTTAAAGAAATATGTATCTCGACTGAAAGGCTGAGGTATTTCTATCATAGAAATACCGATCAATAACAAAACCAGATATGGCTGTCTTTCCCAGCCTCCCCTGGTTGCTGGGGCTTATCTCAGAAGTGCGTTCGGGTGAGATTGCTGATCAAGATCAAGAAGGCTGGCAAAGAAGAAAATGAACCAGAGATGTGAGAGAAAACAGAAACAAGGAAGAGCTGCTGGAAGAAAATGAGCTGGTGAAGATATTCTGGTCTGAAGACGGTGAAGAGCTTATCCCAAGTGATTTTCACTTTGCCATCTGGCACTAGCTAAAACAGAAAGTTCTCAGGGAATTAGAAAATATTGTTTTCACCTCAAAAATAACCCAAATATAGGGCTAATGATTAAGGGAAAAAACCCAAACTGATTATGTAGTCAAGTATCCAGAGCTCAGAAAGCAGGCAGAAAGCTTAAGAAACAGCAAGGATGAGAGCTCTAGGTCTCTTTTTTTTCTAGCCAGTACTCAGTGCAAAAACTAACCCTTGCTCTGGATTCCTTTCCCCTTGTTCCTGTGTTTGATGCTTCTTGCAGTCCTCACCACCCTACTTCTCAGATCCTTTCCTTTCAAAAATCCCTGCTTCTGCAATATTGTTGAGCCTTGCTTCTGGGACATAACCTGGCACATGGGATGAGTGGTAATGCTTTCAGTAGACATATATGCTTTTTGTTCTGAAGGGAGATGGCATGGGTTAGAAAATGAACTGCCCCCTCTCTATCAGTGTTATACTCTGGCTTCTCTGAGGGACATTTGGGGTATAAAGTGGTGGGAAGACATGTTACAGATGGATAAAACATGGTGAGAAGTTGTTTTTATCTGCCTCAAATTAGACATAGAGACAGAAAGGACAGCAGTTTCTGGACATTAGGAGTAAGGTTTATTTGGCAGGGTTTTTGAAACTCAGTCACATATTTTTTGTTTAACAGCTTACAAGATAGTATATTATAAGATTGAATGAGTGTTTATGATCTGTGTTGGAAAAGAACTATGGGATGAAAGTTGCTGGTGAATGGTTTCAGTTTATGTCTGAAAGGCTGGCAAGGATGAAGGAGGCACTATTTAGTTTGGTCCTTAACCCTGGAGAACTGGACATTGACCACCCTACATGGCTCCTCCTGGGGCAGAAGAGTAGTTGTTACCATTTCACAGAAGGAATTCAAAACACAGTAATTACTTCACTTCAATGCTAACTTCCTGCAGTTTATACAGGCACATGCACTTATTGCTAAGAGAATGTAGCTTTCCTTTAAGTGCCTCTCAACTTAAATAGCTCTGATTGTGCTGTCTTAAAGATGTGAGGTGTGCTTTTTTTTTTTTTTTTTTTTTTTTTTTTTTTTTTTTTTTTGTGAAAGCATGTAGGAAAAGCCCTATAGCACCAAAGACAACTTTTCTCACTTCTTATCCTTTAAAGGCTTTGCAAAATGTTCTTATTTAATAACAGTTATCTTTATGTAGTAGCTGGATCTTTTCATAAGCTAATAGTTGTAAAGCACTGTCTACTTTGCTTAATGATACTACTTTCCGAATACAAAACAGGGCTAATGGGTGTCAAATGTGAAAGTAATATTCCTGCAATTTATCACTTAAGCCTTCTTTCACTCTTTTGGGGTGAATTGTTGTATTTTTAAAGGGAACTTGATTGCCTTGAGTGAATTCTTTTATTCTTCTACATTAACAATTCATGAATGAAGCCAATAGCTGCAACACAATCTTCAGTTGCTTGTCCCACCAATAACCTCAGCTGTATCCTGGAGGGTAAACTCACACTGCATCAATCAACTGTCTCCGTGGTCTGTAGCACAACCATGTGAACTGTGGCTTACACTATGTTCTTTGCTCCCTTGACTTCTGGCAGTAGGGAACTCCACAAAAATGAATTAACTGTTACTAAGTTTTCTGGTGTGCTGTACTTTACATGTTTGGAAAGTTACATTACTAGAAAGAATATAGACATTTACTCTGAGGTTCAGAACCAAATGCCAGTGGCCAAATGATCCTTGTGCACCTTTCTTCTCTGCTCTCCTCCTCTCTCAGTATTGTTAAGCATTGGGCCAGTTCAGTTAAAGAGATTCTGGGTGGTGAAAAAGATCTCAGGGGACATTTTGGACTACGTATTTTTTTAAAAATAACCCAACCCCAAAAACCCCAACCCAAACCAGGACTATGAAACTGAACTGGGAAAGGCAAAGAGGCCAGCAGTTTAAGAATACATTAAGACTGCACCTGCAAATGAGTTCATTCATTTCTTTCCATGAGCAAACCCCGTGCTTCTATTCCCAAGTGAGAAATAAACACACAACATTGAGCAGGCAGACATCCAAACACCCAGACTTAGTGTAACTATGTGTCTACGAAACATACAGAGAAAATAGAAGCTGTGCATGTGGATTTCAGCCTAACTTGTGAAGCCAGAGCTGTTGTGGAGGACAGCTAATCAAAGTACGCTATCGCTATCCTGGCTGGCCTTGATCACTACTAAAACTTGCCTTTGGCATATCGCTGTCCTCACAGCTGCCGATTCCTCTCTTGAAAGCCACCTGTCCTTAAGCACATTTTCCTCCTTTACCACATGGCCCTTAGTGTGGCTGGCTATAGAACTTTGTATAGCAATGAAAAAACCCCAAAAACTAAAGGAAACCCCTGCTGGTTTAGGGAATTAAAAAAAAACAAACCAACAAACAAAAAAAGAAAAAGAACAAAACCAGTGAATGGTTGCTTTATTTGTTCAGGGAAACAATAAATGAACAATAAATGGAGATGTAGATCCCCCTTTGTCATTGAAACTGTATTTAAGAGAAGCTTCAGTTCTTTAGCATTTGACCTCAATGGGATAGAGGAGGTATAAAAGACTATTTGTCTGCAGATTGTAACAAGCAGAACATTTGAAAAAATACAAATCTGAGATAACTTCTTACAAATTATCTTAGAAGAAAAGGAACGGGTACCAGGAAAAAAAAATGAAAGAGGTAGAGGAAGGAATGACAGACATGCAGGTTGTATGAATAAAGAGCTTAGAAAAGACTTGTGGAAAGAATTGGTTTTTCTGATTCACCACTGACATTTCTTAAAAGTCCCTGAGGAATTTCACGTCTACCTAAACCTAATTCTTTTTTCCTGGAATTATCCACAATTGAAACAAATATTTCCTGGGATGAAATAAAACTATTTAATTTTATCTGAGTTATTTTTCAACTTTGATTTGAGGTATTTTCTGAGACACCAAAAAATAAAATAAGAAGTACTTGAAAATAAAAGGATTGACTAATAGGGACTTAAGCATCACTGTTAAAACTGAAGAAAGAGAAAAATAAGTAATGATGCCACCTTTCACAGAATGAGGCAACGTCTGAGATGTGGAAAATCCAGGCTTAGATTTCACCTCTACCAAAACACCAATGCAGACATTAATCTATTTCTCTTTTCCTATCCTCACATAATTCAGACAAACATTCAATAAGAGTTTATTTACATGTTCATTATTCAACATGTTACAAAATAATGTTTATAGACCCCAGCAGAGATCAGGATCCCATGTACACCAGAGAGCATTAATGAGATGACCTTACTCCACTTGGTGGAGAGAAGATCTGCATCCTGTCCTTAAGCTGTGGCAATACACAGAAAGACTAAATGTTTCTTGTTTGCCCAAAATTCCCTGGGAACTGGGGTCAGAAATCCCAAGTCCTGGTTCAGTGGCTTTTCTGAAAAATATTCCATAAGACACACTATAAAGATTTTCTCTGATGTCCCTCCACCCCTTTGCTCCTTTGACTGGTAGTGCTGAGACTTCAGGAAAGCTCTGACCAGATAACCTTGATTGACAAAACATTTTACATGGACAAGGGCAAGGTAAACTTCCCTGGACTAGTCTGCAGTGTCATAAATGTTTGCAGAATTGACTGTTCCCTCCAGAGGCAGTCCCACGCTTCGCCGTTCTTGCTGCATACAAATGAAGTAGCTGCACAGCACAGCCGAGTGCATATGCTGTGGTGTGACCTCCTGTTTGGTGACATCCATCAGTGAAATGCTCTGTGGTAGTGGCTGTCTGAAAATCATCTGGTACATGAATTTTTACTCTGATTTCGCTAAAACCTAATCAATAAGGGCACATAACTTTAGTGTTCTCATATACCTGCTCAGTGAATAAAGTAAATGAAATATTTGTGCAGACTTCTGTGATTCTGTTTTAAAGGCCTGACCAGAAATTGGAACGTGTCAGGAGCTCTAAGGAGGGGACTGCTGACAAGCACAGAAAGTGCAAAGTCCTCTCTTCTGAGCAGAGGAATAGGAAAATCAACAGAAATATGAATGAACACTTAGAAAAAAATCTCAAAAGATTAATTTGAGGCAAATCAAAGGAAAGTGCAAGTAGCACTTTCAAAACAAAAGGTGATTCCTCTTTACTGAATGTGTCGTTAAGCACAGTGTGCCCTGGCTACTGGAAAATTTCCATGACTAATTGGAAATCTTCTGAAACAAATTGCCACTAAGGTCAATACAGACCTATCCCACTTAGACCAAAAAAAGACCCAATGCCTGCAGTGGCAACACTGAGAAAATATCATAAATACTTATTATTTTCTGAAGTTCACTCTTAGGTATTGCCTTTTAGTTACAGACAGGATGTGTGGCTTTGTGAGTAAGAATAGCAGTGCCAATGTGAGACAGGGGGGTTATTATTCCTAAATGATATGTTATTGTTCTTAAAACATTCTTCTGCCAAGAAACAATGTAGCAAGATAAAAACAATGGTAGTATACTCAGGAGAAAAGACAATGGCTTTAGAAAAAAAACAACTCTGGGAAATGGAGAGGAGACTTTGCAAAGGAGCTCTTGTTTTGCTTTGCAAGAGATTTCACGGGACTGAAGATGCAAAATGTCTAAAAGCAGAGACCAGAGCATTTAAATGAGCTTTCAGATGTTTACTAAATAGATACATGTCTTACATCAGGGAGAGATGATAGTAACTTTCCCTGCTCTGAGTTTTTGATTCTATTAAAGGTGTGGGTAAAAGATAAACATATCTGCTCATGTTAATTACTGTTTTAGTGAGAAAAGACTTTTAATTAAGACAGTCAGACTTTGCCGCTACAGAAGTTATGTGCTAATCTTTGGTGTTCAATAAGAGGTTAAGTCCTTTCAAACATTAAAATTGGCTGGTTCCCTGTGTTAAAATCCTTCATCTTCTCTCCAGTTCTCTTAATTTTTGCTCCTGTTTTATTCCCTAACTCCTTTTCCAGCTGTCCACAATTATAAACGTAAATTATTACAACATGATGCAAAAGAGTAAACAAACCCTTACCCTGCAATTGTTCTAGGCACTGTGAAAGAACAAATAATCATTTTGACAGGTAGACAGCAGACAGGTCAAAGTGATCTGCTGAAAGTCTGCCTTCAAGAAAGGTCGGCAATAAAAAGCTTCTTTCTCCTTTCTTTTCTTCTACCCTTGTTTTCTTTACTTCCCCCCAACCCCTCCTAAATTTCAGGGTGACCCAACAGCATTCATAAATACTGAGCTGAAAGAGTCAGTGACTTTGTTCAGAGCAAACCATTTCTAAGGTAGATACTGCAGAAATATGTGATCTTTTCTGTATTTTTTTAAGTCGAAGTACAAGATCCCCTTGCTTTTGCATAATGATATAAAGAGCCATTGCCATTTCATTAAAATATTACAATAAAATATACTCTGAACAGTAACTGCTTAGAGATACGGCAGTTAGAAACTTTATTCCAAGTGGAACAGTCTGGACACCAACTCACCAACTTTTTCTTTCTATTTCTCACTATTGCAAGAAGAGATTCTATCCTGTTAAAATGAGGTACATTTGAAATTATAATTCAGAGCCCTAAAGTACTGAGCTTAAAAAAAACATGCAAATACTGCAAAATATAGAGACAACTAAATATATTACATATATATGTCTCTATATGAATTTCAAAAAATTTCAAAATTCTTTTTAAAGACCTCCTGTCTGAATTTCTGAAAATTCATTAATATTCTCAAGCTTTGGCCATCCTCTATGCTATGAAGATTAGACTTTTCTCCCCTCTGATGGCAACTGGCACCAGTCATCACTTTCCACAGCTGCCTTCTTTTAGCTGCTTTGTGCACAGCCTTATTCTCATATGGGGACAAAAGGCAGTTGGGGCATCTGTTCTGGCTCTTGCAGACTCTTGTGATTCCTGGGGGACTGCAGCAGGAGCTAGGGCACAGAGAAGGCAGGTTCTGGCCACAGCATCCTGGGAGCAGGGTAGTGGCTGGAAGTCCTGATGTCCCTCTGCCCAGAGCTGCCACATGGGGAAGGGAGGTGTCAGGGTGCACTGATGGCCCAGTGCTGGTCACGGACTTGGACTACTTCTGCATGTGTAGGGAGATGGTTTCCAGGAGGCACCATCAACTCACATTAGAGACCTTTGTATTCTGGTAGCTCTCAACTACACATTTGCTTGTGTTATTACATCTCATGCTGGCAGGCTTAAACTACCAAGGGTAACTCTGGGACATGCTACAATTACAATTTCTTTATGTTGTGGAGATATGACCTTTGACTATTTGATTGCAACTGGCTTTGGATCAGGGCTTGTAGCCAAAGCTTTGTCACTAGCATAACATGCAACACTCTCTGCAGAGCCTCCAAGTATAAGCCATCACTTCTCTGATCTAAAATATACATAATTGCAATGAGCTGTGAGATCCTCCAGCATTTCACAGCATATAGAAGAGATTTATTAACAAAGATTTTCTGTTTGCAGATAGAGAATTATACAGAAGGACAGATTTTTAGCTTCCATGAAGCAGTGAAGTTTAGCGTGTGAAGAAGGGGTGAACTCTGGTGTGCGTGTGTGCACATGGGGACACACCTTTTCCATGTAACGCTTGGTAGTTCTATGAGGATAGATCTTTGAAGAAGCTGTAAAAACCTGACTGGATCAGTGAGACTCTGCCTTGAGCTCTTCTATGCTGTGCAAGCCAAAGGACCAGCCTGTTCTGACTCTAACAGAATAATGGGCCAGTGAGAGGAGCACTGCAGCTACCAGTGCACTGAATATCATCGAAGGTATCAGCATCAAAAAACAACCCCAAAAAGCTCTCTCAAAAGCAACTGCCCTGTCAATCTCTACATAATCCAGTTTATCTGCCACACATGCTTTGTGAAAACATCAACCTATTAAACGCACCCGGCTCAACTTCACACTTACTAAAAAGGGAACAGAACACAAAGAATATATTTTGGCTAGGCACAGTACAATATTTATGGCCTTTCTTCCCACTACAGTTATGCTACAAATGCACTTCATGTGAGTAGATCTCGTTAGACAAGCAGGCACTTGCAAAACATTACCAATGCAACAGAGTATAATGAGTACACTTCCAGAGAGGATATTCTAGTACCCTCCAGGCCTTGATTGGGCAGCTTGTTTAAACATCAGGTTAAATCTTTTTTAAGTGAAGTGCCTTATAGAAGTTTTGCAGCGCTACTCTTAATGGCTGCAAAAAACCTGTCAGGAAAGGGAATGAAGTCAGTTCTCATTTTCTTCCCCTTTTTCAGCTAACCACTCTAACAAACCTAATTCCCAAATTTTTCAGACAAGGGATTCTATGTGAACCCACAGGAAACGTGTGTTTCCCTTTTACTCTCCCACCAAGCATCCCCTCGATGCTACCCCACCTCCATCTCCTTATACAGCCTCTTGTGCCTCCGGCGGCACCGGCCCCAAATCTCACGCTCCCTCCGCCTGGAATCGGTGCCCAGCTGCGCCCAGCGGTTTCCAGCTGTGCCGGCCGGGCCCCCGGCAGGTGGCAGTCGGGCTCCGCGCCTCGGGGCGCCGCGGCCTCTGCGAGTGCGCCTTGCAGCGCTGGGACGGGGCAGAGAGACTTAAATCCTGGGCTTAAATCGTCCTGAGCAGCATCTGCCGTGAGCGCTCCGCGGGGGAGCGCGGCCGTGCCGCGGGGGGCAGCCCGAGGGCCAAGAGCACGCTTCCTGCAGGGAGGGGGGACTCATGGCTGAGCATATGCGGCATCACTGCGAACTCTCATGGCAGCAGAATTTAAAGCACAATTATTATCCTCAGGGGGAAATATATATATATATATATATGCATACTGTAACTCCTACTAGTGTTAATGGGAATTATGTGTGTAAATCCCCAAATTCCAGCATGCAAAGATGAGAGTGTCCCAGTAAGGGTCTGAATTATGCATTTGAATTAAATCTGACTGTTGGGAAACTCATAATGCTGTGGCACTTATTATAAATTTATACTTCCTAGGACTAAGTTTCACCTGAAACAACAGAGCCTGAAGTGTTATTTGTTCCAGCACATTATTTTGTTAGATGTGATAATCAGTTCACAGCAGGACTCTGAGAGGCTACTCAGCTTGTTGACAATTCTGGGTTCCATCCAGCTTCAAGCAGCTTCTGAAGCAGCTCCAAAGGCCACAGAGGGGACTCCCAAACCCGACTCCAGTAAGACATGGCCAGGGCATCTCTGACTGTCACAATCAACAGGACAACCCTTTCCCAGGGGCAGAGCTACCTGTACTGTCAAGTGCACTCCACCCCAAAGCAAAGAATACAGGTGAGACTCAGCAGAGGTGCTGCTGTTCCCAGCTCCCTGTATTTTGCCAGGTGGATGAGATTTTTTTCTTATTAGCTAAGTGCCTAAAAAACAGTCTGAGATGGAGGAGGAGCTGCAAATCAGTTCTTGACTTACTGGGCTACTCTGTACTTTATTTCAGGAATTATGTGACCTAAGGATCTAACTTCCATTAGTATCACCTTTGAATTAGGAAGATGCCTTTCACAGGAACTTTTGTCCCATATTTGTCATCTCACCCTCAGATCAGATTTAATCCCAGGGTATCCCTTCTCTCAAGGCTGCACATTTCCCTTGTGTCGGGGCAGAAGGAAATCCTGTTCCTACCCTCAAACATCAGCAGCTAGATTTGATGAGTAGCCATGGTGCTGCAGGAGAGATACCATGAGGTGGGGGGTACTAATGAGGAAACATGTCCAAAGAAGCCATATTTATGACTTCAGCCTGCCCTATCTTACCATCATCCCTTATGATATGGCCCAGCACCTAAGGAGATGAAAGCATAGAGGACAGCTGTGGAGGACCTGAGTCACGAGTGCATTCATGGCAGGGAGGGGTCCCCTTTCCAGAGGGACTGCCTGTGTAATGGGACTGCCACAACCATGCTGGGAAACAACTGCCAAACAGCCCCTTGCCCCCTCCCATTCCATCATATTTTCTTCTCTTTCCCATCTCTTTTTGTATCAGTGCTCAGGCTCTTCATTCATCTGAGCTACCCCACGTGAGAGCAGCCTTGTGTGCCCTTTAATCCTGTGCAGTCCCAAGGTTAGGCTGAAGCAGACTAGCACATAATGCCACCTTAAATAGCAATCATAGAGACAGGGAGTTGCTTTATTCTGAATGAATCCTTAATCTATTGAGTTATTTGGAACAGCACAGTTAATTATCTTTAAACCCCACTCTCCTACCTTAAGCCTGGGTGTGACTCCCACAAATTCACTTTCAAATCTTGTAATGGAATAGAAGCATTGCCAGTCCTCATTAAAAACACTGCAAAAGCCACAGCAGCAACACTGTGTTCCTTGTGATGATTTGTTTTACTGATAGATCAAACGGTCTGTTGACAATGGCTGACTGCATCTGACAGCCTCTTCTAATAAGATAAAGAACTTGTACATTTTATTGATTATAAGGCAAATTAGGGTTTTGTCCCTTTAAATTTTTTATTGGCTAAAAAAGACTCACATCTTTGAAATTCCAGCTTGCCATGACATTACAATGAATTATAATCCTAACCTATTCATGCTTCCTCAAAGGCCTGACCCATTTGACTGCCTTGCAAGCATGTTGTAAAATGCCCCGCATTTACATACATATTTTCAGGAGCTTTTTATTCAAGAACTGCAACAGACTGGAGAAAGAGAAAGAGGCTGAATGGGCAAGAATTCTTGAGATCCTGGAATTTTAAGAGTCTTGCAATACCATTTCTCAACCTGCGAGCTGGAGGCAGACATTTTCGGATAAGGTTCTTAGTTTTCCATTACACAGGAGGTGAAATTTTTAATCCTTTCTGGCTATGAAGATCTATGTTCCTGAATATCCTGGGGATGGAGCTCATTTGGCTGAAATAAATCTAACAATTTCTAGATCAATATTTAGGGTCAGATCTTACAGAAACTCAAGGCAAATCAAGGACATTGTTAAAGGCCAACCACCAAAATCAGAACGCAGATGTCTCCCTGACTGAACCCAAGCTATGCAGGCACCTTCAGCTCTGCCTGTGCCTTTGCCCAGAGTGGAGCCGGGAGATGAGGATCTGCAGCAAGGCAGTGCCTGAGTACCACTCGAGTCCTTTATGTGGCACTGTCTGAAGGGGAAGCCAGTGAACACCTACGACCATCAGGGCAGAGTGCCTCAAAAACATCATAGTGTCAAATATACTCTCCTAAAACAAAGAGAAAGAGAAGAATTTCTTGTCCATTCCCTGATACACCTTTGTGGGTAAGAAAGCAGGAGCACCTGACTGTCAATAAAACTGCACAGTTGAGACAGCAGCAAGAAAGAGCCCTGACTTCTGGTCTCTAGTCTCAGGACTATTTTTGTTCGGTCGCTCTTCCTGCTCTTTTCCTGATCACCTGTAGCAGTGATTAAGGGAGGGGGAAGGTTTTGGAAGTTAGTGTCAGAGCACAGACTTCCACCTACTGTCTCAGTGCATTTCCAAAGGAAAAAGCATTCAGACCCCTCTTGGCCCCACGAATTTTTACTTCAGCAGCTGAGATTTGTCAGGAAAACGTACCCTACTATGCTGAGAACCAGGTCATGGGCAGGTGTCTGGCAAACAGTCTCAACAAGTAAGAGAGGTAGATTTGGACCCTTACAGGACCTGGAGCATGTGCTACCTGGACTCACTCCCCCGGCTATTGGGCAGTTCATGATAAGTGGATCAGTGTCACACTGAATTAAGAAGTGGCTATGAATTAAGAAGGTAAAAAGCAACCCTTGCCCTGTTATTAAGAAACTGGATGTAGGTTACATCTCCCAGAGATGCTGGATCTGGCACTTATGACCTTCCTAGCATTCACATCTTCTGTGCTACTACTTTTCCAATCTAGTTTGTGTATATGAGAAAATAAAATATCAGATACCACACCACCCTGAAAAACATCACTCTGGACCAAGCATTTTATCCATATAACCCTTTGCATGTTCTCATCCTCAGCCCCTTTCAGTAAGGAAGAAAGCACACACACACAGAGTCCGCAGCAGATGACAAGGCAAGTCTGTATTGGAAACTCAGTTTCCAGTTGCTTCAGGATGGCAATTCATGAACTCCTGCCAAGAAAGTGATGAGGCACCATAAACCAATGCTGTTGGCCTGCAACAACCATGGGACTTTGACCTCTGACAAACTTTTGACCCCACATGAGGACCAGCTCCAAGATCTGCATGTCTGATTTGTCAACCTAGAAACCCAGCTCTTGAAAGTGGCAGTATTTCCATGAATGGTGACCAACAGATTACACCCACAGTTTAGTACTTATATACTTTATTTTATTTTAAAATTAGCATCTCAAGCAGTTTAGTAACTCCACCATAAATTTTAGTGGGAGTGTTTGAGCTTGGGAGACTGGTTTGAAAATTTTGACCCAAGTACATCGGTTATTACCAGGTAACATCCATTCAGTCACAAAGAGGATCAGTTAAAAGCAGCTTGCAGTGCAACAGTTCATGCTATCTCTGTCCTACAGGGATTGAAAGTCCTTTGGTTTCCTGTTTGTTGATGGGGTGCTTTCTCCAGTGCTCAAGTCAGTCAAAGGAAGAAAAAAATTAACAGAGCTTCATAGAAATATTGCATTCTTTCCTAGAGTGGAGGCAAAACAAACAGAAGTTTAAAGTAAACAATCTCTACCAGCAGATCTTTCCCCCTTTTATTGCACGAATTACAATGCCCTTCAGCCAGCAGAAGGCAGAGAAAGTTCTGCCAGGAAAAAAGAGTTATTTGAAAAGTTTACTTTAAACTTTTGTTTGCTTTGCTGCATGCACACACACACAGAAAAAAAAAGCGAAAAAGAAGAGAGACCCTTTTTTTCTTCCACTTTAGTGCTAGGTAGAAAGAAAATGGATTTCTCTTTATCGACTGGTATGTGGTTGGCAGAAGTAAAGGCAAGTTTCCTCATAGTCATGCCTCTGTGCTCAACCATGACCTGGAAGAACATTGTGAGAGATAAAGCAGGACTGTCCTGTTCACCCAGGACATGCAGAGCAGAGCAAAAAAACAAATACAAGTGTCTCTGATCATTCCACTGATATAAATAAGTACAAAGCAATCAAACAGCATAATTTTATTCTAATATAACTGCTCAATGAATCTTTTTATTCTAAATCTTTGTCCCTTTTGTAATGATGACAAAAATTACAGTCTCTTTTCATTCTCACTCTTGTAAGTCTGGGGTAACTGGAAAAGAGCTCTTTGTTGGCTAGGACAAAATTCTGACTAAAAAGTAAAATGTTCTCAAAACAAAAACCATCACCTTTTGTGAGAAATGTTCCCATTTCTGACCAGTTCTAATATTTTCATTTGAAAAAGACTCCTTGATCAGAAGTTAATAAAAGCGTGTTGAGAAATATGCAGAGCATTTTATAAAATGTATAAGAAAAATAGGGTGGTTTCCTGAAGACTTGATAACAGAATAAGAAAAAGAGATAAAGGAAGATAAAAAGAGATTTGTAGCAATGTATAAGCAGGGGGGATAAAGCTGAATAGCAGTTGGATTAGTGCAGCATGAGTTTGTTTTTAAAGTACATCCCTTTTCTGCACTTCCACCCTCTCCTGTTTGCCCCACAACCCTGACCTTGTTCCTCCCCATTTCAAAAGAGCCGTCCCTTCTTATTTCCCTTTTGACCTGCATTCCTCACTGCTGGCTGTAATGTGGCGATAAAGGCACCAGTAAACTCAGCCAGCTTGCCTAAGATCAGAAGATATGGAGGGTGATGTTAGCAAATTAACTGATTGGTATAAAACAAAGCGGGGGGGGGGGGGGGGAAGTTTTCCTGAA
>JAWWEE010000004.1:11780406-11791591 GCA_035221455.1 Xenops minutus
GGGGGGGGGGGAAGTTGTCAGGAAGCTGAGAACTTTTGAACCCATTTAAACAAATAAGTGGCGGAGGAGCAGGCTTGTCTGTTACAGGAATAGCGCCTGCAAGAGCCAAGCCAGAGCTTGGAAGCTACAATCAAATGCAGCCTCTGAGAGCAGCCCCTGGTAGGGTAACAAAGCTATTTAAGAAAGGGGAGCTCCTGCCTTGCAAAAGACAAGACACAACTCCCCACTGCCATCTGTGGCCCTCGCAGCCCTGTGCTCCATGCCCTCCAGTCTGCAACACCTGTAAAAGGACACTGAAACTTCTTTGTGTACTCCCTTTGTGACTATGTGTTCAACGGCCCTGTGCTGCTGAAGAAAGAATGCTGTACTGCAAATAACGCAGTAAGGCTTTGAGGCACACACGGAGTCATTTATTTAGTACTATTAACTGGCTTTCTTGCTTCTCCAACAGCACTAAGAGGGTTAATGCCTTCCTCCTGGGTTGGCCTCCAGAGATACTGCCCTCTGTGGATCCAGATGGCTTTCAGAAATCTCCAAAGTTTTGCTGCCCTCATTAGTGACACATGTGGGAGTTATAATTTGAAATTTGGGTTCCCTAAAGTAAAGCATAAGGGGACCTGCAAAAGCACTCTTAACTGTGCCCGTGGTACAGATCACAGAAAATATGCTCTCACATAATGTGTTCTCAACGTGAGGCTTTATTAGCAACCACATCACTTCATCTCAGTCTTCTAGTGCAGGCTTCCCTGGGAGCCTCCCATGTGGCTTTTGCTGCTCCCCCAGAGCAGCAGCCCACCGAGCCCCACAGTGTGGCACCTGCTGCAGGGGGCACACTGGTAACAGGTCTGGCAGCACTGTCTCCTGAGCTGCCTCCCGCCATCCCAGGAGCACAGCCCCTGCTGCCTGTCTCAGCCAGAGCCACACACCAATTCCGTCCTGGAATCATTCCAGCTATTTCAGTACATTTATTTCAACCGACATCTAAAGTAACCTGAACCAGAACACATCTCCATCACTGTTTTTGTCATGATAGTGGACAGAATTTTTCATCACCTCCATGCAACATGCTTGAGAACAACCTCTAGAGCATGTCTTTGTTAGAAATTTCATTCCTCTTTTGCTGGTATAGAAGGGGAAGATCCTAAAAGGTGGCTGCAGTCCTGGAAAAGACGTTTGGTTTGTTAACCAGTCTGTAACACTCACATGCAGAACCTGACAGGTAAAGCCTCTGAGATCAGCCAGCAAGGGCACTGTACAGGGCTTGGAGAAGAGATTATTACTTCACTGTCATTCTGTACGGCCCTTGACCAGCAGCTCTTGTCTGTAGAAGAGCCGTGGTACAACTATCACTTCTACCGTCCTTCATTAGTATTGCTTCAATTTTGATCTGGGGAGGAGGCCTAAAACAGCCACACAACATGGAATCATTTCTGAATGGGGCTGCAGTAGACATTACATAGTAGGGAGAATCTAACTTTTTGGTCATTCAAGTAGTTAATGCTGATCACTTGAAAGGATAGCTTACTTTTAGACACAGTTTTATGTAACTATTGCATACTGTGTATGACCACAGAGTACATTTCTGTTCATCCTTCTCTATACAGACATACAACACACAGCAAAAGTATCTCTGAAATGGATGCAGCCTAAGGTTGTCAGACCCAGAAGAATGTTACTAATTTATAGTTCACAGCCCATGTATTCCACATACACAATGTCTTTCTGAAGAAAACAATAGTTTTAAAGGAGAAAAAACAACCAACTAAGGACAGAAACTGACTACACAAGACCATTCAAGTCATGCAACAGTATAAGCAGATCTCACAGTTTCACATGGTTTCATGAAAGCTGTGCAGAAGCAAAGGGTCTTTCCCTTTGTCTCTCTTATTGTAAACTTTTTCTTTGTCTTCCTGCAAGATTATTCTGTCTGATTCACTAATCTGCTGCATACAATTCATTCATTAAAAGGATAACATATAGGATATAATTGGGAATTACTTTTAAGATTCAGTTGATTTTTTTCACTTTTGTTTAGCTTCAGGGTAGACAGCCTTGCAAACTCACCATTTGATGCTTCTTTCATTATCCCAATAATTAGTTTGTGTTTCCCCCAGATCCCGACCCTCTGTTAAACGCTATCACCTCCTCTTCCCCAGCACTATTATCCTTTCATTTTGACAAATTCAGTTATGCAGGCAGAGAACTGTGTGGTTCTCTAGACAATAGCTCTCAAATATCCGTTTCATTCTGAAAATTGTTCTTTTACTTTTTTCCCCCTCTTTTAAAAATTTACATTTTACAGTTAGGACACATCTATGCCTTTGTTATGTTACCCACTAAGTATCACTATTTTTACCTTTGTATCCGAATTGCAGCATCCATATCCCTTACTCCAAATCCAAATGTTGCACTCCAGCCTTCTCAACTGTGCTGGGGTGCTAGACTGGGGACTGGAAGACAACTTCAGGTAGGCTGAGTGTGTTACAGAGGAAGGGTCTCTGGGTAGTTATGTCCTCATCAGTACCTACCAGGGGAGGGTGGACACACATTCCTGCCTCATCCATTTAAAGAGGTAGTATATGGACTCTGCTTCTGAGAACAAGGAATCAAACCCCAAAGTCTTTAGTTGTGTTATAGGCATTAAGTGCCAATTGTAATGAAGACAAAGCACAGCTGAGTATCAGAGGGAAGACTATCCTTCAGTAGGACATGCACTGTAATTTCAGTGAGGATATACTTAGCTTTTATCTGCTTCAATGTGACCCACCTGCCAAAGAGGTGTACAAGCTGCCTCTCCCTTAAGTTGGCATCTATACTAAATGGGTTACAGCTGCTACTAATTTCATTTAGGGCCTAACCCCTTGAGGACAGAAGACATGACTTGTGCACAGGATTTTGATGAGTTCTAGGTGGATATTTGCATTTTGTGTTTCTGCAGCTCTCTCACACAGGGAGGAGCATATTTTCAGTTTGAGAAATGTGACCTAATCTTTCATTTCTAACGTAAATGAGCTGATTAAGGTGGGCATTTTTAAGTGGGGTGAAAAACCCCATATATTAAGTGACAGAGACAAAATCAGCAATGGCTGAGTGGCAAGAAAAGCAACTTGAAGTTCACTTTAAAAAAAAAGGCTCATAAACATCACCAAATGAAAAACAGCTAAACAAATTCCACTACAGATAATGAGCAGGAAGCCCAGTGCTTGGGATCATGAGTTTATGCAAATCTGTTATTACTGCAAATTGGCATCCTAAGACCCTGATCATACAACACTTGCACATATGCTTAACTTTATGCACATGAGCAGCCTCATTAACGCCAAAGACTTAGTCGTGCATAAAACTGAGCAAATACATGAGTGTTTGTAAGACTGGGATTTAAACACAAGGGAGAGAAAACAAATTTACTGTATCATCAACAATTATTTCTGAAGCTCATCATAAGCCAAGGTGGTGCCAGAAGTCTGCATAGTGCAGAAACTCTCAAAGAGAGAGAGGAGTGGGACTTTGAAGATTGCTGCCTTTAACTCAGTCCATTAGACCAAATAATGGTGGGCCAGACACAGGAGGAAAACATCCTTGCTCAGATTAAAATATAACTGATTTTACAAAATAAACTGGATTGTCTCTTACAAACACTGTTTTCAAACTTAGTTATTGTAAAGAAGAACTGTTTATAATCATCTTGTATTTGTCTAAATTATTCAGCAATGTCTCACAAGTCTTACAAAATGAATTTAAATGGTGTTAGGTTTATGTGGATTCAGAGCTGACTGCAGCATTTGTATAAATAGTTCTAATAAATACAAAAGCTTACATTGGAGGGAGGTGCCTACTGCACTGTATTGAAGACTGATGGCCAGTCTTGGAGCTAGTTTTAATCAGAGTATTCGGCAATGCTTCAGAAAACAGAAGAGCTCCCTTATGTTATGAAATTTGATGAAAATATGCTTTTTCCTTGGGAATCCAAAAGAGTAAATACAATAAAATTTGAGTACTTACCAGCAAGACAAATAAAAACAAAGAGCTGTAAAACAACATCTGTAGAAGTAAAGCTTCTGCCAAATTTAAAAGGATAGTTCTGGAACAGGAAATCTGGAAAAAGTGCAGCTCTGCATTGGGAAGATATAGAATAAAGCCTCCACAAAACATAATTGTCATCATAAATAGAATCAGTCAAAATTCATGTTTATGTTTAATGATAATTTCTGTGTGCTTTTTAAGCATTTTTTTTTGTTCCACTTAAAAAAAAAAAATTAGTACATTCTTGACAGTCAGTTTTACTTCTACTTTTTGGTGTCTATAGATTTTTTTCTCATACTTTCTGTTCTTCTCACCCAGCAGGATTGCTGCTGACAATTTCGCTGTGCAACAGTAAAGTAGATGTAATTATCTCACTTTGTGTTAGTCACATCTTGCAGCTTGTTTCGAAGCAGCAGTTCCAGGGCCTATGGGTTCTGTGTGTGGCCGTGGCTCTGACTCCTGGCAAAGTCTGGATATGTCAAGGGCTCTTGTTTCTTCATAAGGTTTGTTCAGGAGGGTTGTCATGGAGATACAGTCTGAAGACGGCAGTCCTGTCCTTCACGCAGCTGCAGTCTGTGTGGACAGGCTGCCCACAGCAATGGCCACGAGGGCTGAGCTGTCAGGAAGCCAGGCAACCTGTGAAAATGCTTTAGTACATTTGCACTTCACATTTTGGTTGTGTTTAAATGGAGTATCGGTGTCTTGATGATCAGCTGTTTTTAAGTCTGCATCTGTCTTAAAGGCTAATTTTATATTAAAATAGCATTGAAGGGGGGGGTGACTTTGGTGAGGTAGCATCGGTAATCTCACAGCACAGCACTGAATGTATGAGAACAAAGTGAAAAGAGTAACACAGGCTGGACCAGGTTGTTGTCCAGGAGTCCTCCTCCCACTACCCCTTTTCCCAAAGGAAAAAAAAAAATTAACTTCATGGGTTAAGTTTTGACTTTTTTATCTCATCTATATGGATTTCAAAGAAGAAGGTGTGTATCAAAAGTGTGATGATGAACTGGACTTTAAGGAACTATCACAATAAAAATATAAAATTGCATTATTCGTGAGAAAAGTGGTGCTGGAATTGTAGCAGCCAGAGATATCAGCTCTCAAAATACTTGTTCATTCTGCTTAATGCCACCACGTGCAACCTTGCTTCATATGGCTGGTCAATAAGATGCAGGAGTCTGCAAATTCCTGGCTTAAGAGTACCACCATGTTCTGAGTTGAAGATCTGTGACAACTGGAGTGTGAAGGAAAGTCTGAAATAAATTTGTACAGTTTTTATCTTGTTTTAAATGCCTACCTGCTCCAGTCCAATAGGTAAAGAGCACAGAAGACCTGATTATCAGCACAGCTCTAGCGGCCTAAACCTCCCAAAGGCTGTGATGATAATATTGCACTTTCTTTGAAATACAATTCAAATTCTTTGAGGGAATATTTATTGCAGAATAAACCAGTCTCTACCTTATTTATTGTATACTGAAGCACACCTTAAAATGCAATACTGAACACAAATTTCTGGTTGACTGGTTTCATGGAAACAATTTCTTCATCAGACATTTACTTTCAGAGTGGAACCTTAACATTTTAGCTGTCTGGTCAATCACTGATTTTTATTTTTTAAATTTTTCCTGTTGGCCCCACTGGACATGCCTTTAATAAGCATGTAATCTTAAAAAATGTTGAACAAAATTTTTATTTTTCAAACTAGTCAACTAGTTAGCATGTGATTGGATAAACAGATTCAATGAATTTGCTTTTGTAAAAACAATTTGCTCAGCTGATGAGTGTGAGTTTACATAACAAAATCATAAACCATGCTCGATTATTATTTTTCTGATTTGATATTTCATACCATAGATTAATAGAACAATTCAGACTGGAAGGGGTCTCAGGAGGTGTCTCACCCACCGTCCTGCTCTAAGCAGGGTCAGGTATAAGATCAGGTTGCTGAGGACTTTTTTCAGTCTTATAAACCTGCAAAGAGTTTAACATAACCACACTAGCTCTCTTGGTAGTCTTTTCCAACCCTTGACAGTCCTCATGGTGAAAAGGTTTTTCCTCATATCTTGCTGAAACCTCTCTTTTTTTCACTTTATGCCCATTGTCTCTCTTTTCTCTGCTGAGTTTGGGCTCATGTAACAAAGGGCTGTGACAAATAAACCCTTCAATTTCTTGTCAGTATGTCTGCATGCATTAGGAAGGACAATTGCAATATCCTTCAGGGTCTAAGACAGTGAATCTAAACAAAATTTTTCTGCTCTTTATGTGCTGTATTAAAAGATGAAAATTCATCCTTGTATGTATGGAAAACAGAGTTTCAATGAAGATCTGACCCAGAGATAGCAAAGCAGTTTTCCTATAAAAGATGTTCTTTTATTACAAAGACTATTGTAACCTAAACATTTTATGATGCATTCTCTTTCCAAGGAACTTTTTCAATCTCACTGAGCATGCTGAAGTCATTATATGGTTACTAGAGCTGCTTTGTCCAGACAGACTTACTATAGGTTACACTTCTGCAGGAGATTAAAAATGATGTATTAGTAGTTATCCTTCTAAAAATACTCTTTTAAGTAATATGTATCTTCATCTTCCAAAACCTAGAAGAACATATACAACAGCAAAGGAAATATAGCAAATAATGGAGGGCAAATGATATATAACAATGAGAACTTTTACCAGTGTATTTATTTTAATGAATGGAAATGTCAAAATGTGAAAGCAAAGCACTTCAGTTTATTCACATATTTTACATTCAAAGGACCAGCATTTTTTTTTCCCCAGAAAAATATACTCCTCTTGTGGTTTCAAAAAATCTGACAGAGACATGGAATATACTTAATGAAGCCTGTCACTGCAATGCATACAATGAAAACCTTATGTATATGGAAAAAAGAAAAGATGAAACCCAAACAAAACTGACCATTACTAAAAAAAAAGACTTCCTTTAATATAAATAAAATTAAGAGTAGTGCTTTATTTTGACAACACACCAGTGGGATTTATTAACAACTACGTATTTACAGTGCCTCACTGGTAAAAATACTGGGCTTCATCTGAGATCCTAGACACTTCCTGAGAAGGCAATGTGGGCAGGAGATTGTTCAGCACTTCACATAAACTACGTGCTAAAAAGGTGAAATTAAAGCATACTTTTAAATGTAGGTAAAATGCCACAGATGGAACTGCTGATGCATCATATTTGTGCTCTGATCTACCAAAGCTTGCACTTCAAGTACTCCCTTTGATTTCAGCAGATCTATATATACTCCTAAGGTTAAGTGCAGGATTGTTTCAAACCCAGGAGCCTCAGAGGAAGACAACTGCTTGACTCAAAGATGCTATGAGTAGAGAAAACTGTTGTAATTACAATTTCACATGATACAGAGGCACATTACCTTGAATTTAAATCTGAAGTCTTTTGCATGGGTGATTTCTACCACTTTAATTTGATTGTTCTACAAAGTCTGGATTCCAAGTATCTCTGTGAAGTGACAAAACTATGAAAATATCTTCTCCCCACAGCCTCCAAAATCATAGTGCCAGTTTAGCAGATCTCAGACTTTTTGACAATTAAATAAAACCAGAACCAGATCTTTTTCAAAGTATTCACAAAATAATCTTTCACTTATAAAATGGCTGTCCCACCAGTCTTGTATCAGATCTGACCTCAGCTCTTTAGATCTAAACAGTTCTCTAGAAGTTATAAAAATAAAGCATTGATTAATATACAAATATATATTTCAGAGTGATAAGAGACTAATATTAAACAAATTCCTTTTTTAATCTACTTTAAATTAAAAGAAATGTTTTCAAAAGTCTAGGCTGAAGCAGATCTTTATCTATTGACTCTTTAATGGAACCCATTCCCTGCAGATGGTCACATTCAACTTAGTGTAAGAAGCTCATTGCTACAAAAGGACAGTGAACATGTTTTCCCTAGCAAAGCATTTCATAAAATCTGCTGTGCCAGTTGGTTTTTGGTATCTAGCCTTCAAGACCTGCAGACATTTTTAATATTAGGAAAAAACCCTCAGTCATGAAGTTTTGAGCTTACTTAGAAATTTGCTTCTTTCTCTGGTCTTTATTAATAGTCGTTTTGCAATAATCCAGTTGTCTGTTGCTTTTCTTTTTTTGTATACAGTTTGTATACAGAATAATATAAATGTTCTGCACAAATGCACATGTATGTACAAAAAGTCAGTAATTCAGTTAAGAGACATGCCTGCTCACTGGGTCATTTCATACTTTTACAATACCGCATTTTGCTGTAGTATCCATAACAACATCATGTAGGTTGCTCCCTTCTTCCACTGAGATGCTTATGGGTGTTTTCCTTCCATTTATCTCAAGCAGCCAAAACAGCAAGGAACATTTTTGAACAACCGATAGTACTCTTCCTGAATCTGAAATAAAAATACAGAATTCAAATATGAAATAGATTTATTACTAGGTCTATATGTCTTAAAACTCATTTCGTACTGCTCCTGTCACTAGATGTTTTAAGGTGGGGTTGATTTTGACCTTTGGACAGAACACTGAAGAAAGTATCATCCCAGAGTAATGTGGGGGGACATTGCAGTATTTAATCAGGTTAATGGCACTATTACCAGTTTTACAACTGAAACCACCCCATTTTCCCATATTTAATACACTGGGTTTAAAACTGGGAGGAAATATGTGAGAAGGTAAAAACTAGACAGAGGTTCTTACACCACTGAAGATTAAAGTTCAACTTCAGGGCTGGGCACTTTACTGTGTAGGACCACGAAATTGCCTGAGTGACTTCCCACAAGGACTAGAACACTTACCTTCCTAGACAATACACAGAGGAATATGAAGATGAACATCCCCTGGAATGCATTGAAGATTGTAAAAAGGTATGCAGTAACCACGGATCCCTGGACGACGTGGAGGACCCCGAAGATCCAGGTAGCCCCAAGGAGGAACAGGAGAGCAAGGGCACCTCGAGCACAGGATCTAGATGGGAAAGAAACATTGTGAACAACGTGCAGGCACAAACTAATTCCCTTCTTTCTGCACTTTGGGTCAGAAATTTCTTCACAGCTGCAAAGGCCTGAGAAGTGCAAGTGCATGGGCTGCTCTTCAGGGTGTGCTGTAGCACTGTGGCACAAATGAACTCGCTTGATCACTTCTGAAGAGCAAAGGAGTAAAACTGGAGGGCCTTAAAACACTGGCTTCTTTAATCTTCAGATATGTTTTTTTTCTGGTGTACTGCAGCACCATATGATTTGATTTAAATCTACTGTTAGTGTAATTCCCCAAGGAAAAACATATGTCTGTTATGAAGCATTCCCCCACTTTTCCTCCTCCCCCTTATCTTCCTCAAAAAAATAACCCAGCAAAATGTACAGTATGTTCTTAGGTCAGTGCATGTGCATGACATCAAAGGATTCCCAGGCTGCCTCTCAGGTTCACTGTAGAGGTGCCAGTTGTAAAACCAGACTCTCTTTCTTTCATTCTTTCTCTTAAAGAAAAACTAAAATTGTTTTTCGAACACAAATACTCTCAAATAGTTCTTGGGTCAGCATACTGATGCTTTAAAATTGTAGGAACTGATTGGACATGTGTTTTTTTTTGTTTGTTTGTTTGTTTGTTTGTTTCGTTTTCCAAGATGCTGTAGAGCACTGTTCACAGACTTGAGCAAATTACAGCATGTTGTCTTGGAAATGAAGCCACTGATTACTTTCTTATTCATTGTCAGCTCAGTCATTGCAGGACTTTCTCTGAACAGCAGACATTTTTAGCACTGTTCCCCTGAAAATGAATAATTTTCAACTTCATTAGAACCAGGTCACTACATGAAGCTATGAAGGGTGAGGAAGAAGAGAAAGTAATCAATCAAACAATTGCTAAATCCTAACTATAAATCTAGTGCAAAGCATTGAAACTGCAGGAGTGTTCCTAAGCAACACAAACAGTAAGTTGTTTTCAATGTTCCCTGTAGTACACTTCAGCTTTTCCTGCACAAACGGTTTTCAAGGTCCCTATAAATCAGTTTTAAAGAGAGTGAGTTGATGGAAAAATCATAGCAGCATGCAAAGTAAAATCCTGGAGAGAATCCACCCCATCCCCCCCTCAGTGCCACAAGAAGCACAAAGTCCTACTGCAGATTTTTCCAAGTAACATGAATGGCTCCAATCTCTTATCACTGAATTACTTGTTACTTCAAGGCAAATATTTTGGTCTCATTTCAGGCATAAGTTTTGAAATCTGTTTTGGCTTGCATAGAGGCTGTGGAAAGTACTTAAGAATAAAGGGCATTTTCTTCTTTAACCTTGCCATCAGCCTTTACCCTCTGGTTGATATGAGCCACTTGCATTCCTTATACATGTCTCACACACCTCCAGTGTTACTGTACAAGGTATTGTCAATGGGAGTAGTGATTGCAAAATTTACTTCCAAATATATATATGAGAATAACAGAAAAAAATAAATCCTTCTTTTTCTACAAATCTTTCTTATTTTTGAATCCTCACTATCATCTCTGTCTGTATTTAAACTTACAGAAGGTGGAATTTGTATTAAATGGCAAACTTACCTTATATTTTCATAACAACTAACTTCTGGCTTTAACATTGCAGTGTGTCGAAATACTTTATAAATAATGACTCCAAAAGCCAACAAATTAACCTGGAGGAGTGGAGAAAGGAACTTTTAGCTCAAACTAGGATGCTTTTGAATGTCCATAACTGTTAAACATTTAAATGAAACAAGTCAGATAAAGTTTCTGTGCCTCTGAAACCTATAGAATTCAGTGCTGGGAGGGGAAAACCCCCACCCTGTTCTGATCCACTTCCATTTAAAAAAAAATATGAGCTCTGCAATAAACATTGATCAAACAGGGATGTAGCTCTACCTTATCTCAACAGTATCACTACCAACAGTCTGCAAATGTTTATTGATTTTATTGGTAAATCTCTTTGATTTCCTGCTGAGATTATTCTCCCTAAGTGGAGATGTAGGAAAGGAAAGGGAAAGAGAAAAGGAGCGGGAGAGGGCATGGCAGCAAAGGAGAAAACGGAAAGGGAAAGGGAAAGGGAAAGGGAAAGGGAAAGGGAAAGGGAAAGGGAGAGGGAGAGGGAGAGGGGGAGGGGAGGGAAGGGAAGGGAGGCGACGGGAAGGGAAGGGAATGGAAGCG
>JAWWEE010000004.1:11791691-11984361 GCA_035221455.1 Xenops minutus
GTAAAGGAAAGCAAAGGAAAGTAAAGTAAAGTAAAGGAAAGGAAAGGAAAGGAAAGGAAAGGAAAGGAAAGGAAAGGAAAGGAAAGGAAAGGACAAAGAAAGGGGAAAAGAAGGAAAAAAAAAGAAAAGGGAGATGGAGAAAACACCCCAAATCCCTCCACCCCATGGGTTTTCTATTTTATTCTATCATGTTGATCTTGAAAAATGTGTATCTCTTGTTGTTGAATGACATTATTAACATCATACGTTCTGTGGTCTTTGGGGTGTGAAAACTTTCAAGTGGCACAAAAAACCTCAGGTTTACACAAAAATTTAAAAAAATCTAACTAGTTGAAAGGCTTCTTGCTGTGAAAGGCTCTCTTATATTTCATGTTTGTTTCATACATGAATAATTTTGGTATTTTTTTCCCCTGCCGTCTGCATAATGGTGTCGCCGTATTTGAGTTTGAAACAGAGAAAAGCAACTAAAAGAAGCAGTTTTGCAAATGATGCTCAATTATAGTTCTGATCCTCTGTTTGCTTGGCTAGGCTTCACTGATCTTTCATTTAAATTTATACTGCATTCCTTAAAAAATGCGGATGGTTGCTTACTTGCTTTTAAAAAAAAAATTGTATTTTGCTTTGCAGCATTTAACATCAGAATCTATTTAAAATGTTAGTAAATGAACCAAATTTTCACTAGATGTAATTCAGATACTATTTGTAAACCCTTGGTTGTAATCCCATGGTCAGTTCCCATGGGCTTCTAGCTGTAGGCTGAATAGAATTAATGCCCTCCCCAACTTGTTTCTCGAGAAAGACCGTATGGTTTCCCCCCCCCCACTCTTCTATTTCTTTAAATGAAAAACAAAACAACAAAAAATCCACTTCTGAAGTGAAAACAAAAAAATCTATGTATGAACACAGTATCACTTTACAAGGAATCACTTTCATTTGTTAACACTTGTTAGGTATGTCCTTAGAACATTTTTGTTGTGTCAAGGGGGGAGTATCTGATATTAAAGCAGGTTCTGCTTTAATTAGCTGCATGCTCATACTTTAATACAGCATAATATATTTACAATTTGGTAAGACAGAAGATAGAGCTGATTAGCAGTTTAGGGAATTAATCCTTCACTGAATACCTTGTACTAGTGCTGATCGTGAGAGCTATTCTGAAGCTCCTTGTATTTAAAATTGTAATCTATGATATCTCCTAAACCAGCAATTTTTCAAAGTTAATTATAAGTCAGTCAGCAGTTGTGGATAATTATATGCAGACTTACTTTTTATCTTATATTTGTTGGTGAATAATATATCAAATAACTTCGTGCACACACTGTAATCTGCATAACCCACCTAATGTACTTATTAATCTGAAAAATGTAGCAGGAAACGTGATCAAAGTACCATGAGCATGGAGAACACACACTGCTATTTCTTCAGGAACTGAAACTAAAATTGCAGCAGAAACCACATGGCCAGCATTCCTCTCTGCCAGCCCCTCACTATGGTCACTAATGTCAGTGAGTGCCTTCCTATTGCCAGTAACAGGTTCTGTGAGAAGCTCTGTGGGCCAACCCCCCTTATTCTTCAGGCACATAAACAGCTGCAGAACTGGCAATGTTTTGCTGAGCAAGGATGGGGCAGGCAGTTGGGCTCCATTTCTCTTTGTCCCAGCGGGGCTCCTTTACGCAAATACTATTTGCACTGTCCGTTGCACAGGATAATAGGATTTGGCCCTCTGCATTAAAGTAATACCCATTAACTATGATCTTTTCATTCATCAATCCATTCTAATGGGAATAATCTGTACGTATCAGGGGAACAGGAGAGGTTAACGCTGCCTTCTTGGACTCAGCTGCCAGAACACAATTATTGTACAATATGTCTCAGGTAGCCTTGCAGGAGGTAGTGTTACAGGGTAATGAGGGTGAGCTTAACTTCTGAAACACCCAGTCGTTTCCAAGATTTATTAAAGTCTTAAATTGGTCTTTGCCCCATTTTGAAGCACTCCATTAACAAATAGCAAAGCGAGAGTGCATAGACTGCCTTTACACAACGTTTGGTGTCTCAAGCCAGTAGTTTTTAAGCAACATAGCATTCCACCCCCCGCTCCCCTTTTTTTTTCTTTTCAACATAAGTTAGGGGCCTGTGCAAGCATATTTTGTCCTTTTAGGGGGGACAAAATGTATAACAACAAAGTAGTTGCAACTGTTCTGTGACACAGAAATGCAGCAAAACTTGAGGGAAAACAGTAACATGAACTCATAAGTAAATCATCCAGGAGAAAAAACTACCTGATGTAAATGTGTCAAGTGCGGCCTTTAGAGAAAGCTGGCAATCCAAAAGGTATTCTAAACTAATGTATTCTCCTTCAGCCTGATATTCTGAATGTTCTTTGCTATGAACACACCAGTAGCCTCAAATATTTTTGGTAAATGTAAAGTAAGAAAGTTCATATTCCATGGCTGGACTGAGTAGGAATACTGAGAAGTTTGACTTAGAAGGACTAAAGAAGAAATATAACTGATATCCCCAAGGACTCATATGTATTCCAACAAACGGAATGTGAGTCAAGTCACCTAAAATGTCTGGTCAAACATACAAGCACTTATGACATTTGAATTTGTGTCCAAAACTTAGTTTCAAATGAGCAGAAATTGAGGTAGTAGGCTAGAAAAGTCATCCAAAATATAGAAAGACAAAAGGAATCATGGATCCAAAAACCTTCCATCTGGGACCACCTGAGTGGCTTCTGGATGAAAGACACTGAAACATCTAAAAAGGTTTCAGCTGCTACTTGCAGCCAAATATTGTTTTACACTTACTTTGGTTGTAATCGCGTGTTTTCATTTTTATAATTAAAGCACAATCTTCAGATCTTGTTGAATAAACCTTCAATGACATTATAATTAAGACTGCCTTAAGGTGACAGGCAAGGTGAATGAGAATGAAATGGCAAACATAAGGCATGCTGTCTCTGGAGAGGGAGCAAGTTGGAGCAGAGCAAGATGTGCAGGCAACTGTGAAACTGAGCTCAGGACAGGCACTGCACGGGGCTGGAAAGGGCCAGCCTGGGGACAGCTGCTGCCGCGCACGGGCTTTGGGGACGAGTTACCTGTATAATGAGCAGAGTTACTCTGCAGCTTTGGGCAAACCCGAACCATGAAATGTTGTGGAATGGCCACAGTTTTATCAAGTGAATAACGATGTTACAGTGTGACATGGCAAGTTTTGTGTCTTTGTTTTCAGTGTTATTACATGGCTGAGCAGTCAGAGAAACTGCTGCATGTCCTGAGAGGGCCTTCTTGGCAAGTCTAATAGACTAAAGGAGAATTGCATTGATTCCAAGCCCAGAACTGTAGTATGTTATTTTATTTTATTTATTTAACAAAGCACTCCAAACTCCTATTGGGCAAACGGTGCACTCAGTCCTTACTATTTCACAAAGGAAAAACCTCCTGCTTTCTCCCTGCCAGCCCAATTTTGTGAAGCGCTGAGCATCCTGAGCCCTGCCTCCTCTGCGATTCAGTGGGAATTATATTTCACTCTTCATGCTGAGGTGCACTACAGAACTAATTTTAATAATTAATCTATTCCTTTTCTGTTTTTTTTTTTTTTTTTTTTTTGAAGTGGTTAATCAAAGACAAGGGCTGATAGAGTAACAGCCTCCACTCACAGCATCTTCATGGAATCAAGTCTTCTTAAAGATGTTTGTAAAGGTATTTTTGGCTTTCTTAAATTCTAGAAATGTTGTGGTATATTTATGAACAAATGGAAAACCAAAAATGTACTTATGTGATATAGACATTGAAAAAGGGCAATTATTAGGATCCCATGAAATCAGGATTCTGTAGATTTGGACAACTGCATTTATGTGTCTTTATAACCTTGGATAATCTCTAAGGAGACACAAATCTGTATGAGCTAAGTTTTATTGTACACCTGTGACTGAGTTTAAAGGGTGGATGGCAAGAGTTTAGTACATCTCTCTCAGGGAGATCACTATGTGAAGGGTCAGAAGGATTTAGGACTTTGGAGTGACTTCTGGCCACATTAAACCAAAGGCAAAACTCCAGTTAAACAGTAACTCCCATTGCTACCAGCATTATCAAGGCTTTACCACTACACACCGTAGAGAATGGCAGTCTCAAGGGATTCAAGGCAGCAGTGGACATTGGTGCAGGTTTCACTCTGCAAATTAGCAATTGCATGTACGGTGGATGCACACTGTTATATAAAGCAGGACAGTGAAATTTTCCTGCAGCTGTTTTGGGGATCTCCATGGCGTAATTCCCACGTTCAGAACTGTGATGTTGATGAGTAAGATCCAGCAGGTACACAAGGAAGAGTTCAGAGCTACCTGGAGCGATACAAGTCCTAGGATCAGATCTGGCCCATGGCATAGGTCTGGATAATTTCTTCTTGTAGGAGAGAAAAAGCGATTGAAAATTCTAAGAAATTTCCTAACTGTCTTGTCAACAATAAGGAGGCTTTGCCAAAGGAATTAGCCTGGGGAGTGCTGTTCAATCAATCATATGTATTTTAGGATAGGATGGGAAAAGCTGTGTGTGCAGTTAACCTACCTCCACCTACAGCTAGGATGGCTCTGGAAATCTGTTTGCAGATTTGCATTGCTCCCCCTGTCTCCCTCCTACTACAGCTACCTGAACAGAGGGTTTCTGCACCGGCTTCTGCAAGGAAGGAGAACTGCCTAACAGTGGGCATGGGTAAAGCAAGATACTGCTGCTCTGGCTTCTCCTCCTAGCAGGTCTGGGACTGCCACAGCACAGAGCACTGAGGAACAATCTCATCTATTGTCTAAGCAAATTGCAAACTTCTCTGTTAATTGCTAACTGTATTTTGGAAACTAAGTAATAATATAGAAATGAACTTGTAGGTCCTAAAATCATAAATGTTCCAAGCCGTTGGAGTTCTTCTAATAGCACATTGCTTAGCAACAGCTATATTTAAAATAGGTCCTTAATTTCACTGTTAAATATACGTATTTTATATACTGGAAGAGTAACATAATGTTCTGTCCTCGAGTAAATATGATGCTAGTGCTTCACACTGCATGAAACTCGCTCTGTGTAGGTACAAAATGATAGTTATTTTTAGTTGAGCACTGAATAGCATAAACTACACAAAATTTAATAAATCATGCAAAACATCTGCCTGCAAATAAAAATATTTGCACTCATGTTGAAGAGCTGTAGTTTCTTTCATAATTAATTACAATTAGATTGTAAGATACTGAGTGAAGTGATATGTCATCATCTTGCCCCATCACGATAGCTGACAGCTGTCAAATTTGACAACTAAGACATCTTTTTTCCTTCTTGCCCCCCCCTTCCTTTTTTCAAGCAAGACAAAAGAGCACTTGAAAGCTCAGGGGGGAAGGGTCCATCTTTCATGGTGGTAGCTCAGTTAGCACCTGGACACTTGGTGAAATGAAATGGATCAGGACAGGTTGTTAAAAAAAATTTGTCCAACACTTTATTTTTGTTGAAATGTCAGTTCATTAGCACTAAAAGACATTTACTATTTTAGACTATGCTTTCACCAAGAAAGGTTTCCTGACTAGACTAGCTTTTCTGAATAAAACCAGAAAGGACAGTCCTGAACAATGAAAATCCCCGTGGACAGGGCATTTATATGGGACATTGGAGACACAGGCACAATTTTCTGTTGTACTTAATATTCAGACTAGGCTATGACCCTTGGTTTCTCCAGGCTCTGTACCAGTTATTCACTGCTACTGCTACTGCTGGATCTATTCCATGCCATATAAATAATTAAATATTCACTGAAGGAGAGAGACTTGGATTTCCCTCATCCCCCTGTTCCTCATCCAGGATTATTTAAAGATCATTTTGTTTTTTTAACCCTGGTGTTATTGTTTAATATGAGAGTAAGTTTTTGGGGCTATTTCTAATGCACATTATTTATAGAATGAAAAAGGAATTGGTAATTTCATATATGACATTCTTGTGTAAAAGATACACCCCAGCCTTTCAAAAGTTATTAAAACATTTCAAATACCAGCTTTTAAAGGCTCTCTAGTATTACAAAGAAGAGAAGGTAGAAGAAAGAGGCAGCTAATTCTAAAGACTCAGACATACTAGTTTTGATTCAGTCTGAGCACTTTACATTCCAACTTCAAAAACGAAACCCCCAAATCATTCCCTTTCCCTTTCTTAGTCTCTGTCTCAATAATTGATGAAACCATCTATATGCTGATGTCAGATCTCAGAAAAAAGAATGAGAAAATTTCTCCTGCTGCTCTCTTAGGCATATACTTGAATTTTTTACATATATCATATTGAATTTGGCTCTTTCAAAAAATGTCTGAAGTTCAGAGCAGCTGTATCTGTATCAGTCTGTACAATGACCCTCATTATGAGTGTTTGAATTAATGAGCTTGTGATGGTCTGAATTCTGCCACGGAGAGCAATAGACTTCTGTCTTTCTGTGTGTATGTCTAATGGCTGGGTGAAACGACAACATTCAGTGGGTCATCGTTATTTCAGTCAGGGGAGAATGGAATTAAGCTATTAACAATACAACAGTTTAAGCTTCAAAATGAAAATGTGTGCTATATTAATTGCATAAGATTGGATGCAAGCTGGCAGTCAAACAGTCTGCGTTTGTCTCCTGACTGATTTATCTCATTACCATGTCCCTAGTGAATACATCTTCTTGAATTCTTTAAGTATACAACAGCAGTCTTACTGGGGAGTGGAAAATGTAACAAAAACATTGACAAACCCCCTTTAGGCTATACTTTGGGGAAATATTTTCAATTATGTAGGGTTAGCATTTTATGGTTCTAAGATTTTAATGATTTTGCTTATTTTAAAAGTTAAAACATAACTAAATGAGTTCATTTCAAACCTTGTCTCGGGAAATACAAGACTTTCACATAGGATTGGTTTTTTTATATGAATACTTCAAAGTTTTCTTTTACATACCTCAAGCTATAGATTTAGACTCAATTAAGCATTTCCTTTATATTTTTAGAACACTTACAACAAGCTGTAAATAAATAAATAAACAAACGAACAAATAAATAATTTTCTATGCTTTTCATCAGTGTAAACAGCTTCTGTCACTTGTGAATTCAATGTTATTTCTTATTGGATTTCAAAGCTAAACACATACAGACATATTTTTATTTACCTCAGTTCTGCAGCCAAGGGCAGGAGGGATGAACAAACAGAGCTGTACCTGACTTCAGCCATAAATGTTAGCCCTATTAGAATCCGTGGTAGGACTGAGGTATGTCTTGCTCACAGTGTGAGTAAAGTGATTTACTCTTCTACTATTCCAAGAAGCTTTTGATACAGTATATTTTCTTGTGAGTTTGTAGTGGAATGAATCAGGCTGTTCAATGAAGTGATTCAAGATGCATCAAAGACTTCAGAC
Organism: Xenops minutus; assembly: GCA_035221455.1. Classification (NCBI taxonomy): domain Eukaryota; kingdom Metazoa; phylum Chordata; class Aves; order Passeriformes; family Furnariidae; genus Xenops; species Xenops minutus. Next base: position 11,799,102 of record JAWWEE010000004.1, read on the forward strand.
AACATATTACTCCTCTCCTATGGTTTCTTTGCATACACGGAAACCTTTCTTAGGTTGCATTTAGAGCCTTATGCAGAAGCCCTGCAGAAGAACTTTCACCCGGCAAAGAGGAGTGAAATAGTTGTATATTTTCTTTTAGCACAACTAACTTCAGTGAATGGATGACCTTCTGGGAGGGAGGCAGCATCAGGAGCATGACTGGGATGTCAAGTCTGAAAACAAGCTGTATTTGCCATTTTGGAAGTGTGACTAGTTGGCAGAAAACTGTCCATGCCTTCCACAGTTTGCCAAATCCTCTAGAGGATTTGGCCTTTTGCTTTTTCAGAAATATCCATGATTCTGCTATGAATGTGGTCAAAAAACCCATGCTGTGCCTTATTCAAAGACACAAAATTTTTTTCAGTGACCCACTGAGATTTCCAAGCAGAGTATTCATGTACAATTACTACTGTGAATTTAAATTTGCTTCTGTAAATGCCTGTCAGTGAAGAATCAAATGGGCAGTAAAATAGTGGAAGAAAATGTGAGTGGGAAAATATGTCACATGGATATAGTCATTGTTTAATTACTAAGGAAGTCCAAAAGACATCATCAGTCTAGATTAACTATCCAAAGCAAACCAATGGTGTCCTTTCAATGAACAATTGAGGGTAAGCATATATGTTTACAGTAATTGTGTCTATAGCAAGGCAATGTAAAGAATCAGCAAGAGGATATTAAGCAATTAAAAAAAAAAACAACAAACAAAAAACAACAAAGCCAACTGATTTCAGACAGTTGTGTGGCTTTCCTGGAAAAAAAAAATCTACTGCAGCTTAATATCCATGAATCCATTAAAAGACTGAGCACAGTTTATCTTCCTAGAATTGAAGGAGGATGCATGAGACATTAACCTGCATTGAGCTGTGGAATGTCTCAAGAAATCTGCACAGCCAGCTGGCACCTGCAGGTGCTCTTCCCTTTCCCTTGGCATCCACCTGTATTCCCTCACCTGCTGTGTCTGATTGCTTCACTCCTGGTGACAGAGGACACACTTGAATTTCATGTCTAATGTCCTTTCAATGAATGTGAGGGAGAACTTCATATACTTTTTCTTACAACATTACTAAGCTGATTTTTTTTTAAAAAAACCCTACTTTTAATTGGAACATCCTTCAAGGATCTTTCAGCCTTATGTGATAAATCTGTTCCTGTAGGATCAAGTAATTTTCATGTTGTAGCCTCTTTTTTCTAAGTATTTCCAGGAACCTTTGAACAGGGGCTTTAGTGGCAGAAGGAAGGAAGAAAACCCCTTAATTCATGTAAAGGCTCTGGTTTTGCTGAGAAACTGCATCCGTTGTGTATGGCAATATGGAAGCTGTGGCTTGGAGATTTAAGCTGATCCTGTCCACTGAACAGGGCAAGCGTTTTCTGACTCAGTTATTATTTAGCACAGCAGGTATTGTAGTTGCTGAACAGCACTGTGGTTTGAACTAATCTGTTTCAAACAAAGTTGCAGACACTGCCTTAATGCCACTATATAATTCATTATCTCCACTTTATCCACAATGGCATAAGAAATGCAATGGAGACACCTTTAACTGAAGCCACAGAGGGGCTTCATGAATGAATGAATGGGGGACTATTACTCTTTAATAAAGAATAATAAAGCCATTGCTAGTCCCTGTAGGAAATTTATTTCCACTAAAAAGGCAGACTGAGGAACAGCAGTTGATATAAAAAAATGTTTAAAACAGCTATTTGCTGAGAAACATACACTAAATGGAAGAGTATATTTTTCTCATCTATCTAAGAAACATACCTAGGCATTTATCACAAATAACCCTTTGCAAAAAAAACAGACAGAATTTTGAAAGCATAAATATTCACTAAAAATGTGAGACAGTGCTATGTTTTGTTGCTATGGAAGTCAGAGGTCAAGCAACTTTAAAAATAGCAATTCTTAGAATATCAAGAAAGATCAAGAGTAACAAACATGAGATGCTTCACTGAAGAACAGGGAAGTGAGGAAGCCCAAAGACGCAGTGGATTTGATTACACCAGTGCACCAGTGTGATGTGAGGGGGCTGCTGCTTTTTTATTTATTTTTTTTTTTAAATGGTAACAATGTCAGGCCATGTTCAATATTGAAGCTTGGGAAAATGTAAAATCTCAAGTTTTTTGAGTATTTATTTTTCAATAAGAAATATATTCAGTTTGAATAGCCTAGATTAAGTACATGAAATTTGTGAGTATATGAGAAAACAGCAGAGTAATGGATTTGCCAGGAAATTTTTCTGCGTTGATTGCAGCAGTATTACTAATCCTGAATCAACCTAAATGTACAGAACTGAATAAGTATTAGAGCTGTCCAGTAAGATTTGATAAATGAACTATTCCATTAATTTTACCTTTTTTTTTGTTGAATAAATTATTTGACAATGGTAAAATCCATCAAATAAATTATCTGATGAATGTATTTTTTAAGTAATCGACTAGCTCTAATGAATATGCAGGCAGTTCCTTAATGAAAAGCATTACTCTACTGTTAGCCTGCTTTCATCACTCATATGTCACTTTTTTGTATTTTGCCATTGCAATCTGTATATTTTATTCATTTACCCATTCATTTATACAAGAAAGGTTCAAAACAGTATGGTTAATCAATCATTCCAGTTCTTAGAATATTTTTGCTTTACAGTTGATTATTCATTACATTTATTAAAAAGGGCTTGGATTTTCTGAGGACACTGCTCCCAAGAATTATTCTGGGCTTCTATGTTCCAAGTCAAGTGTACAAGAATGCTCTGAAAATTGCAGGGTTCATTTATAAGCCATTTTTATAGTTGCAAACACTACAATTACCAATTGTTTCAAGAAACTGGAACTTGAAGCCAAGCCAGACACCTTCAAATTCCCTGAAAACACTCATTAGAGGAGTAAAACAAAGAGCAGTGTACAGGAGCTCCCTTCTCCCTGCACAGCATTGGGATGTTTGGATAACAGCCACAGACTGGATTATTTGGAGATGATGTTCAATTTTGGAAATGTTCCAACCTCAAAGAGCAAGTCTGTATTTTGTCATTACAGAGGTGATCTCAACAAATGATACTGATAGATTTATACTGTTAAATGGCAAATTGCACGTATTAATGTTACAACATGCCACACGTCTGAGTCCTGGTTCCTCACAGAGATATGTCAATTTGTTGTGGCAGTGACAGTGGGTACAACAAGCTTGCATGACTCTGTTGATACCATAAAGGTGCGAATCATGTTTTCATGGGTGACTTTGAACTTGCTGCACAAATCTCAGATGAACAGATTTGATGGGAGAAAGTTGTGGGAGACAGGTGAATTAGAGGGGTTGGCTATAACTGCATTTGGTGTAGCAGTGGTTCTTTTCCAAATTTTTCCTTTAATGGCTTTCATAATTACAGCATTAATAGTCTTTGGCCAATCCTTCCAAATGACCTCATTTCTACTGCCAGTTGGTTAATTAATATACAGCTGTTCCTCAAAAAGATACAAGTGGAAAGACTTAAGCTGTGTCCACAGAGTTTAAAAGATGAAGTTTCCTTGCACAGGTCTGCTCCCACTCAACAAACTATGATGTCAGAGGTAGAGAAAGTCATGTTGAAGTCCTCCACGATGGGAAAGGGTTTATTATTGGCTGACATGGATGCTCATCAAAACTGCAGCCACATTACCCTTGTGGCAAATAGTTACACATTTCTTATTACAGATTATTGTTATAAGAATGTATTACAATAGAAACGAAAATGGTCTAGGGCTTCTTTTTACTCTCGCCTTTCCCTCCCCCCTTCCCCATACCTATTATCTCTGGAGTTTATATTTGTCTTTGCCTCAGTCAGATATAGGTTGTGGTGTGTGTGAATGTTTGTCTCTTAAAGCTTGAGATAAACTCACTTTTCTATTAAAAAGTTTAAATACTTGTTATAAATAATTTCTCCATACTTTTATGCTTTGATCTAATCTACTGCATAGTTTTAGGTAAAATGGTCGTGGTTCTAAAGATTACAAATATTAGGAGGAAAAATAAGTTGTAGAAATTATCTTCAGCTTGCAGCTTGCTTTATAAAGGTTTAAAATGCTCTTTCTTTGCTAACTCCATCTAAAGAGCTTCTGACCCACTTCTTTTCATGTACAGTCACCAATCTAATAACAATAATAATAATTTTTAGATAGGATCAATAAGGGCATCACTTTGCACTGAGGACTTCTAATAGAAACTTAATATTAATAAGCAAACACCTTCAGATGAAGTATTTCTGCTTAGACAATCAGAGGAAAACTTAATTTGTACTCTTGATAAACACTTGAACTCCCTATGCCTCATTATTATTGCAGATTTACAGTCCAAGAGTGTGTTTGAAGCAATGTGCCCTGAGACAGATAACCCATTGGTACAGGACTGGTTCTTCATCATTTACATGCTGTCTCAAAGGCATATTACAGTATAACCCAAACCACAAGTCTCCTGGGTCCCCACTCACAGAAATGGAGAATACCATTTGGGTACAGGGGCATTTGTCCTGACAATGACTTTAATGTTTTTGTGCAAGAATCAGAGTTGTGGTGAGTGACTCTCCAGAGATTTGGTATCCACACTCACCAGACTGTCTTGCAAAATCTGCAATTTCAATGCTATTAGTAAATGAAGCTGAGGATTAAAGGTAAACTTGAAGCTGCCAGATTTTTCAGCTTTCAATATGAGAGTTGAAGTGCCCTATCTGGCTATTGCGGAACAAAAATGACACTTTCTTTTCAGAGTCCTTAATTAGAATTTTTTTTTCTATTTTTTCTTTAATTAGCTGTGGGCAGAATGGAAATATTGGCAAAAGATCAGCTCCTGTAATTAAAAGGACTTCCTGAGTGGCACCACTTTGGAAGGAGTTTAATCTTTGCCATGTTGGTGCCCATGCAGTATGCTCAACAGGACTGGACAATGGAAACAGAATTACCTCTAGCAGGGTGCCTTCCACAGAGAAGACATCTGACACCAACTTCGTCTTCTAGCATTGGTGCCTATTTTCATAGGGTTTTCCATGTTTTACTGAGATGATTACTTGGACAGAGTTTGAGCAAATTACCTAGCTACTTGCACTCTTTGAAAACATCTCTCTTGCCGTTCAGGCTTCAGTTTGCTATCACTCCATCAAAACAAGCCGCCCAAATCCTCCAAGAAAAAACCTCCCTGGGAGCAGCTGAAGCAGCTTGCTGAAAGCAGGTTGCCTTTCCCCTCAGGCTTAGTGGTGCATGATTATGAAGAGACAATAATAAAGGTATATGAATACTGTGAAAACAAGTTTGCACAAAATACTTCTATAACACACAAAAAGTAGCTGAACAACCACAGGGCTCTTTGCTGTCCAGCTACAGCTCCTTTTTGTGGTTTTACTTATGCTAAGGAGTGAGAGAAAAAGAAGAAACTGTCTGGCTGCTCTCCTCATCCATAGGAGGCCTGCAGTAGCACACAAGCCTGTATCATCTTCTATCACCTCCCCTTTTTCTTTTAATTTGCAGGGATTGCTGGAAGATCTGGAGTGCTCAAAGAATGGCTAAGGGCCTCAGAGCCCAGCTTGCAGGATTTGCTTCTGCAGCCAGCCAGACTTACAGCAAAGCCACTGCAGACCTGCTCTGCCTCTCCGCTTTGTACCTGAGATTCTCCTTAGGCACCACGCAGCTGGAGCTAAAAACAAGGTTACAGATGCATACACTTGGGGCATTTTGTATGCTTTGATAATGCAGTTTTCTTGTGCTAACTGTACCGCCATACATAACTGCATAAATCTTCACTTGAAGGCAGATGAGCAACAGGAATGAGAGAAACAACAACGAAAAAAATCCCAGCCCTGCTGCCTCGATGGAAGAAAGAGATAATGTCCAAACAAGAAATAAGAAATTGTAAACTTAAACCTAAGAATTCTAAGAATTTCCTAGTAAAGGATGATGTCTTCCCATGATTTTGTTTTACTGTAGTAACCTGCTGGCCATCAGGCTTATCTGAATCCAGAAGGACTGAGCCAAGGGAGGTCACAGTGCTTTGCCTCTCTCCAAATCTGCTGTTCTCACCAGGAGGGTGGGATGGGGAGGCATTGCCTTGCATTTGCATCTGGCAGGTTGTTCCCAGCTGTCCCCAATTTGCAGTAGGAGTTTGGGGGGATATGTCACCAGAATTATACCTGATACTTTATTAAGCTTTGAAATGGCTAATGCCTTGAAATAAAATTGTTTTGCTACAAAGTTGTAGGTGTTAGGCACTGCCACTTTTTTTGTTTTGTTTTGTGGTTTGTTTTTTTTTTTACAAATCCTCACATTCTCACCAAATAGCTTAAAAGGCAACAAGGGATTATAACTGATTTGACCATAGATGTCAGAAGGCCTCACCATTGTACCTTTTCCTTCTGTTAGCTCCAGCTATTGCCAGATCACTGTCAATACGGTCATACACAATAATGCCCCATTACAGCTGGAATGGTTCCTTAAACTTCATAGCACTTAGAAATGCTCCTAAGGCCCCCACAATGTCTCGATTCAGAATTGAACATATAATACCTGCCAAGTTTGCAGGTTTGAAACCACTTCCAATAAGAATTAAAAAGGCCCTCTTCACAGCTGAAATAGGGCTATCAATACTTGACTTGTCTGCCCATGTGAAATAGTGGGTTCTTTTCTCTGACGTCGCAATTTAGTTTAAAATAGCTTTGATGATGACAGGGTACATGGGAATGATAAAACCACAAAGATGACAGTCTAATCTTACAAAGATGACCGATCACTGATAAGAGATTAAGTCACACAACATTTGAAAAACCAGATTATCTGTCTGCTAGGATAGTGTCTGTGTACACCTCCTGCTGAGCCATGCTGAGATGCCAGCAACATACAAAGGTACTTCTCTGTAAGAGCCAGAAATGATTCAAAGAATTTCTCAAACCATTGGGATAAAAGAAGGAAAGTGAGTAAGAAAAAAACACCTCTGATATTATATTGAGCTTTTTTTGTCAAACTTTCAGTTTTCAGACTGTAAAGTATTTAGATGTACAACATATAAGTTATTTAGAGGCACTATAAAAAGGACCAAATTAGTCAATCCTGCCCTATAATTAGCACTCACAGCTATGCTGGCAATGGGTGGGTGATTATTAAACACCTTTTATTATTGGTTTTATGTACTACAATAAAAAATTAAAATTATACTTACAAGAATTATTAGACATGCTGGTCCTATAAAACTCCATATAAAGTTATTCTTAGTGCTGAGCCAACATCTGAAAATTAAACAGCAGAAAATGCTTTGAAATGTGCTATTGTGATTATTGTCTCCTTATGTATGATGACTTGGACACAGAAACAGTGACTTACACTTCCGTGGTGCCATAGTACTTGTACCCCAGTGCAGCAGAAATTCCAACAACCACAGCTGGACTGACATAGCCAAAGACATAGAAATTCTTGTGCAAGAAACCCTTGTTGTAGATGACTCCCACAACTATAAGGTAGAGGTGGATGCCTTCAATGCACATCCATGCAAAAGCAGCTAGGAGGAAATAATGGAGTAATCCAGCAGTAATTGAACAGAAGAGCTAGAAATTCAATCAGAGAAACAAGAGTCTTAATTCTATTAATATGCCTTTTTCAATATATTATAATAGTACATGCACAGCAACCGAATGACTCTGAAGTGGTGACAAGAGCTTGGCCTATACCCACGAGCACACTTGTTCATTAGTGTTGTCCGTAGTGAAAAAAAATAAAGAGACTACATTCAACTTTTAAAATTGGTATATGTTTTCCCAGAAAAACCGTATAAATTAATTGACCAGGTTTATCCTATAGTTATGAGTGAATAGTCTGTATGCTTTCCTGATCTACACAAAGCTAAATTTTAAGATTTTGATAACAATGTAATTAGGCATCACAAGGAATTATTTCTGAAATAACTTTTGTTATACAAATTGTTTCTGAAATGATATTTTTCCATCAGTCAATACTGGAGTGATACCTCAGGGATAGCAGCTCATATTTTTTTAAGTAACTTTAAATCTTATTCAGCTACTTATAGTAGGGGTATTTTGATAATTTATGCATAATTTTATTTCCTCAAACTAATCACAGATGCCAAAATCAACATCTTAGCTTTCTGAAAAGCAAGAAGGGTAGGTCAAGACCTCACACATAGGAAGGAAAACACTCCTCCATCCAACAGCTCAATATTTGGATGTCAGCTTGGGATCGCAGCTCAGGCCTGACTTTTAGTGAAAACTGTCACCCTGAGAGCCACCAGTGTGGCTTTATACAGCACCCTAAGGGCTTTGAACAGTGAAAATGCTCAACATGTGAGCTCAGAGTCTCAGTAAAGGTGACAGGTTTAAATGAAACCCATGGAGCAAAGTCAATACACACGGGCTCAGATGAAGGCCCTGCTTCTTTAAATGCCCATTTCATATTTCCTTTTACTGTACTGGGAAGTCAGGGTCACTACTGTAGGTAGGAAATGTGGGGAGTAGACAGAAGATCATACCTTATACTGTATATTTACTTTGTAATACAAAATCAAGACAAAACTGAAAACTACCCACCTTGTTATTGTTCATATTAATTCCAATCAGAAAAATAAGTTCCGCCAGGAAAAGGCTGCAGCAGAGGTTTTTGTGAATTGTCGTTCTAGTGCTTTGAATTTCACTGAAGAACCAGAATGTAAAAATGCACATGGAGAGGCAAATCAACGAAATAATTATTCCTAGCTGAGTGATTCTTGTAAGAATGTTATAATTTGTAACACCCTGGGGGAAAATTATAATATAGTATTTAAAAGAACAGCTTTGTACCTTCTCAAGAAAGACCTCATTCTATAATACAACTCTTTTACTTATTTCTACAAAATATTAATCAAAACTGTTTGTAGAGTTTCACTGGAAATGTACACTTTGGATAATCTAAAAAGTATCGGGTTTTTGTGAGAGATATAATTCTAGGGGAAATTAGTAATAAGCTGTATATATTCCTGCTCTTGCATTTTATGATATTTCTTAACAAAACTTTTTATTAACATCAGTATCTCCTAATAAGATTTTCAAAATCATATCATTTTAGTGAATGACAAATACACTGGCAGTAGGACATATATTAATATGACACGAACATTTTCTAATATGAAAGGACTTATCACAGCAGTGACTTAGATAAGCAAAACTGAATAACTGTCTTACTGAATTTTCAACATGATCAAAATAAGACTCTGAAATAACAAGCACTTCAAGCAGGTGCTATTCCAGACACATAACATGAATATTCTCCAAAGAAACACAGGATATTTTAATACCGGATGTGAACATTTTCTATTTAAGAATATAGTTTCTTTTGCTGCTTGCTATTTGCACAAAGAATCTCTGAAATGCAAGACTGTACATCTGCAAAAGGATCGTATTCATCTGACCATAAAATGTATCTATTTTTTTTCTAAATAAAGGATCAGAGATTATTCACCTCCCAGCCGTTCTTTTCAAAATAACTATATAAGTACCTGCAAAGGTTTTAAATTTGAACTGAAGACTTAGGATGCTATTTAGCAACCAGGAAACAGCCTCTATCAGCATGAAATTCACAGTGTGAAAGAACCATCTCAATACAGTATATTCATGCTAATATTCTGCTTGCTTTCAGTTCTGATACCGTATAAAGCTGCCTCCTGAGGCAGGACCTAAGCTCCTGCAGATCCCCACTGAGACCCTGGAAATCTATGGGGCTTCTTAATATAAGACAGACATAAATTGAGTGGTCATTCTTCCAATTTTGTGCTCATCGTGAGTGTCCATATTTAATAGTCATAAACTTCCAATTGATTATGCTGCTGCAAACTCTCAGGAGAGAATTTAAAGCAGGTTTTTAGATGCCAAGGTTCGACAAATGGGTGACAAAGTTTTGTGAAAGAGAAATTCAAGGCCATATGGTTGCTGACCGCCAATGAATGGCAGATAAATCCCACGGCAGTCTTAAAGTGGGATTTAAAATGAAAAGCAATGCTCCAAAAATAAGCACAACAGACTGTGTATTTGGAACAAGATACTTTGCTGCATCACTGCTCTGTAATACTGCAGAAAGGACATAAGGAAATTCAAACACATATGGGAGGAATTTTGTTTGCTCTATGCACAATAAATTGTGTGTTTTCTGAACAAAACCAAGAGAGAACCTAAAGGGGGGGAAAGAATGTAGATTGCATTAAAATAAAAACATAAGGAATGAAAACAGGAGAAAGTATCAGGTAAAACACTAAATTAAAATAGCACTTACAACAGAGCCACCTGAGGACATCAAAACAGCAAAATGAGTCAGATGATTACACTTGCATGAGATATGAGTGGAGTTGGAATGTGTCAGCTCACAGCCTTCTGTAGCCCAGTTGCCATTCATTGTGTCTGCTGAATAGTTCCAAAACGCACATTTAATGTCTTTATCTGCAGTCTGGAACAGAAACAAGATGTTTTACTGATGGCAAAAGGCAGGATTTTCCCATCAAGAGACCTTTCTTATGCTAGCCAGTGCAATTCATTAAAAATTGCTTGTTACCACTGGAAGGTTGGGAAACAAAAAGCAAGGCCTATTCCAAGCAATTAAAACATGGCTGGGGATTGAAGCGTTTTATCCACACAGATAAAACCCCACCAAACATGTAGTCTAATCAGATTACTCCTCTGGCAGTTGCAAAGATGGTGGAATTTTTACCTACTGAAAATATTGTTATATATACACTTGCACCTGCTGAACATGGACTGAACTCCAAGGTTACAGCCACATTGCTTGTTCTACTCACAGTCCATTTCAAATGAGCAGTTCAAAATCTGAGACTCATTCTGTTCATTTTACAAAGTAATCTGGGATAAAACTAGGGTCATATCACACCTGTTATATCACCTGCTATGCAACAGTGGTGAGTAAGACCATTAGTATTATTTAGTACAGTTAGTGCTTACTAAATCTTGTCAAAGATAAGGTTCCCACTGTACTATATGTTTTATAAATATATGCAAATATATATACAAGTGACTTCTAACTCAGAAGGCAAGTAACAAATTTAAAAGTTATGTAACCAAGGTCAGAACTTTGTCCCACTACTTACCTCCCTACAAGGTTGCTTTCTTGTTAAGTTTCTGATAATTTTTTGTGCCACGTAAGGTGATTCTTCACATGTTAGTGAAGCCAGCAAAAATGTGTATTTGCTGAATTAAACCTCTCAGTTTTAAATAAATGCATTCAGAGTTCAGAAATAATGATTTCAAAACTATAGGTTCTGCTATTAACCTATAGTTAACCTAAATACAGGTTAACTTTTTGAGTTAGCTCTGACGAATTTCTTCCCTTTTTTAGTATACATGCTCAAGTGTCCAATATAATTCCAGGAAAAAACCCCCCACCTAAATACACAACTGTCATGATCCTGCGACATTCTCTGGTTCAGGCATCTACTACAACCCAGCAAAGATGACATGGTTGCTATTGTTTTAGTCCCATAGCAATTTTCCACTGTATCATATTTAGTATATTTCACTTAGGATATCACATTTGAGATTAATCTTATTACAATAGTAAATGGCAACCTCACACCAGCAAACAGATTATGTCTCAGTTTATCATATGCTGCAGGTATGGTTACGTCACATAAAATGATCAGCTAATGGTTTGTTTTACTTGAAGTGGATAATAAAAAAACACTTACCTTGGTGTACTTTAAGGTAAGTGTTATTTTCTCAAGCTCATAGAGTGTAGGTGGGTTTGAGCTAATTGCAACAGCTATAACTGATGAGCTTACTGTCTGTCTCTGTCCTGAAGGATCTTTGGAGGAGCGGTTTTTGGGCGATGAAAGCAAAGAACCAATATTGGTATACCGCAGAAAGACAACTGCAACGGTGCCTATCAATCAAGCAGACCATATTTAGTAGTTTGTGGTTTTTTATAGAAGAACAAAACTGAAGACATTAAGGAAACAATAAACAATAGACGTTATTGCTGCTATTACATAAAATATGCAAAGCAGATGGAATCTTTGTGGAGTACTTATAAAAATGTTTTAGAGACAATGAAATATAGCTTTATTTAAAACAATGTAACTGGCATTAGAAATAAAAATGTGTATTTGCACTGGGAATACTAATTAGTTAGATGCATATATATTTTTCCTAGAGTAACGTATGCTTGCTGCTGTCCTGCAACTGGTTACACATGTCAAGTCTTATAAACTAAAAAGTCTCAGACCTGAGGTAAATACTGTGTCTTTCTGAAGTACCTGGCCTGCTTTGACTTCCATTACAGTGGACCCAGTATGTAAGACAAGTAGGGAAAAAGAAAAAAGTATTTTAGGATGCAGTGCTGATCTTAAAAAATGTTGTGACTTTCTTCCTGGTATCAAAATCAACCACATTTTTAGATACTGATAGATTTAAAAAATCTTTTCTATGTATATTGTTATATGGTTTAATTCCAGAGATGTTTAAACAAATTTATTTATTTTTAGTGATGACAGTAGTTGTAAGCTCTTTCTGTAGCGCTCTGAGGTCCAAGCCAGATTTGGGTCCTGCTGGTTTTGGTAGTGGAGATTACACGTTCTTGCCCCAGTGAGCTACCAAATAAATGGAAAAGATGCACCCATTTTTGAAGGAGAAGTAGCACAGAGAGTTGAAGAGGCAAGTCCAAAGTCATACAGCAGACCTATGGCTGAGAGAAGGATAAAGCTCAGGTACCAATAACCAGCGTGAAAACTCACTGGATACTCAATGTGCCATTGGAAATGTTAGAAACATCTGTCTTGAGACAATAAAAGGGTAGGAGAAATGGTGATAAAAATACCTTGTTTTCTTTGTAGTTAGCAGTGCTGAAGTGCTGAAGCTCAGTCTTGGTAAACTGCACATTTGGTTAATTGCTAGTGGGTACAAGTCTGTTGAAGGTGTTTATTAACCCACCTACTCTCTAACCTTTGTTTCTTACCATTAGGATGAGAATCCTTTCGCTTCTTTGGAGAGATCTTTATGTAATCTCCCCCCGTGTGTACATGAGGGTGAATGTGTTTCATGTGGTGTGAATCAAAAGCAAAAACCTTGAGTGCTGTAAAAGAAGAAAAATGCAGTACAAATCACAGCTCCATTATGGTTTATCATAATTTACAGTTAGTTCAGTTAATAAATGTGCTATTGGATTGCATAATTACTTTGAATTTTAAGAATATATCATTGTGCAAAATAATTCAAGAAAAATGCTATTAGTATAACATGTTTGTTTAAACGCCTATGTTTTGTTATTTCCATGCATACATTTTGCTGTCATACTTTTTACTCTTTTCATGAAAAATACAGTCTCTTATTTACCTTGCCTTAAATTAGGTACTGGAAAAAACAATGTAGGCTACTTTGGGAAGAGCTATTGCTTTATTAAAAATGCATTTCTGAAAGCAGCCACAAATCACAATTATAAAAAGCAAAGCGTAAAATTCTCTACTGAATACTAACATTTGATAAAAGCCAATTTTTGAAAAGTATATATTTTATAGTTATCTATCCATGCTACCAAATGCACATTGCACCATGAACTAATGATGTGTCTTGTCAAAAAGAAAACAAACAAGCATCACCCCTCAGGACAAAAACTACATTAGAGGCCATTGAGCTCTTTACTTGCTTCATTACAGTGCTGAGTTTCAATCACCCGGGATGGGAATGAAAAAAAAGTCAATCAGGCCTTTTTCTTTTTCACAAAACCAAACCAAAACAACAACAAACAAATCTAAAACTTGACTGATGGAGGAATATCACTAAGCTAGACCATCTGCATTGCTTATAGCACAGCACACAAAAATAATATGAGCTATTCAATAGACCAGCTGTCAGAAAATGTTTGTCAGGGCATAAGAAGTAGTTTTATTTGGCTGGAATTTTGAAAAACTCATAGTTCAAGAGCTTGCACCATAAAAAGCAGTGGAGAGAGAGTGGTAATGTTGTAGGTCTTGTCCCAAAATAGTTGTGTGTGGCACATGAGACCTGTGGAAAATCTATTGATGCTGAAAAACAATAACAAAAAATTTTAGTGCTTGGGTCTAATTTGGAAATGAGCTCACATAGTTTACCATTTTAGAACGAAAGCCAAAAATCATTAACCTCTCAATATGGAAATTCCTCCCCATTTTCTTTATCAGCTCTTTCTATTCCTTTGGTGACTCATATGCACATTTCCACTGGAGCCCACACCTCAATGCTCTCCTCTGTCATGACTTTCATGGTCTCAGCTCTGTGGCCATAAAGCCTCTGCTTTCCAGATGGGGAAGGTGGGGGGGTGTGGGGATGGGGAAGGTGGGGTGGGTGTGGGGATGGGGAAAGTGGGGTGTGTGTGAGGATAGGGAAGGTGGGGTGTGTAGGGGGGTGGGTAGCATGGAGGCTTTACAGGCAGCAGGTGGCACTGTTCTGGACTTGCTGCAGACTCAGAGGTGCTCTGCACTAAAGTAGGTCTGATTCTATAGTCTATACAATGGAAAAAAAATCTCCCCCTATTTTTTCATCACTCTAATTTACTTTCAGAGAGGTAAGGGAAGAACAGGTAGTTTGACCTGCCTCGGGAGCACGGGAGGAATCTTTCTCATCAAGTCATCTTATAAAACAGCAAGCCAGTAAGAGGCACTGAAGCACTGTACTAAATCTAAAATAAGAAATCAGATCACATACAGTTTGGGGACATTCAGAAAAACAAAGATGAAAGAATAACCATTGACAAAGGAATAAGCAATGCATTATTAGGACTTTCAAAAGCAGCTGGTGTTAGCCTTACTCTGCTCCCAGTGAAGGAGTGGTAAAACTATTATTACCACAGGAAAGTCAGTAGATATTGGTGGGAAGACACCAGCACACAGGCAGAAGGTAAGGGAACAAAATGGTGCAATTCAGACTAACCAATTCTCCTCCTGTGGAATTCCTCTTAAAATGAGAAATTTCTGTTGAGATAAAGCCACTCAAGATCGAACTCACTAGGTACAAACCTTATTTGAAGTTCATTTATAATACCTTTTCTGATCCAAAAAGAGTGAAAAAATCTGTATAAAGAAAGTCCAAATTTCATTCCATTGATGTTTTTTACTCAAATAAGATGCATAGGATAATTTTGTGCTTATAAAATGAATTCAGATTCGCTGTGAGTGTGGCCATAATGAGAGATTGAAAGAGAATCTGAAAACAACTTTCCACAGACTCAATTTTTTTCTGGGCTCTGGACTCAAATGTTTAGCCTTTGAAAATTATGATACCTACACTAAAAGCCAGGTGTTATTTATGAAAATTGTACAAATTAACACCTGTGTCTTTCACATAACACCATCTCTAATCTTCATAATTGTGTTGAAAAACTCCTCGGTGTAATCCACATCTAAAGTATACCTTAGATTAATTTTCTTTATCTTACCTATGTCACTTGCATTAGCATCTAGCTGTGTTGTCTTTTTGAAGTTCTGTGACATGAGAAGTGTTGCTTGTTCTGCAGTGTGCAGTAGCTTAGTCAGACTCTTCCTTTGGTTATCTAGAGGAAGAGCTTCCCAGAGTGTAATTTTGTCTTTTTGTAAAAAATTGTTCACAGTGTTGACCAAAACCTGTAAATAAAAACATATGCTTGAGAAGAGTCAGATGCTATCTGTAGAATAAGGATAAACCTCACAAATCCAAGGCTTGACCCACTCACGTTAATGGTGGTATTATGAAGTGCTTCATTGTCAGAGGCAGAGTCATGCATAGTATTCCACGATGAATAAGACAGTGCTTCAACATATGAAACCACATCTATAGGTAAAAGCGGTCCCAAAGTATTTTTATTAATTTCTTGCAGCATCTCCAGAGGTGTTTTTAAATGACTAATCTGAAAAATGCCAGAATGCACATATTAATGAAACAAGTAAAGTCATATTTTTGCAGTTGAAAACAAATCCGATACAAATGACTGACTGTTGTGGTTTGACCTTGGCTGGTCCCAGTGCTATGTGAATTATTATGCTGGTTTTTAAGACACTTGTGCATAAAACCCCCACTACTGAAATCAATGGATTGACCTATAAAGTATTGGGGTTACATGTGTCTAGTATAAGCCTAACAAGCAATCATAATTAAAAAAAGTCATGTGCTATCGTTGCACTTTTTTTTCCCTACTGCACTCTGGTTTATTTATCCCAATGATCCAAAGTAAACTACTAAATGTTCTGCAAAAAAAATTAATAATCAGTGATGTGATTATTCTGCTGACTTTTCTATTACATTTCAACTGAAGAGGTGGGAGCAGATGTACAGTATCTGTATATTTTTCGTTTGTTTTCTCTTTTAAATGCAAATTATAAAGATGTAGTTGAGTGAACTGTACTGCCTATTTTGCCTTCACTGCTTCAACTACTAAGTGCACTTACATAAAACAACTAGTTTAAAAATATAGGCAAGAGAGGGTGAGATGAAGATTAAGCTTGCAAATGTCAGTCTCATGTTTGAATAAGAAATTAATTCTTACTTCACAATACTGAAATCTAATAAAAACCCCCCAACATCTGATTTTGTATGATCCGTATGCACTCTGCCGCTGAATAGCTTTTATGAGGCTTTCTTTGTCTTTAACTGAAACTAAATGCAACTAGAACAGAGGCTAAAAAGCAGGTGGGAAATCTGACAGTTATTTACATGAAATGAAATTATTTTGACTTATTAATTTAAGTTTAGTTTGGCTATCTATTTAAAAAATCTCACTCTAAGATCCTACTGTGGTATTTACCATGCCTTTGTACCTAAATGTGATAAGCATGTATTATATTTGATATAAAGTATTTCATTGTAGGTAAACATAGAAAACAACAACACAATATATATATAACACTAGGTTAATAAACACTATCTATATAACACTATATATATATAAACACTATATATATATATATATAACACTGCTATAAGACTAGATTAATAAAGGTCTTTAAATTTATATCTTTCTGAATCCAGTAACTTCAGGAAACTGCTTAATATCAGATGCAAACATATACAATTGTTTTTAATTTATTTATGCTTATGCTTAATTTATCCTTTAAAAATAGATAGTACGGTAACTGTAGACTAATGAGTAGTGCATTCATTAATATATTTTTAAATTTGCTTCAGGAATCTCTGTTTCAGGTGAAAAAAAAAATGAGTCTAGAGTCTATTTCTATAAATTCTGCATCACTTTACATATTACCCTTTGAGGAATAAATAAACCAGCATACCAAGATGGCTCCCTTTTCTATTTAGTCACTTGTTGACATTACTTTTGTAAGCCATCTTGCTGCCTTTCCTTCCAAACAAACAAATAATTGCACATCAGTAAATGCAGCAGTGTGTAACTTCAGAAATTACAGAAACAGCTGAGTGATTACCACACTTCTGAATTTTTCATGCATCACGATTCACTTTGCTGGAAACAGAACACGCAGATTCCCAGCAAGTTATTATCATGACTTGAACATACAACCCAGTTCAAATAATTTGAAATTATTAAAAAGACTTCTGTAAACTTGCTAAAGTTCAATTGTATGCTTCACGCCCTTGTTAAAAGCTCCTTAAGTACAATTATAATTGAAATAGCAGTTTCAAACAGAAACAATTAAAAAATTTGGAAATTAATCTATAAACAACTGCTACTTACTCTCGCTAAAGTTCTGTTAATGTGTTCAGTTACACAGTCTTTGAACAACTCACACTTGGCCTTTGGATTTTCTGTAGAAATAAAAGGAAACTAATTATACATTCCAATTCAATCAATATATACTAGTTGTAAAAACTCTAGTCTAGGTCATTCCCCAACCCACCAGCATTCTGAATTTATGCACATAAGACACAGCATTCCATTCTCAAAGTCCATTACAAAGACTTTATCTTGGCCAAAGTTACAGGACTGGATTGGACTCTGAGCTGTTTTACCAAGGTAGGGAGTTTGGTCCCCTTCCATGGGACTTATACAGAAGGAGTGAGGAGACAGCTCAAATTTACAGAAAGGAATACAGATCTGGCAACTCTGAGGAGGCAACCATTATTTCAAATGGGTTTCATTACACTGTTTAGCAAAAATACATTTACAAAATTATTCTATTCTCAGGAATTGTAGATGCCACTGCCTTGCCTCTTTTTCATGTCTTGCTGGTTAATCTAACCAAAGATAAATAGGCACTGGTGGATTTCTCAGAAGATATATCTCTATAATAACACATAAACCTTTATAATATCATGTACCTTGGCAGGAAGTGCCATCATTTGGCTTAAACTGCAATTTTCCTGTGGATGGTTGATAACCTTCCTTACAGGAGCAGTTAAACCCTCCATCCACGTTTTCACATTTTGCATGATCTCCACAGGCAACAGTTCCTTCATTGCTGCACTCATCTACATCTGCAAATATCGTGAGAAATTGAATTTTTTATTAAGTATTTACAGACTAACACCTTGCTGCTTTGTTGATAATAGCCCTGCACACTACAAGCAGTTTCATAATAAAATTTCATGTCATAAAAAAAAGCAAAAACTAAAAATGTGATATTAATGGCAAAACCCCCTGCCAGTTATGATACTTACAGACTAGAAGGATAAATCATAATCAATCATATTTTTATACCACCACTTTTATTACTATATAATACTACCTTGCTCATGTTTTAAAACCATATTAATTCTACCATAGCAAAATGGTTGGCACGATGCAAATCATCTGAAATCCATTTTTTCAGAGATTAGAGTAGATTTTCTCAGCTTTGTATTTCAGATAGGAAAAGAAAAAGAAAACCTATAGACTTTTCTTTTAAGTTGAAGCTTTGAAAAGATGCTGCAAAAGTTCACTCTATCTCATTAATCTAAGAATTAAACTCTGTCCTTTAAAGTGCTTGGCATATATTTTTTTCTTTCTTTCTTTTTTTTTTTTTTTTTTAATCCACATTTAAATTACATTTGCCTAAACTGTATTTTGTGCTTCTAAATAGTTTGCCATTAGGTAGACAGGTTCATTAACTGAGTGGGGCACAATCCAAGGGTAAAACCAATGAATTTCAGTAAGGGAATCCGTGAATTGATTGATTTAGAGAGCTGGGTACTAACTCCCTGGCTAGAATACAGATTATTTTGCATTATTTGGTTGGCTGAGGGTAAAGATCAAATAACTCAATGGAGAAAGTAAACTGGGAACAATACCAAATAATTCTGAAGAATGAAGTAATGGACTGTGAAGTGCTGTGCTGGAAAGGAGAAAAAAGTGAACACCTTTGGGAAAGGTATATCTGATGAAAAGAGTTGAAAAATGAAGAAGTGATACATGAGCAGGTTTAAAGTAACAGCCTGAGAACTGAACTGAAGGAAAGTAAAGGTAGAGGGGGGAATAGATTAACTAGAGAGGATGACAACCCAAGTTAAGAACTGGTATGACAACTCTGGAAAGAAATTGGTGAAAAAAGGAGAAGTAATTAATTGATCAGTGGAGAAGAGTTATCTGAATTGATAGGAAGTCCCTGCACAGCCAGATGGGTGTTAAGAACATACAGACAGAAAGCAGATATGGGGTGGCAGGAAATGCTCTGTTGGAATATAGGAACTAGTTTCACACTTTTCTTTTGATATAAGAATCTCGGTGGTTTTCAAAAAGGAGTAGAACAAAAAGGAGCAATAAAGCATGTGAAATAAGGATATTATTGAAAAATGGGAAAATAAAACTGAATTTCTATGGATATATGTAGGGAATGCAAAAGAATACCTGAAAGATACATGGGGCCATCTACCTCTTTGGACAGTGTTTTGGTAGCTTTGTAAAACATTCTTTACTAATGGCGAGAGCACCAGCATAAATAATCAAATGAATGGAGTTTTTTCATTGTGTGTTTTTTTATTTTGATTATTTTTTGTTTTATTTATGCTTGTTTTGTATACAGGACAACAGAAAAATGCATATAAACTTTTAATAGAGCATCCCAACATTTCTTCTGCTCATAATCCTAGAGCTCTTCCTGGGATTCAAGGTGATGGTTGAGGTCCCACCTCACTTTCATATATCTATTTTTCTCCATGAGTCCTGCTGCAGGGACAGCCACCAAGGAAGCTATGGGTTTGAATAGACTGGTGTCAGCATGGAATTTTAAATTATGAGGTTAAATTATGATTATTTGCATTAGGGTAATAGTTTGTTTTCATATTTAATGCTCCAAACTGCATATGTTTCTCTTTGAACAACTGAGTTTTGCATTATCTGTATTTGTATGTTTTCTGTGACCTCAGTATTCATAATCATGGAGCTAACCACATTATACATGAACCAATGGGACAAAAAGGAAGGCAAAAAGCGTGATATAGTGCTACATAAAGGATACCTCATAATTAAATGCTGTCTTTTAAAGACATAAGGCTAAAGTTCTTACTCTTGGCATTTAAATAACCTTTCACATCAGTAAATTATAAAGCTCTGTTTGAAACAAGTGGGTGCCTGTCAGTGCCTTGTTGTGTGACTCTGTGTAAGACAGAGAAACTTTGAATGAATTGAAGTGGCAAGGGTGAAAATCATGACAATGCCAGTGTGTATAACAAGAACACACAGCAGCCTTATACCAAAGGTTTCTTTGGCCTTGTCAGCTACACGGAGGACACGTACATCTTAACAAGACATTCATCATGCAATTCAGTGCTAAAACACCAGCAATTGACAACAATCTTTGCTAAAACTTACAATAACTTATAAATAATAACTATTTGAATGCTTTTCAGAATACTGTTGCTAAGTATCAGGTTTCCATGTGATTTACTGATGCAAATGTTTCAGAATTATGAAGATATTTTGCTTTTCATAAACCTTTAGTTCAATAAATCATTTATTTGTCATTATTGGGCAGCCACACAAATTTTTTTTTTTTTTTTTGTGTGATTATGTCAGATATTAACTGTAATGGAGTTTTAACGAGAAGTCAAGATTATCCAAAACAACTGCAGAAACTCAAGCACCACGGCAAATCTCTGGCAACAGGACTGCTATTTAAAGTCTGATAGAGACACCCTATTGAGTATATGCAAATAGACTTTCTGCAGTTGAGTTGTCCATATGGAATGAGTCCATACCACGCCTATCTAATTTACTGTTTCTGGAACAAAAAAACAACTCCTGGATGACAAAATTAAAAGGCAATATGTCTGATCTTGCAAGGTACTAATCATCTTCGTATCCCTTTTAAATCAACGAGATTGTCAGGGGCAGCCAACAATTTGTGACAGTTACAAGAACGCAGCTTTTAAGTTCCTGCTTTGAAATGCTGTGTGCAGTAGCTGTAAGCTTTTGTTTCTTTATGTTTTGTAGTTACGCCTTTTTAACCAAATATCCAATTGTTGGACCACACGCAGACAACAGCTTGTCAGTGCTTTCAGCAGTTCATTTCTAGTGGAGCTTTGGGGTGAGGATTTCAAACAGTCCTCCTTGATCTGCTGCGGGAGCAGGAGTGGGCTGCCAAGGCTTGTGTGACCAGTCTTCACAAACAGCATTCCTGAGCAAAGGTTGAGGAAGAGCAGCTTTTTAAGCAGAAGAGCATTTGCCATAGCTCCGTAAAAAAACCCCGGCCTTTCAGTAAATATTCAAAACAAATCCCAAAGCTGAACTTTGAAGCTTTTTTAATAGTTCCAATCAGAAAAATATTATCACCAGCACCACTTAGGGTAGTGTGAAAATAGATTTATAACCTTCTATTTTATTTCTGTCTTTGCCACTCCTCATTTACTGTAGCAGGCAAGGAAATTCCAATTAAATTAAAAGTATGAGAACAGTTATTATGTTCAGTCTTGCCAATTACAGGATTGTACCTACATTGCTTTGATTCTTCACCAGTCAGTCAAGACAGCTTGAAGTCTACATTATACCTTCTGCTTATTAGTAGCTTGCAAGTGATTGAAAAGTCCAGTTGCAAAGGACTAGATGTTCCCTCCCCATGTCTCTGCACTGTGGAAGGCAGCACCACACACAAAGTAGAAATGAAAAAGCATATGAACGACACACGTAAAAGAAAAGTCAGCAATGTGGCACAATGCCAGATCCCATCCACTGCACAGCTCCCTTATCACAGCAAAGGATGAGATGGAGAACGGGTGCCTTCCCAGTGCTCTCAGAAATACTTGAAGAAAACTAATAGCATGTTCCTGGAAAAGGCAGAGTGGCGTGGATGTCATTTTCATTTTACAGATGGCCATTTTCACATTTTTACTCTGTTGGCTGGGGTGAAAAGAGTAGGTTTATATATCACTTTTCTATCTGCAGTCGAACATTCAATAAAATGTGAAGTTGAAGGAAAAGCATGGCTTTTACACAAATCAAAAAATAGATTTTAATAGCTCACTTTCATGACAGCAGACAAATATCATCTTCAGAAATATCACATCTCTGAATTCTTATTTTTTCCTTCTCCATTTCATTTTTTCTGTTTTCCTTCCTTTCCCTTCCTACCCTCCAGTTCCTCCTCTATCTGCATGTTCTTTTGTCCTATCCTCATCAATTCTGTCAGATAACATAGATGAAACACTGTTGACTCTCAAAACTCAACATTCTGCTTGGATTAAGGGTAAACTGGCATTACTCAAAGCCCCTGTCCCAAGATTTCTTTTGATCTGCAACTGGGAGTACTTGGAAGCTTATTGTAGTCTCCAAAGAGGGGAAGAACACATGTATATGGAGATGGGCTTTGAAATGGACGCTCACACACACAGTGATGTATCACACTTGCACTGCTGGAAAGTCTAGATAAGTCTGATGGCATAAACAAATAGGCTGCATAATGGCATACTCTCCAAAATTCAACCGCTGTATTTTTAAAATTACTGCCATGTACATATATACATATATTAAAAACAAGATTTAAGACTTTGCAGAATCTGAAAATATACTGAAGCTCTATAAATTTGGGTAGGATGCGCACCTGGTAGCTCTGTTCTATGATTTGTGCTAGATAACTTGCACTGTATTTACAATGTCAGCTTTGGTGTTTGCTTTAGCTGTGTGTAGTACACTCTGACTACACAACTGTTAGCTGTTTGTGTGCAAGTCATATCTCCTACCTGTAGCAGGTCAATTGGGTACAAAATATCCTATTGCGGCTTCCATGATAGATAAAGTAGAAAATTAATCGTGGATCGAAAGGCTGTGTTTAGGACTCATGTCTTGGTAAAGTAACTTGTACACTTGTTTAATGAGAAAAGGTGCCCACAGGTAATTTTTTATTTCAGTATGATTTTGGAAGCTCTTGCCTCCTCCACATGCATTTTCAAAAAGAAGAAAAGTGTTAAACTAAGCCCTAGCAGAGGATAAAAAAGATCAGTCTGCCTGTTAAAGAAAAGAGGGGGCAAAAGAAGGAACTTATCAAGCTAATGGTAAAAAGTTAAAGTGACACAAAACCAGAGAAATAACTTTGAAGACAAACTTCTGAAGCTGACAAAATGTTATAATATAAAAATCAAAACCTACACCAGAAATGGTGAGAATATTTACAGCTCAATGTGCTAAGTCTCCAGCCCAGCTAATTTAAGAAGGGTTCATAGCAGCTGGATAAAGCAGAGCACTTTTAGATGGATGTGATCAATGGGCAAGAAAGGTCGATTAGATCACTTTCTGGCTTAATATGCAACCATTCTGCTGATACTAAGAGCAGTAAGAGGAGAGGTCATCAGCACTCACAAGCTCGCAGGAGACATACCTAGAATGAGACACAGTCAGCATAAAGGTGTAAAGGGCAATAGATTTATTTCTCATTTTCCCATTCCCTGAGGACTCTTGCAACATACAGAGAAAATTACCAGGAGTTTGAAAAAGGAGAAATAGTTACAGTTCTTCCATTCAAAGGAAATCCTAAAGGATTGCATAGTTGTTCAGAACTAACATTTTTCCAGAGAACTTTTCCTCTGTACTCTTGGGCATGTTCCATCTAATTGCTATAGAATGAGAGGCTGATGAATGGCACATGAGGTAGAATAACTACTGATCTTGCTCATTGCTTTTGAACAGACTTGAAAAATTAACAAAAATATCCCAATCAAAGTTTCCAAACAAAAGGTATTTGAAATATAGTGGGTCAAATGCAGAGAATTTTTTTGGTCCAGAGTGACCTGAATGCAGAATATTTTGTCACTCTGCTTTGAGAATATGACCACCTTGCTCATGGATCAGTGAAACAGTGGCATAAATGGCTGTATTGGTGATTTTTGTGTAGCCTTAGCTATATATTCATTGCCTAAAAGTGTGACGTGTGGATTCAAATATATTGCAAGCAGAGTCAAGATGGAAGTGTTACTGAAAGCAATGGCAGCTGCTGTAGTGTCAGTGAGTGGACCTGAAACAGAATATTAAGTCTGTACCAGTGCATATTATAGGAATTTTATACCCAGACTCCAAAATTCGCAAATATGAAAGCATTTTTCTAGATTTCTATAATTATCAGAAGCATTAAGAGAAGAGTGACAATGTAAAGGTAGGTGGCAGACACTAATAACTTACCCACGCAGGAGGTTCCATCATTAGGTACAAAAGTTTGTTGACCATTGCTGGATTTGAAACCGGGCATACACATGCAGAAATAACTTCCCACTGTGTTTGTGCAATTGGCATGCTCTCCACAAGGCTGAGTAGCATTTTCACACTCATTATCATCTGTCAAGACATAAATTATGGAGAAATATATTTGCATTTGATGACGGAAGAAAGCAATATAGTATAAGCTTAATTTGGCTCTGGTATTTTATTTGTATAAGTTTTGAATGCTGAGCTGGCACACTTGGTGTTTGTCTATATAGTTTTCCCATTGCCTAGGATGTAATCAGGTGTTCAGCAGCACTCTTCCTGCATGAATCAACAAATGAGAAAATCAGTGGGATGCTGAAGTGAATAGTTTAATTGGATATACACTTGGAATAAAGGATTGAGACAAGTACATGTTCTGCCATGGATGTATTTGATAACATTTTTTCCTATCCAAAAATCTACAGGTAGAGAGACACTTTGAGGATGCACCTGGGAATTTAGAATGGTAGAAAACAGACCTCAGAAGGATATAAAGAAGCTCTCCCACTTCACTCCCTAACACAAAAGCAAAATCACTATAGCTAAATACACAATTTTTATGGCTTGTTTTTAAAGACCTTCTGTGGTATTGCTAAGCAGTACCAGAAAACAAACTTGCAAATTCTCCTGTTGACTGACTTGAGTCCTCAAGTATATTGTTTTTTCTTATTTATCTCAAAGATCTTAACAAAGAGATGAGCAGGATTTGTGGCTTGATCCTTACCTCTCAGCAATTGCCGTGCAAGTCATCATTTTTGCACCTGCGAATTTATATGATCTATTTTACAGGGCTAATCCCATGCCTCCAATGATACACTGAAAAGGACTGATCCTTGAGCACAGGGATCCAGTGAGCTTGATCAAAGCTGAAACAGAATCATAAGCTCTTGCTTTGGACTGCATAGTTGATCTGCAACAACTCAATAAAGTAATTTCCTCTCCAGAATCTTCCAAGGTCCCTGTTGTCTATTAACTAATTTTCAGACCAAACAAGAGAAAAATTTCAAAAGCTTTCTTATCCAGGCACATTACTTATGAAACTGACAGAAACACTCCCAGTACTGATAATTCCATCTTTCCAATAGCCCATTTCTTTTAAGGCACCCCAAAACTTTGAAACAAAGAAATTGGTGAAATTCTCTATTTTCTGTATCGTGAGAAAGGAAAAGAGTTAAAGACTTCCTCAAGCCTACTGGGATTTTTTTCATGTTCTCAAGCAAGAGGTACTCATAACATGATGAATGACAGGAAAGAATTCTAACAGGGAGAGAAATAACA
This sequence comes from Xenops minutus, assembly GCA_035221455.1. NCBI lineage: Eukaryota > Metazoa > Chordata > Aves > Passeriformes > Furnariidae > Xenops > Xenops minutus. Next base: position 11,824,974 of record JAWWEE010000004.1, read on the forward strand.
ATTTATTACAGAAGAGAAATGATTAAGGAGCATGACAGGGAGAAGAAATATGATTTCAGAAAAGACACCCAAGGATGTGTTTTAGAAAGGTGCTCCTGCTTCCTGACGGTCAGTGTTCTCAAAAGGTGTTTACAGAGAGATAGGGTGCAGATAAGCAAAGTGTCACGTGAGCCAGGGCAGTGACAAGATTAAAGTAGGGCAAGAGGCATAAAGCGTTGCAGGAATACATTTCTGCAATATAACTTAGTCGCAACCCCCAGCATAACTCTGGAACAGGACATTTTTTGAAATTTGAAGTCTGATGTAATTTTGAATGTGACTCAGTTGACTCAGACATGAATTCAGAACTGCAGTTTTCCTCTGGGGAATTTCGGTCAACAGTATCAAATGGATTATGCTCATTAGAACTAAAATTGAATGTAATTTAATGAGGAATCCAAGTATAAAATCACTTTGCCAGCACACGTCAACAATATTTATTCTACAGCTTTGGTATTCATGAGAATACAGAAGAGAAAGTGTATGATTTGGATCTTAAAGAATACCAAAGTAAAACCAAATTAGCTTAAGTGAAATTATGATAGGGAGGAAAAAGTGTGGTGTTGATCCAACTTTAAAAGCAAAGCATGAGAATACAAAAAACTCTGATTTGGCATGTGGCACTGCAGAGACCGGGTCCCAGAATACTTTGCAAATCTTGATAACAAGGTCCATTGCTAATATAATTTTTGTGTGTCTGTTTGACTCCTTTGCAACCTAAGTGGACTACACTAATACAGTTGCCAAGTAAACTTGGTCTTTGGAAACTATTGCAGATTCTAGAGAACAGTACATGTTGACTTTGGAAAGCTCATGGGAAGCCATGGAAGATGAGAAATAGAAGGACACCAGTGGTGGTAGGACTTGATTCAAAGTAGAGGAAGAACAGAGCTAAGGAGGCTACATGCAACATACATGAATTTTTCTTTTGGATCTTTTTTTCTAGGTGTTCAGCTATAGTCCTCAATATCCAGCAATACTGCCTTTTTTGCAGGTGGTCCAAAGGATTTATAAACAATATTAAAATTACTCACATAGTGGTTATCAATAAATTTTCTACAATTACGCCTAATAAGTTCACTGGGTTATTGGTGTTTTTCCTCAATATTTATGATGTCTGTAAGGGGTTTAATGGTGACTATATTGCCTTAATAAGCTTATTGAGAGAGCCTTTCAGATAATTTGAGAAACCTTTTGAACACTGAAGAACAGTACATTGCAAACACAAGAATGAATATTTTAAAGAGTTAAGTTCATATGGAGCTTTCTTTTCACTATTCCCATGGTCTAATGTAATACTGAGCAGACCCTGCTGGGGGATAATTTACTGGACCACATCCTGCTGCCAGTGAAATTAATGACATAAAAGTCACTGACGTCAGTAGGCTGTGGAAAACTACTGGGTTAATGAGAAAGGCAAGTGAAGAAGAAGTTTCCAAGAAAAAAAAAAGAGTTTCAAATACAGTCTATCTAAATGTGTTTTTTTGCACAAAATATTATACAAGATCAAAAATGATGGAAAAAATATCATTGAGTTCTCTGTGTAAATAACTTGAATTTTTTATTCAGACAACATGCCAATGTGAAGCCCAGGGGCTTAAAGCAATTTTCCAAATTTTACAAGATTTATAATATTATTGGATTTGTGTTTTAAAGGATGCCAGGAAAACATAATGGGATTTATAGATGAAAAAGTGTTTTGGGCTTTTTGTTTGTTTGGGTTTTTTTAAACAACATTTTCTTCCTATACAGAAAGGATACTTTGAAAGACAGCACTCATATAATCCACCTGCTTTGTTGCTACCTAATTTAATTACAGCATGTGCATTTACTGCTGCACAGACACTCATTGAATACTGCAGGCAATATCTCAGGAATACACATTTCTTTAAAGATTATTTTTTTCCCAGTAAATGATGAAAAATTTGGAGACTTTAGAGACGAGACTGACCAAATGACAAAGTTATCATGGCTAAATGGCAATGTTGCATTCAAGTTTGATATACAAGGCATTTCCTGAATAGCTGCACTGTCTTGAGAAATGCCAGTGTGGGTGTGCGGAGCAGGTTGTCCAGATGGTGAGTTTGGTCAGGAGTTGTTTTTATTGTTGTTGGGTTTTTTGTTTGATGGAGGATACAGGAATGTGTAGCTGAATATTGGTAGGATATTTGCATGGTACAATTGTAGAATAAAATCAATTTTCCATTCTTACCTTAAAAATACAACTAGTATGTATTTTACTGTTCACAAATGTAATTGTGGTTGGATGGAATCAACTATCAGCTGCATGTAATCGTAACTCTACTAGTCCATTGAAAATATATTAGGGATTTTCAAAAGCAAAAAAAAAAAGTGAAAGGCTGCTATATCCCTTTCAAACTCCATTTTGATTTGAGCTAGTAATTCTGTATTAAAACACTTGTACATTTGTGTTCATTAACATGACAATGCCATTGGTTTAGGATTGATTAGGCTTACTAAGAAACTTGGGCATTGACGGAAGCCTTCCCTGGTCACAGAGGGCTAGAAATCGGATCCAGTGTTTGAACAAACACTCTTTTGCATCAGGTAACATTGTTTATTAAGTAAAATGTGAATGAATTTTGTTTAGCATTGATATGGTACATTTTTGTATAGAGAGCATTAAATTCTTTTAGAAACTTCAAAACATACTGATACAGAAAGGAAGAATGATTTGTGAATTTTAGGGCCATGATGCAGTTGGAAGCTAGAGGAATCTGATAATATTTTAGGGGAAAAAAAACCCCCAAACTCAACCAAACAGAAAGTTTCTTTTGTTGTATTCCATATCCTAATAAAGTGCAAATTTTACCCTGTCATATATAAAAATTTAATACTGGATGGTTATAAAATTATGACCTACAATAGGAAAACACCAGGGCAGCTACAGCTACAAAATTACATAATTTGTTATTACTGTGACAAGCATGAGAAAATGCTTTGAGTTATCAATTTTAGATATAAGATTTTTGTAATGTTGTTTGCATATTTTACATGAAAAATGTCATGAGGAAAAGTCTTATGGTAGTGGATTTATCAAAGAGCTATGAAAGCTTTTCATTGCACTGGACACATCTCTGTGATAGACTTTTGATGATATGATGACATATAATATGAAGAGTTAGTCTTGGGGTGAAACTTGTCATATTGATTCACACCATACAGAAATTTTTCTTTTTTCCCCCTTTTATAAATTTCAAAGTAAATGATTTCTTCCTTCACTTCAAGTAACAAACAAGGTTGACAACCCCAAAGTTAAACAGAATGATTTGTGTATTTTCAGTGCTCGCCAATTCATGAAAATGGGGTTTCCGTAGAAGTGAATAGAATAATGAATACGGGATATATTCTGGGCTCTCTGGCATTGAATGAAATTGATCAAACAGGTTGATAGCCTTAATGAATTGGCAAGTAACCTCATGAGAAAACTAGCAATGTACAGTTTGCAGTTTGGTCTCTGGTGCCAGCCATTGGTGGTGGGAGGGCCCATGGTTGCAGCCCTCTGCCCCTGGAGCTGTACGTCCTGTGAGCTCAGCCCTCAACTACCTTGCTCTTACACAGACAAGCTGAAATTCAAAAGAATTTTGTTCTGATTTTGGATCAAAATCTGACAGTTAGATCTACATCATCCAAGGCTTTCTACTGGTGCCTTGCTACAAGCAGAGCATTTGAGGCTCTTGTTCCTCTGCTTTTGTAGCGGTGACCACAGTCCTGGCTCCTCACATAGGGTAATCTGTGATGTGGCCAGGGCACTTTGTGGGCTCTGACCTGGCAAACCAGCCATGCTTGCCAGAGAAGCAGCAGCCCTCCCAAGGCAATAGCAATCTGGCTGTTTCAGGCCAGAGTTGGATTTGTTAACCTGAGTTTTCCCTAAGCCATATAGGGACATGCATAGGCTGAATGGTGTGATCATCATCATTTTAAAGACGCTTGATGTTATTAAGGACTACAAGCAGCTCTTATACTGCAAAATATGCACATTTATTCAGTGCATTCCCCACATGACATAAGACGATGCAATTAAAATATCGACAATTAATTTTGCCCTAATCCAGGCCTATGGAAACCAGGGTTGTAGGCATCTGGGGCATGCTTGCTTGTCAAGATCAATGATGGCAGCACAGGGCTGGGCATCAGTACTGGACACAGTAGTCTGAAAAGTGAACAGCACTGGGTAGGAAGGAAATGCAGCTGGAGTGGCAGGGGAATACACTGATTCATTGCATCCGGCTGTTCTCTTTTGACAGTAGCCTCTGCTGGCAAAGCTGCTATGGAGGCCCCGGGGGAAACAAAAACTACCCTTCCCTAGTGTAACTCTCATGGGAGAACGGTGCTTGAAGTGCCTCCCTCAACCCCTCAAAAGCAAGGAAATGAAAGGCTTCCTGTAAAACAAATTCCAGTGCTACTCACCCTGCTGTGCTTAGCTTGTCTGGAGGTCTCAGAACAGTGGGTGATCTTACATACATTACTTCGGTGCTGCAGGATTGTGCATCTACAGCCATCAAAGCCCAAGTTAAGAACAGCAATACCATTAACAACCTTGCTTTTCCTTTCTTGTGATTTCTGTTAATGGCAATTTAACACAATTTGTTTATGATTCTCCAAAGATTCAGCATTTGAGCTCGGTCTAAATCAGCATGAAAGAGCAGATGCTTAGAATAACCACTTGAGACTGTACAACTGGGCTGGAAATCTCATTTAAATATGAATTTCTTTCATAATGGCCCTGATTCATCTTTGTCCTACACTGGGGCAGGGACCCATGCAGTTGCTGCATAGAAAATCTTGCCACTGCAAACTCTGTTTTGCTAAGATTTTGTAATTCCCTACCCTCTTGCAAGAGCTTTTCACAATGCCTTCTCAGAATGTTTTTATAGCTTGTCAGGAATTTTTGACTGGTTTGAATTTAGTGGCTCTGCAATTTGCTGATCTCCTAAAAGTTCTTAGTACAGCAAACAAATATTTTCTTTCACAGTCTTCTCAGGGTATGTGTATATGCAGAGATGATTTTGTTCTTTCATTTCTGGTGAACTAAAGGGCCTCACAAAAGAAATTCCCTTAGTTCCACTTTAAGGAACTGGGCAGAACAGTGTAAAAGGAGTAAAGAGAAGTTTCCTATATAGTAAAATCACACTCAGTTTGAGTTTCAGAGACTGGACAAAGTTTGGACAGGTTAATATATTATCTAAACTATTTCCCTTATCTCTTGCTGGTATTTCCAGACATTATAAATTAAACATGAAAAGCATTTATTATCAGGTAAGTGCCAGTGATGAAATTATCATTTGTTTAGCCACACAGAACAACCTGCCTTTTCAACACTTGTGAAATATCAAAAAAAGAAAATCTGTAATTTGTGATCACTCATACATGAAGAATGGGGTTGTGGTGGGGGTTATATCTTTGAAAGTACCCCTTCTTGACTGAAAACAACCTATTTACCTAGAGAAGCGTCTGCAAGGTGCTCAAATTAGTGAAACGTAAGGAAAGGGGAGAGTAAATAATTGAAGATGAGAATAAATATTGAGTGGCTCTGTCCCAGTTTTTCTCCAGCACTGCCTCCCCTGTACGTCTGGATAGCAGGGGACTGTGTGCAGTGCAGAGAGCATCAACACCCCCCACACTCCCCCAGAGGAGAACTTGTTACTGCACTGACCAACAGAGACTCAGCAAGAAAGCTTCAGAGCTGTGCAGCTGCAAGTAGAGAGCGTCTTTGTGTGTCCAAACCACAAATTAGTTATTCATTTTCTGGCTGACACCCCTACCCTGACCAGGTCATGAGAGGAAGACCTACAACTGCTTTGAAGGTTCACCCCTTCTACTGCAGGCAAAACTTAGAGCTGATGAAGCTTCCCCTGCTGATGTAGAAGCAGGGTCTCAGGGTACCTGTCAGGGGTGTGGGTGAAGAACACAGCCCACATTGTGGCTCAGGCATAAGGGACTGCCACTCACACTTCAAGGCAGCAGACCATGACTTCCTTGTACCTGGAGTGCTCCAGCCTCCCTTTTGTGTTTCTCCCAGGAAATCTAAACCTTAAGGAGTCTAGTATGGGCATCAGAGCTACAGAGTTCACTGTGTACTTTTGTCAAACCCAAGGTACAGTACTAAAGACAGGAGTAGCTTGCCGAAATTTGATTGCCAGTACTCTTCATGAAGTTGTTACATGCAGTGATCTAATGCTGCTTTATGAAACACATGGACCTATACTGCTCTAAGCTAATATTAAAGTTAGGTCTTTAGAAGAAGATAACACAATAGTAAATAACGGATTTATTTATCTTATTTTTAAGTCAATACTGTTTCATTCCTGTCAGAAATTACATGTGAACTATCTATTTTCTACAGTGGCCCACATAACTTGCATGTGACTTGATGACTGTGCTTTTTATATTAGCCCTATTTGTACATTATCCCATTTAAATGTTTTGGAATTCAATAGCTTCACTGCTGGATGGTAGACTAAATCACAAAAGGAAATAATTTCAATCTATAACTGAGGAAAGCCATTAATTGCTGGAAAACATTCAGTCTCCAAACCTGAAAATATCAAATATGGTCTGGCAAGGAGGAGACAATTAGGCTGAGGAATTCTACCCAGAGGGAAAACATGCCAGCATTACTTCAGCTAGACTAATGACTACAACAATAACCACTGAAGTATTTCCAGCTACTGTCAATGCTGCAAGTATTTAACTCCATGGTGAAAACATCTTAACTACTGACAGTGATATTCTCAGAGACTGACCCCAGTGGATCACTTGTGGGAAAAAAAAAATCACTGTAAAATCATACAGGGTTTGGTGTCATGTATTTCCCTCATTCCCCCTTTTTTTCCTTCTGATGTGAATTAAAGCTAAATTTAATGATGCAAGTGGAACTGGATGTTATAAAACTCAGAAGAAGTTAAGTCCCTGCTACTGCTCGGCTCAGGTAAAAGGCTGCAGATTTTTTGATGATTATAGTAATTTTCCCATGTAATAGCCAAATATCATCTCAGCAGAATTTGTTAATTTGGAAAGCGTCTAGCCCTCCTCCTTTCTGTAGCAATCTTTTCCAAAAATCAGACTGCTCTTAAGGCTAGATTTCCACTTTCATCTCTCCTTCCTGAAACCTACAGTTTTGAAGTGATGGAAACTATGGTCTCCTCATGCCAAATACTCTTGTTAGCTCTTTCTGGACCTTTGTTTCCAAGACACACAATCTGGAAAACTTTAGCTTCATGTCAAATGGCAGAATGAGTTAACTTACTCAGGTCCCTTAATGAATTTTGAGTGTGAGGGGAGTACATAGCATCCTAAATCAATCTAAAGTGACTTTTCCCTTGCTGACTACACTAACAATTCTACTCTTCAATAGTTACTACATCCTAGGTTGAAATATTCTGTTTATTCATAATCACTGTTGTCTACATAAATTTGTCATTTTCTAGTGAAGGTTTTTATTCTTAGGTACAGGTGCTAAGGACTCCATTATCCCAAAGATACAAAACACACTCAGTAGGCAAAAATATAAAAATTCCATTAAAAATATATCTAGAGTTTGGACAGAAGTAATACTTATAACAGGGAATAATGTTGAAATGTGGCACAACTCAGGACTGAAAACACTTTCAAGTTTGTCTACCATAATACAACCTGCCACATAAAGTGTTATTATGTGCATTTTATGCCTGGGAGTACTGACAGGTGGGAGGGTGTAGATATGTTGTAAAAATGCTGTGTATCTTTTGGCAACTGGAGATATGCCTGTGTGTCACAGCGGAGGACTGCACGGAGCTCAGAAGCAGGTCATACCACAGGAGTAATGCTACAGGAGTGCAGCTCTCTAGCCAGGCTAATTAGCACTTTAAATACAGCCACTATTAGCCTGGCCATCTCAGCACACTGCACAGCCACACTGCTCGCTAAATTGCTTGACCTGGTTTATCCAGAACTGTGCTGTGTCAGCCTAGCAGACTCTTGGAGGCAAAGCCCCAGTTACAAAACACAGAGAAAACGCTGCTGCCACTGATTAAAGTCAGGGGTATAATTTGCATACTAAGATGAGAGAAGCCACAGGAAAGGAGAACTGTCATGAGGTACTGAATAAAGGCATATAAAGCAACAGATTTCCACAGACTGCCATGCTGAGGATCTGTCAGAGAGGGAGGCACTGCAGAAACTTTCATTAGTATTGTTTACTGAGTATTAGTCAGCTGCAAAGGTGTCAATTGGAAATGCAAAAACTTGCTTCCTGAGGAAATCACTCAAAAATATGAAAAGTAGCTTCCCTTCGTTTATTGAAATAAACCTCTCAAAGTGAGTGCCTGAAAGTAAGTTCAAGAAAGCATAATCAAGTTAAATATTTTGATTTTCAAATAGAATGAACTTGTAAAAGCATTGGGTAGATTTCTACAGCATATTAAGTATCCCTGAAAATTGGGCCATCTATTAGAAAAGTGGAGAAGTGCTGCAAGCTGCAGTAAAGATGGTTACTTTGTTTTTAATCCAGGAGAATATTGCATCATGTATCCAGTGTTTTGTCCATCAAAAGAAGTCATTGCCTTGTGTACTCTGAACCTGTCTCGGAATGTACCAGCACAGGCAGTTCTATAGGATATCCTCAGTTTTGCTCTGGAAGTCCTAGCTCAGTCAAAGTACTGAAAAATCCCGGTTTCAGTTTGTTGGGAAAGGTTCTCTGTGCTGGTTTTGTTGGAAACTTACGTTATATCAAGCATTAAAGATTTCATTTGGAGTATGTTTACATCTCAAATCTAAATTCAGACTATAGACACAGAAAAGTAGTGTTTAAAAAGACATTTATTTTCAAATGGTCAAGCCGTTAAATATGAAAATAATTAGTTAGAGCTCAAATTCTTACTCCAGCTGCCTAAGCTCCAGATCAGGCACTGTAAAGTTGACCTCCAGGACCTCCTCCAGAGACCCACTGAAAGATCTGGGATAAGAAACAGCTGGAGCAAGGGAAAGGGCATGCTGGGGGATGCGAGAGCATGCCATGTTTTGGAAAGGCTATTTTACAGAGGGCTGAGTATTGTTCAGAAGAGTGCTCAAATCTACCTACAAATTTGAGTAAAGAAAGGTCATGCCTTTCCTCTTTACTGGTGACATCCGTGTTACATCTGTTAGAGGCAAGTGGCAGAGTCACCCTGTGAGTTAAGGCTTAGGAAAAAAGGAAAAATTGTTTTCTAAGCAGGCTCTACTTTTAGGCCATTAAACTGCAAGATAATGATGGGTTTCTTGAGGAGCAATGAATTTCTTTAGAACTTCATTTGGTGCCTGTTTTAGCCACAGGCTGCTCTGTTGTGATATTTTATGTTTAAACATACCCTACTCTGACAAGCCACTGAAGTCTCTAAAGTCTTCTCATCTTTATTGCAGACAGTACTTTGATCACAATGCCAGAAAAGGTCAACACAAGAACTTCAGAATTAGACTTGTTTACATCCAACATAAAATACAAATAAATGAATGTGGCAAGGACATCCCAGGCAAATTAAATAAGGCCATGTTTTCCTAGTTCCACTCAAAATGTTTTTGTTTTTGGCAACCATTGTGCAAGCAATGTCATCATGAAATCCAATGAAATTCACTTATTGAAGTGCTTTCCCCCTCAAAATGTTTCATCAATCATAGCCCAGAACGGCTCTGTCATAGGATAATTGCAACTTGGCATACCAACAAAGAGCATCCAAATGTCCTCAGCTTCCTTATCTATATAATGGGCAGGGATGACAGTCATTTTATTAGTTGAGATATTGTTACCCCCATCAGATAAAGTAGCGTGTTTTGTTGCTTTGATGTTTTCTGTCACCAGAGCAGAGCTGTTGTTTTCAACTGCATGTTTAGAGAAGGACTGTAGTAGCAGCTTATGTTCCCACACAACACTTCTGCCTACAAACACCTCAGAGAAGTGAGTTGAGGTGTGTTCCAATTGCACTTTATCAGAAAGAGATGGGAACAGCAAAAAAAGTTTCTGCTGCAGTTATTTCTGGTGAAAACAAAGTTGTGGAGTCATCTCTTGTTTATTTTTTTTCCTTTGAGGAAAAAAGATCCCAAGAGTGAATCCCCTCTGAAAGCAGATAGCTGAGAAGCCATCCAAAAATGGTTTCAGCCATTCCTGTTCTACTGTCTCCACTTACAGTATTATTAATCCACAGAATATTTGGTAAACTAAAATAACATTTGAGTTAGCTGCTTATATTTAATGATTCTCCACAATAACAACTATTATATCACTCAGAAATATGTATCTTGCTTCCACATGCTTGGTTAGATCATGCAGACTTTGAAGGCTAACAAAAAATCTGTCATGCAGAGCAATATGCAAACCCATTTAATTTTCTATTTAAATTCTTCCTGACAGAGTGGACTTTTCTTGAATTTCAAAATAGCAAGCCTGTTAACCAAACTGCGAAGGTGGAAAATTCTGCTTGTCGACACCAGGCTTATCTTGCTCTACTGTCACTTGGGCAAGAATTATATGAAGTGCTGCAGACATAATTTAATAATTCAACATTTGCCAACTACTACTGAAGACTTCCCATCTATAGTAAACATGGGAAAGTGCACTGGACTCTCCAAGGGACTGCGTGACAAATACTGTCCACATCTTTTATGGCCCTAGCATACCACTTTCTGCCAAGGGATGTTGTTGGAATGATAATGGGTACAGCACGATTAGAAGTCATCACCCCAACAGGAAATCTCATCTTTGGTGGCTGCTCAACAAGGGGTTTTCCCTGATAACAAAATGTGAAGTAAGCAATTGTAAACTATTCTGGCAAATACTGGCATCTCTGTTGACCTTCATGGTTCTACACATGCAAAATGCCTCTAGAGAGTCATTTTCACTGATGCTGAATCCAACAGTTTCACCATAATGACACTGCTCCCTGCTGTGCCTCCCTGTCCCCAACACCCAGCCTCCAAGTAACTCCCAGATACAAAAGACTAGTTCTTTCCTTTATGCAGCAGCTTTCTTTCTTGATTTTCCACCTCCATCCATGCTCCTGAAGCCACCTCCACAACTGGAGGTTATGAGCAGGACACACCCTTGAATATATGACCTTGAGAGACTTACGGATTTCATGTTCATTTATTGACTTTCCTATAGACTGTGGGTGGAAACCTGTGGAAGCCTGTAGAATCACTTAGCCTTCCTTTGTCTCAGTCCCCCAGCTACAAAATCCTTTAGTTTACCTTGTCCGTTTTGATTTAAACAAAACAGGCTCAAAGCCCAAAGGTCAAATTTGCTTTGATAGCAATATGAACTCATTTGGCACCTTGATCTTGTTTGAGTAAGCTTAAACCACATAATTATTTGTAAGAAATGAAACAAACTGAAACTTCCTTTCAAACACTGCTCTCCAGAATGTTTTTACTTTGAACAAAGGATGGTGCAGGATTGAGTTGCATAGTTAGAAAGGTACCTTATTGCCCATTCAAAAGCAGAGTTAAAAAGGAAATTCTGTCATGGACTTAAGTGGTTGGGGGATTTAACCTTGAATACACTTTTGGTATCACAGAGAAGTTACATGTTGCTTGTACTTGTCTCTAAGCCCTGTACTGTTGTTTCCCTTGTTGAAGACACAGAGGGGAGGTCTTCCATCCCGTTCAGCAGATGCCCTCCTTGCAGTAACCTTCTCAAGCAGATTAAAGCCTTCCTTCAAGCAAAGTTTCTTCTCCTATGGACAAATTTTTCTAGTGTAGAATTTGAGGCAAAAATTGCACACAAAAAGATTGTTTTAATAGTCTGTTTTGAGCAGAATTGCTTGCTATTTTTAAGCACCTCAAGACTACAGTGCTCAGCCTTTGAAATGCCTCCAGTATATGAAATGAATACTTTTACAATAGTCAGTATTTCTTTTTACTTAAAGCTTTAACTCCTGAAATCACATTAACAACTCTAATACTTAGAGCTTATACAAAACAAACCAAATCCCAAGTATCAGACTCCTAGCAAAAGAAAGCACTTCTTTTAAAAAAAGAAAATCACATATTTTCACATTTCCACTTTCTCAGTTTGCAGGGTACATGCATACATGAGACCTGACTCACAGATACACAACTTGGCAAAAAAGGTACTGCAAATCTAGTGATCCTATCACTTTTCTCATGAAATTCTTTGGTTTTCCAATTTTGCAGACACATCCAGGACATACCAGCTATTTGATTTCTTGAACATTAATAAAATATTAATAGCTAAATAATTTTGCCTCCTCATTTTTTTGATGCATTTCTGAAAACCTCCTCACAAGAAATTGACAGATGATAAAATAACATTAAAGAAAACAGAGACCAGCAAGTAGTCAAGGGAAAGTCAAGGGCAGAGAAATACTCATTTCATTATCTGTCCATATTTCTTCAAACAACAGATGCTGCCACACATCAGACTTGCAGCTCTGACTAACACCTATTGACAGACTTAGCTCATGCCTGCCTACCTGCTTCACAGAGAAGGTAACTGTGTAAGGGTCCTACCTTGCTGTCTGCATTTAAAAACATGGAAGCACTTACCCTTCCTGCTTTTTTTCCTTCTGCTGGTGCTGCTCACTGCCATGATTCCCTGAAAAACACTGTCAGTGGAAATCTCAGTGCTATTTCCACTTCCTTCCCTTTTAATAGCTGGTTCAAGAAAAGGGTAGTAGATTGGCATCTGGAGCATTGGGGCCCAGGAAACTACTCAGCTGCAATTGAAATCTTGTGTGTGTCAGGTGTGACGAATTTGGAGAAAAAATCAGAAACTTGCACAAACGAACAGCAACTGCCGAAATCACAGCACAGTAATGAGAGGGGCTCTTCAATGAACAGAGTGCTCCTTGGCCATTTATAAAGGATTATTCAATTATCTAATAATGAAACCTTTAGATAATGAAATATTTTTTTTGAAAGGTGGAGGGGGAAAAACAGCAACAAGGACTTTGCTTGAGCAGATGTAAAAATGACACATCTGCCTCCCTTGACACTACCACATTGGCTGTTTCAATATGTTTCATTTGTTCTCCTGCCAATTGCTGATCTCTTGTCAATTTACTCTCAAACTTGGAAGAAAATTAAATGGTTTGATGACATATTGGTTTCTGTATTTTATCTTTGAAATGCAAAATATATATTTCAATGATCTTAGAAATGTTTCATGTCTTTGAAGACTTTGCAGTTGTGAGATGTTGGACTTGATCTCCATCTGGAACAAAAGAGCATAACTCCATCTAACTAAATTAAGCTGGGCAGCTTATCACAGCTGGTGATCTTGTCGGTAGTTTTTCCCAGATTAACACAGAACAAATTGTATACTTATTGAGAAATTTGCAGTGTGAAAGGTGGTGACTCCCTACATGCTTTAGGCATGCTTGAAAATACCTATACTAGATGATTGCCTAAAAATGCTTCCTAATAGCCTTAAATACTCAAAATGAAATGACAGAACTGTCATCACAGCAAATCACATAGGGAAAGAAAAATGATACCAGCATTAACTTCATCAGCCACCTGCTCTATAAAGGTTATTAAAATGATGGAAACAGTATGTTGACTATTCCATACATGCAGGCTAGGACCCCCAGCATGTCCAGTATTCCATACTATCAGTTGTAATTTATATGCCTATAAATTTATACTATACTATAATTCATACAATATTTCTCAAAATGCTGAATGGAAAAGACTGGCTACTGACTGGGGTACTCTTAATTCCTTGCTCTGTGACTACTTCTTTAATCACAACTTGACAAAAAGTTTTTTTTCACCAAAAGAACTTTGGCAAATTTCTGTGCTGCGCTCCTTGATATACTCTGGACTACCTTGACCCTGCCAGCAAAAAGAATACCAGTCTCTGGTTTTTAATGATGCCTCAGTTCCACAGAGAACTCTTTTCCAAGGTCTTATAAACACCTATGGGACTCTGTTCTATGATTAAGGGAGTTGCAGTCACTTTTATTCAAACACAAAAAAACCCCCCAGAAGACAAGGAGGTAGTGGCAATGTCCTCTTCATTAGCAGTGCTTTAGTATGCAGAAGTTTAGAGGCAGTCCTAAACAAATGTGCTCTCCCTTGGTCCTAAAAAGCACCCTGATCACCCAGCTGCAGGCAATGCCTAAGCACAACTGCACTTCATCCTTCCTACTGATGCTACTTCAGTTGGCAAGAGCAATTCAATCACCCCGAGCCCATGAGCACATCTCTCCAGCCAGGCAGGTAATGTCTCATGTGGTAATCTTGATTTCAGGTTCCTGCCCTAGGGATGCCTAATGTATTTTATCCAAGAATTGTTTAAAGTAAAATAATCTGTCATATAAATGAATGGAAAAAAGGCTCATTTTAAGAGCCATTGTCTCTATGGCCGACCAGTATATATGAAGGTGCTTACATTTAGGCATTTTTGACTGAAAACAATGGCTTCCCTCTCTTTATGCTAAGTTTACCCATCTGTAAAGCAGACACATCACAGTTTACCTAACTTAGAGAAATGAGATAATACAACTTCGGCAAAAAAAAGAAAGGCTCCATCGCATTGCTTTACTAGACATAAAAAGGTAATATGAATACATGATTTAAAATCAACATTAAGATAGTATAGACTCCAGGACATTTCTGATATTTCTTTGGCTGGATAATGTAATTCATTTTCTATAGGGTTCCTTGAAGTGCTTAATACTCCAGAAAGCCAATGTTACAAGATGTGCATAGCTAATCTGCTGAGAAAAGAAATCATAAACAACACTTTATCCTGCATTATTTTATTCATGAGAGTATTATTCCAATTGGTGCAATCTTGAAGTATGGATTGGATCTTGGGATCATGTAGTCATGCCAACACATCCCAAGTTAGTGCTTTAAACATTCTTTAATTCCAGAGTATGAAAGTGCTGCAAAATCTTTTAAGGCTGTTTAAATAGCTGGTTTAAAACATCCTTATATTTTCTTTTCTTTCTTCTTTTGTTTTTGCATGAGGAAAAAAAATCTCATCACACTATTACCCATACTTTCCTAAGTGAGTAGGCTGAGCAGAGTATTAACTTCAGTAGCAGTTAGTTTCCAGGGTGGAAGTAACAGCATCTGCCTCTGATTGTCCCAGCACAGGAAGCATGACTTTTGGGAGCTCTAAAAGCAGGCACTCAGCACTGCCAAAACCAGTAATCTGTGGAGCAAGTTCATGTTACTTTTTTATTCCAGAAGCTGGATTGAAATTTTTATAACACGTACAAAGTGCCCCCACATTCCTTACAAATCAGCCATCAAGTATTTTCGTGGCATTCTTTTCACAGGATAATCCTTGATGAGGTACAAAATGAAACCTGTTGTCTCTGACAAATGCCTTCTGAATTCCAAGGTAAAGCATGGGTAAGCAACACAAAGACACGGAAGATTTCCTAGGAGTGACAAGAGTTGACAGGAAGGAAAACTAGTTTCTTTAGAAGCCTTCTCAGAAGTCATCTCCAAACATAAGTTAAATGTATGAATCCACACTTGTGCAGTATATATGTTAGTACCAAAACTTCATTAGATACCACCCCTAGAAATTATTTAAGAGAGATAGATTCCAAGGTCATGCAGACATTGGCCAGAAGATCTTGCTAGACTGGATGCTGAGAGCTGTCTCCCATGTCAGTGCTGGATACTAAGCCACTGGTAAATGTCTGTCTTGACACAGATTTATTTTGTATGTGCTTGAAACTGAACCATGTCACATATTCGGCAGGAAATGTAATCCCTTCACAAAGAGGATTTGATCCTTGGCGTGATCTTGCCGTTCTCGGGCAGGAATAGCTCTTGGTAAAGCCAGTGCAAGGTCTGTCCCCTTATTTCCATTTGAGCAAGGGGTAAGCTCCAAACATGGGCTTATGAGAGCAAAAGCTCATGTTTCCACTAATCCACATGGCCCAAATAGCATGAGAAGAGACGGGCTACAGATATAAACTGCAAAGTGCACACACATGATGCCTACATCTGAATTTATGCAGAGAAACTGGATTCTTTTCTAAACTATTTTCCAAAGCCCCAAGTGGCATTTGATGCAAACAGCACCACAGACATTACTATGAAAGAGAGCAAGGCATGGCTTCTGGTTTGAACAGCACCAGACACAATCACTGAATGAATGACAGCTCCCCTAGAGCTGGCAGCTACAGAATTCCCCTGTCAAACTGACTTTCAGTTTTGAGACTCTCTTTGACTTCCCCTGCTCCTTTCTTCGGACATCAAGGCAGTCCTCTTCCCCCTACTATTAGCCACACCATGCCTTTCTGTACCTTTCTTTTGACTGTATCTTCTAGACTGTAGCTAGTCCAATCTCTCTACCATTCTTTGTGTTCTGTTGGCACCCTCACATGAGATGTCCCATTGCTAAGTGTATGTGTTGGGATTTGCTACCCCCATTTGCCTTAAAACATTAGGTGTGAATATCAACAACTGCTGAAAGTACAGTATCTAGACTGTAGTATAGCATTTGATGCAATGGCTCACAAAATCTTATTAGAAAAATACTTTATAATGTCTTGAATAAGAGCACTGTCATGTGGATTGAAAACTGGATGAAGGAATGTAAACAAAGGATAATGAGTCATGACAAACAGCACTGCACTGAGCTATGAAGAGGTATCCAGTTGGGTTTCCCCAGGAACTGGTATTAAGCCTAGTTTTATTTTACATATTTATTAACACTCTGGAAAAAGAGATAAACATTCTGAGAATTAAATTCATGGATGATACTAAATTACTAGATGTTGTTAAAATCAATGAGGACAGAGATATTTGATATAGGGAAAGTAGAGAGGATGGGACTGGGAAGAGTCAATGACCAGGTTTACCTATACAAGTATGTGAGGAAAGGGTTTATATACCATCTACAGAGCAGACAAAAACAATTTACATCTGGTCTGTCAAATGCTGAAACAAAGAAATAAAACCAAAACAAGCTAGGAGATAATTATTAATTATAACATTTCTCCCCAAAGATTTTTTCTCTAGCCTCAATAAATTTCTATGTTTGGGATTTTCTAGGATTTTGTGTGGTTTCATGCCACAAAGTAGCATACAACAAGGTAATGAAAAGTCATCTGTCTTCACAACAACATATTATGCCTCTTTTCTGAGGAGAAATCAGTGGTAAAAATATCACCATTTCTTTTGTGTGCTTTGTATACCGATACCATTAATAGCAGGAGAACAGAATTAGTTAAAACTGACACAGAAGCAATAAATTCTTTCAGGAATTTTACTCTCCACAAACAAAGTACAAATTGTGAATGTTTGAGGGTCTGATTTCAAACACAGAGTAGATTCTGGCAATGATTGCCATAAGAGATAAAATGAATCAGCTTTTTGAAATACCTATCGCTTCTAGTGGCTACTGTTTTTTCATATAAGTATGCCCAAAGAGACTACTCAGGGAGCAAGGTTAAATATTGGTTGTTGTAGTGTCCAAGTAAATATACATTTTGGTTTTGTACGATGCTATTGCTTGTATGACATAAACCAGGAATGTGTGGATGTTTTGTTTTTTAAGGAAATGTTACATCTCAAAATTCTTAGGACTGGCAAGGGAAAAATATCTGGGCCTGAATCTCATTTGGTGAAAACTGGTGTAATTACTTTGAATTTAGAGAATGCCTTTCAAATATGATAAAAAGTATTTTGAATGGGTTCTATTATATTATAATTTTCTCTCGTCTCAAGAATTTAACACATCTTTTCTGTGGAATATTTGCAGAGACACTTTCTTCCACCAAAATTTTTACAGAAGTTAAACCCAAATTTGCCTAGAAAAGTTATGTTGAGCTAGTTTTTGGCAGCAATCTGGCAGCATCTTTATATCTGCACAGCATTGTGATTATCTCACAAATTCACAATACTTTAATTCTGAACTATACTATTTTCCATAGAGGCAATATCTTCAGTGCTAGTCTGAATGCTCTGAATGTTAAGTGTCTCACTCTGGCTGAATTCCCTACATTTTCTGTCTGTGGACACGTAGCACATGGCTCTTGATTACTACTTTTAAATTGATCTGTGTCTGCTATGAAAATATATTGCTTCATAAAAGTCTTTCAGAGTATCAACTTCCAAATTAATGATTTTTTCTCTCAAGCTCTGACTTTGAGAGCTTACAGTACAGAATCACGCAGTCCAGCTACTTGAATCAAATTGAAATCCATCCATCTGCAATTTAGATCCAAATTCTTTCAGTGCTCTTGGCTCATCTCTAGGTAAAGAGCAGCTGTTGTCCTGTTAAAGTGACTGTAAATAATTCTAACTTCAAGCTTCAACAGCGAAATTCACCCTGCTTCACTGGGGACCACTTAATCCCCAGGATGTTCCTGGGTTTGGTCTTTGGCTGGTGGAAGCTGCATACCGGTGCTGCAATCAACAGAGCTGTGCTGCTCTACACCCGGTGGAGGTCTGGCCCTGGCAGAGTCAGTGCCCAGAAGTGCCCTGATGTGTGCCAGGTCTGCAGGGCACTGTGCCCTTCTGGGTACAGAGCGATGTGGGGACATGATGCTGAGCCAGAAACCCTGGCTTGTATTAATTGCCCAGGGCTCTTGCACCCATACACTGCAGGTGAGGAGGTGAAAAAGGCCAGGGTTTCTTTCTCTTGTGGTTTTCTCATTTTTCATGCCAGATAAGCCTGTCACTGTGCTTTTTTAGGGGTTACATGTGTTCTGTAACACAAACAGTACCACACTAGAGAAAGACTTGTTTACAGTAGAGATTCAATAAAGTGTTTAAAGGAAAAATTTTCCAGTGAAAAGAAATGGGCCCTAACCAAGAAGGAAGGTACTTGTGAAAGCAGCTATATCAGAATAGAAAATGAATCATGATGTGATGTAGCACTATATGAAAGAATGTTTTGAATGGAGCTGTCAGCAAGTATTTTAATAGCAAGTCTTCAATTTCTGCTTTATGGGGTTTTTAACCACCAAGAAGGAAACATAAGTAACAAGGAGGGATTTAGGAATTGTTTAGTGTTTGGCTGTTTAAAGAAAGAAAAGAGCCCTCCACACGAATTGGAACTAATGAAAATTGCCATTATGGGTTTTTTTTACACCATTTGTGGATGTTAAACACTGTAATAATGCAAGGTCCTTATGATTTTCTAAACCTTCTCAATAAGGAGGATTTTATCTACTTATTTAATTACCGAATCTCTGATGGCAAGGAGCTGATACCACCAGGATCTCCTGCTCATTCACATTACTTCCTCTCTCTAATTAAAGGGTCTTTACAGTTAAAAATAAAGAAATAAATCAATCAAAAGCCCAAACTGCCAACAGATGACAGGAAAATAAAAAGCACTTCAGGGACAGATTTTTCAATTGCTCTGCACCCGCAACCGGGAGCATGCTTTTGAAACAACTTAGTCCTCCTTTAGGCACCTAGGATAGAGCCAGACAGTTCAACAGTACTCAACATATATTTCTTTGGAAAATCTACCCCTAACTGTGGCTTTGTGTCCTACAGCCATTGTGGCTTGCCAGACTCACTCGTAAGTCACCTACCTCCCTGTTGGAGGAATGTCACCAGCATCACCCCTTCTGCAGGAAACTATAATAAAATACCTTACTGTACTCATCCGTGCTCTTGTCATTGCTTACTGCTACAAGAGCAGAGGCAGCAGGTCTATTTTTACCACACTCCCAGTGAAAGCAGCAATAGTCTTGCTCTTGGATTTCTCTTGCAGCACTCAAAGCCAGATGTCTATATTGCAGCACAGACCCCTTACTAGATTGAATATCAGGCTCAAAATGGAATGTTGCTATCTGCATGGCATTCCTTGGGGGTAATGTGCCATTGTCAGGCTAAAAGTTTTCTGAATGTCCATCAGTCTACGGTCAAAACTTGAGTAATAATTCAAGAGCACTTTACAGCTAATAAAATCTGTGATAGCTTTCTCTGAGAACAAAGCCCAGAATTTTTTTAGCACATCTCTCTGCTCCAACAAGAAGCATTTGGTGGTATTAACATAGTACCTGTTTATTCAAGAGGAAATATAGAAAGTTCAGTTAACAGTTCTTTTCTCTGCAGCTTACAGCTGTATAAATATTATCCCAGCCTCTCCTTTGACATCCGCCTAAACCTCAGACCTCATGTGCAAAATGATACAAGTAGAGCTCAACAATTCTGTGACCCACTGCTGTGTCCTGACGCACGGACTGAATATTTCACTTTTTGAGACCAGTGATGCTGTATGACGCATCCCCGAAGTGACCTCATTTTCTAAAGACAGTTTTACTATGAGCTTCCTAGGTTTAAACCATGGAGCTAAGTATGATGAAAGCTTTGTGGAATCACCGTACCAAGATTTGCATGACAACCCTAGAAAAGAAGCCAAATCATAGCTCTGCATCATTTACAGCTGCCATCCTGCATAGTTTTTTTGATCTGCTCAGATGAAAAGCTGTGTTAAGTTTTAGAAACTTCTCATCTCTGCTTTCAAGTCACTTTTGAAGGCTATTTGCCTTTTCCATTTTCTCTGTGGTAGCTAAGGAGATGGAATTCTTTCTGTATGCACCAGATATCTCTTACACAATGGGAGAGAAATATTGATATTTTTATATTGCACAGTGGGTCAGATTTATGAATTGATGCATGCTTCATCATCGTTCTAAATAATGGAATATTTTGGATAGGAACAAAGGGTCTAAAACTGTTTGTTTGAGTACCTCCAACTTCCTCTCCTGAACTTCTTACAGGCTGATTTTGGAAAGGGTGGAGCTTCCTCAGGCTCATTATTACCCACCAAAATGATTTATTAAAGAGAAAAAGTAAGGCAAAGCCTTTACTGTAATACAATTTTCCGCCTACTCCTTTTCCAAAACCACAAAGAACAAACGCAGGCCTCAGAGCTCCTATTTAGGCCTGCAGAGCTTAGCTGAACTTCTCTTTGAGTCCATGCCAACATCCTGAAGTTTCTCTGGGGTTTCTTTAGGGCCTCTGATGTTCCAAAGATCAGTGATGAAGACTCTCATGTGATGCATAGATCACTGCTGCAATAACTCCCTGCCACCCATGACATTCCTGATGCAAGTTATGAGCCAAGGCATGTTGCCCTCAGCCCTTTTGCACTTTAGGGTTATCCCAAACCCATTATAATATTAGGAAGGTAGTGAAAATCACTGTGCTCTGTCCCATCTGGGGACTGAACATGAGAAGATAGGACAGGTTTTGTGGGAGTGGACCCATGGCACCTCTGCATAGACGGGGCAGAAGAGAAACAGTGGTCTCCTGTTGTAGGCTGCATTCACCTTTTCTCTTAGTCTTCTATCAGTAAATTTCTGAGAATGAAAACCTCAGCCTAATTTCACATTTTTAAAAATTGAGATTCAGACACTTTGTCACAAATAAAAAGTAAATATATAAACATGCAAGTCACCATCTATGCTTATGTTCTCCATCACTGTAACTTATGTAGATTGCTGCCTGTGTGCATAGCTTTCATTACAAATAAAACATAAAAGCCAGTACATATCCTGAAGAGCTATTTTTCTCTATTGCAACACCATTACATGAAGCCTAGTAACATAAACAAAGATTAGGCTTGGCTGTTTTGAACAAATAACCATTTATTGTCAAGGCTTTTCAGGAGCTTTCATTTTCCTTTTTGAAAAACAAGATCCCGTGCCAACCTAACAAATGTGTAACATTAAGCAATAAGCAAAATAATGGGACACCCTGCCACACTAGTTTATAGACAACTTGCAGACTGTCAGAGTTGTGCAAATCCATGCTAAGACAGAAACCCAGTTAAATAAAGCAGACAT
Source organism: Xenops minutus (assembly GCA_035221455.1). Taxonomy (NCBI): domain Eukaryota; kingdom Metazoa; phylum Chordata; class Aves; order Passeriformes; family Furnariidae; genus Xenops; species Xenops minutus. The sequence continues at coordinate 11,846,789 of JAWWEE010000004.1, forward strand.
ATTAAATCAAAATCCCACCAGTGGAGTCCCTTGGGGCAGCAGCTGTTCCTAAATGCTGCAACTGGCCCTTCAAGTGGGACAGTACACAGTGGAACAGTCCAGGTGCAGAGCAGTCCATGTGCTGCTCTCTCCTCCCTGCCACTGGAACAGCACACAGCAGAGCACAACCAGAGAGCCTTTTCCCAGTTTCATTTCCTGGCACAGCAGCAAAAAGCACAGGACAGAGCTGTCTCAGCCCTAAAGCAGTAGGCCCACTTGTGGGGGGCTGATGAAATAAGAACCCCCAGCACCTCAGCCGCTCAGCCTGGTGTGTTTGCTCCAGCTGCTGCACCACAGCAGTTGAGGATCCGGCCTCTGGTGCTCACTAAATGTTAATGCCACCAGAAGTCTCCATTTTAAAGTAATTGTGAATCTCTTAAACTCAGCCCGAAGTAATCACACAACAACCTATCCCTTAGACAATGAGCAGAGATTATTCAGCTTCCTTGTACCCCAGTGAAACGGCAGCTTCCTTCCTGCCCGTGATTGTGGCTGTGATTAACTGCACAGTTCAAGGTGAAAGAAGAATGCGGTTCCAGGCATATATGGCTTCCTTTAACCTCAGCAAAACACAGTGCCAGATATTTCAATTAGTGTGTACCAAGGTCACAAAATCAATTTCTTATCACCGAAAAACACACATACTGTAAATTTCATTTTCAAGCTATAATCTCTAAATTAAATCTGTGTACCTAAAAAATATACAGTGCAAAATTGCAGTCCTTCAGCCCCCCTCCTTCTCCAGCAGCCCAGCAGCATTTTCACAAACATCACCTGGCTTTGTGCTCTATATTTAGAGCACAATGTTTGGTTAGATTCTAATCTTCTTGGACAACGTCATTATCTCTTTCTTTGGCAAATAGAGGACCAAAGTGTCAATTACCTTCTTAAACTCTTTTATACACACAGTGCTGAGCTGGGTTTGATATTCTGTCTGCCAACAGCTCAGTCGGCAATTTTTCAGTCATACACAGAAAAATTGTGCACCAGCATATCATCCTACACAAATTACACATTTCAAATGTGGTTACATACAACTTCACCACTGCTGGCCACTTTATTCCGGCAGAGGAAAACAAAGAAAAACAATTAAAAAAAGGCAAAAAAAAAAAAATAAAGGAAAGGTCACAAAGAGAACACTTTTCTGTCACTGAACTCTATGAATTCAATATAGAATTAGAGAGACAAAAGTAAAATGAGTATAACAGATTGGTGGGATATGACACATAAATCAGTGTAGCTGTGCAGAAATGGCATCGTCTCTTATATGTGTCATTCCTGCTGATACTTCCTTGGTTACATGGGCAGCACTGACTTCGCAGGCCCAAAGGCAGCTGCAATGTCTGACGGCTGCAGTGGCCTCTGCCATGTGCATGTCTACACACAGTCTCAAGGAAGTGTAATGTGTGGAAGCAATTTCTTTCCAATAAATCCTGGTCTTTCCTTAACAAAGCTAATTTCAACTGTACAACCACAGAATGAGTAAAATTGATAATTTTGAGATTGCCTTACATTTTTTAATAGAAAATTCAGCTTTTTGTTCACATGCCTACTTATATGTAGGTCCCTGTGCATTTAATATACCTGTATGAGTATACATGTCCTGGAAATACTTTCCATCCTTTTACTTCAGACCAGCAAATAAAAAGAATGTTTTGTTACTGTTGGACCTTCTGGGACCACTTCAGATGTTAGAGACACAGGAAGGGAATCATATCTGTCGTAAACACAAAGTAGGCAGACTCTGAAATTATAAGTTTAAAGCTCCTTAAATTAATTTTCCCACATCATCTAAACATGTAACATAAGCAGGATGAAAGGAGTATTTTCTCAAGAAAGGAAATTAGCACTATTTGGCAAGGGTTAAAACACATTTTGAATTAAACAAGTAAGAAACCATCCGTGTGCAGCTGATCAGCCTGAAAGTTTTGATACATTTTTGAAAGAGAAAAATAGCTCTTTTCTACTGCATCATCTACACACATTTAAAAAACTGTTTTTGTATGCAAACAAGACTAATTTAAAAGGGAGACTCGATACGATTAAAGATATAACAAGAGGAAGTTTTGTTTCTTTCTGGTCCTTTCAGAAAATGTGTTATTGTATTTTAGTGACACTCAAACTATCTTTACAACAAAATTAAAAAAAAACCAAAAAAAAAATATAATTTTTTTTTTTTTTTTTTTTTTTTTTTTTGGCTCAACTCTGTGAATGCAATGAATCTATCTAAAACATCCCTAAAATGGACTTTGTACAAGGCTCCTTAAACTCAGGGTCAATCTTACAAATGGTTATTGTGGGCTATATCTTTGGCTCAGGCGAACTATGTTTTCTGGCAGTAGGAAGAAGAGCTAACCCTCTGAAGATTCCTCTCTATCTCATTCAAGTGAGAAACTGGGAGGGATTTTTTTCATACGAGTGAGGAAACTGGATTTGGCACTTTGAATGCATAAAACGCTTTGAGTCACAATTTTATGGACTCAGCCATTTACAGAGGTGAGACAATTGGAATGAGACAGCCTCCACCGTGTCTTATTCAGCAGGATTGTACTGTTACTGCAAACAGCCTGAACTGTTTTCTGCCTGACTTATGTTCTGATGCATCACAGTCATTGTAACACACTATCCCCTTTCAAATTTCTGATCTACTCTTAAAAGTTTCAACTAAAATATACGTTCAAAACTAGGCAGTTACAATAAGCGATTTCCATTTTAAAAAGTAAATTCAAGTTGTTTTGACTAACACTGTTAGCCAAGTGTATGGCTATTTTCAGGAACATAAACATAGCTCCATCCTTTGTGACTGGAAAGCAACCATAGAACAGCTGGTTAGTCCCCAGCAGTCTGCATGCATCACAGCCATTGAGCCCTTCCCAAATTCACAAAAAAGTGTGACATCTTGCCCATGAAAATGCAGAAGCCATGCATAAAGCTGTAGGTCCCCAAATGGCCAGGAACACACTATGTTAACATTAACACCCACGCTTTCCCAGGCAAGTGGACTGTCATGCACCAGAATATCAAATCTTCCCAGCTAATTTGTCTAGACTTTTCGATTCCATGATCTGCCTACAAATTTAATCTGGAATGTGGGATCAAGATACCTCATCTGGGTAACATCTCATAGCTCAGCAGTTAACCTTTGCATTTCAAGAAAAGTCGAAAAACATTCAGCTACATTACGGACAAAGAAGACATATGAGGGAAGAAAACTTTCTGTCTCCTGGAGGAGAATCAAGAAGGATTTAATTAAATATAAGACCCATATATTCAACAAACAGGATGGTGCATCCTAGCAATTCTTGGGATCACCAAAAAGCCAGACACCTAAACCTGCAGTAGGAGATTTGAAGATTCCTGCCCTTTCACACAGCTCACGCTCTGTTTTTACTGTGCTCCACCCTGAAACCACGTAAAAGCTCCAGCAGAATTTAGATGCAAAGCAGCTGAGATTGGGAGATACAGGAGAAAGCAAAAGGGTAAGGAAGAGTGAGATGAGACCAGAGGCTAAGAGGAGCATGTCCAAAGGTCTGGGAACTGGTGGTCTGCTTGGGCCTCCTGTAAAGCACATCCCAAGTTTTTGAAGCTGTCAGACACTGATTTGAGCCCTGTTATTAGTGTTTGGCTAAGGCATATCTTTCTCCTGCTGTGCTATGCTAGAGCAGCTGCAATTTGCCTTTTTATAGCTTGTGGTAACTGAGAGCAGTGAAATGAATTTAGGAAGTGTGTGGATTGGATCTTCCGTATCAGTGATTTCAGACTATTCGGTAAACACAGAAGTGACATCCAGTGATGTATGCCTGCTGGTAAGAAAAAAAATTAATAACTTCTCCTCTGGTGAACCAGCATTTGGATTAGATCATTTTCTATTGATGAACACTTCTGGATAGAATAAAATGATTATATGCAGTGGCTTTACAGGGTCATGTTAATTTGAAAGCAAAAATTCCCTCAAAATTATACAACAGTTGGGTGGTACAGAATGGCAACAGTGACACCAGCGAATCAAAAATTCAGTGACTGCAATAAAAGGCAATGGTGGGACACAATGACATCACCCTAGATCAAGGAAACGAATTCCCACAGGAAAGCTCCTTTTTATAGTGGCAAAAGCCAGAGAGTTGGTCATTTGACCCTCAGTAAAACTAGAAAATATGTTTGTGTTCAGATATTGAGTAGGCTTTCAATTTGTTTCAGCTAGGTTTACCCAAATTCCCTGTGTTCTAAAAAGGATTTTGTATTTTGATATAAAATACCACTTTGCACTGATGTGTTTTTTGCCTGTGGAAAATGATAAATCTTCCTACACTTCCCTTTAGGAACAGAGTTAGTGCTTTGCTTTAGTACAAGGTTTACCTGACAGTCTAAATCCCTGCTCAATATTTCTGGAAGAGCTGTAACTATTTTACAAGTAAGGCTGATTAGTCTTGCAGTATAATTTGCAAGTGACATTTACAAGGGAATATTGTGTAGGGATATCTGAGAGGGTTATTGTGTTCAGGCTTTTCCTGCCTGCCTGCCTACCCTCCTGGAACAAACAGCACTGCTTCATTTTCCTTCCGTATTTTAGAAAGTTAAAGTAAACACTGTGATCACGCTGTTTACTTTAATTTCCTGCAGTGTGCCAGCAAAGCAGCAAATTGGCAGTCAGCAATCAAGAAGCAGCCAGTATTGAAACAGCAGAGCTGCTTAGGAAAGCATCACTGATGCCAACTCATTTTCCCTTTTGTTTTAAACATAAAATATTGGCTTCTATGAAGTTTTACTTCCACCCCAATCTTCTGTAAAAGATCTGAAATTTTGTTTGTTTCCTTTATTTTTCTTTTGGAAGAAAGCTGGGATTATGAGTAACACCCAGTTTATATGTCCGATTCTTTAGATCAATGCATTTACAAAAGTGGCGGATGTGATGCTATTTGTCTGTAAAATATCCATGGTATTTTTGCATAAAAGGAACTTAACTTGTCTATAAATTAGTCTTATCTGGATATATTTTGATTTTTATTTTTATGCCAAGAGCTTTAGCCCACGTTGCTTCAATTAGGTGTACGATAATGCGAAGCTAAAGCCTCATGCATTAAATTCAGAACACACATCTGCCCAAGAAGAGAGTCCTAAAAAGAAAATAGTTGTATTATCAGAGGTCGTTCTTTCTCATCTAATAGTACATAAAACATGAAACATAAATAGAAAAGAATTGGCAGAGAAGACTGGGATATATTATGTACCTCAGAAGTGTAAAGCTTGACAAGGTGACTCATTTATGGCTTTCTGGAAGATACTGTATAGAAGGAATTTATTGCTATGGAAGTTATAATTCCAATATATAAAAGAGGCCAGATACCACAAGCAGTTATTCTCCTGACTATGAGCATTCCTGCACATATTCTTCCTGAAGACAATGAGATTCTGAAGAGGATTAGCTTTTTGTTAGACTGGCCAAAGTATGCCTTCAGAAAGTCCAAAACATGACCTAGTTTAAAGTGGTTGAAATCTTGTGGGAAAGATTGTAAGAGGATAATTATTTTAAAAGCCATGACTTTGACACCAGGAAATTAAATTCATATCTATGTCTCTTTATCTATACACAGCAAATCCAATAATCTTGAGCTCTCTGCAGTCACTTAGCCAGCTGGCAAAGGTAGCAAAGTCAAAACTAACAAACCCCATTCCTAAGGTATGCTGACATCAGTGATTCATGATTCATCAATAATGATGCTAGGAAATAAATGTAACAGGACATTATTGCCTTTTGCAGCACAATAAACTGGAGGGAAAATGTCTAAGTGTGTCACATTGAAAAGACAGGGCTAGAAAAGAAATAACATTTACAAGTATTTAAGAGGAGTTACAAACAAGTGAAAGTAGACAAATGAATGTAAATCTTTCAAAAAAGTGAGAATGTACCTATAAATAAAAAGGAAAGTTTCTCACCTATAAAAACTGAAGAGGACTAACCTGAAAACTAGCATTATTTATTCAATGTTTTTACAAGGAGAAAGAATTTGAATTGCTTGTTCCATAATAAAGCCTCAAAACAATGACTGTTCTGTTTTAATTGTCTACCAGGATAAACACAATGAAGAAGTTTGTTCTACTTTTTGCAAAATTACTAATGTTGTTGACAGTAATTACAACTCTCACAACCTGTGTAAATAACTAAAAGGGCAAATATGCAAACACAAAGTACTATATATACTCTTTAGAAAATGCCTGTATTAGCACATAATTGATGATCACTTTTGAAGGTGACTGCACTATCATTGTAAAAGCCCAAGATTATTAACTGAATAAAAATGGGTAGCTATCTCTAGAACAGCAGATACACCTGCTGCTTTCACCACACAGAACAGCAAGATCTCATACATCATTAAACAACTGAGGCTTTGCTTTATGTTTTCATAGCTTTAAACTATTTATGATAGGGTGTAGCCTATATTTCTAATCCTTTATAGAGCCCACCTAATTAAAATTCAGGTTACATTTTTATGCTATTAGAGGACTATTGCACACTATTAATAATGCACCGTGTAACATGCTGCCCTAGAGAAACATCATCCTTCTTTCAGGGCCAACAGCAACACAGTTCTGATATAAACTTTCCTGCTTAGCTGGAGGGTAAGTGACTTTGGTGGTTGTTGAGGTACTTTACCAGAGAAAATGTTGGTCTCCTGACACAAGGCTTGCTTCTGACCACTGCCACTTAACTGCAAAGCACCACAAATACATCTAGTGTCTTGTTTGGCTGGGCTGACATTGGAAATTTTACTTTAGAGACTGAGTTTCCAAATACTGAGTATAATTCTTAATAAACAATTAATTGAGTCACAAGATTTGTGAGTACTTTTTTCACTGCACTGAATTTTCTTTAAGTGCTCAATAAATGTTTTTAGGAATTTTGAATATAAGCTTCCCTAAGAAAATACAGGTAAAAAAGAAAGTGAGAAAAAGATAATCTGTGAGACAAAAGAACATGGAAAGCAAGATAAATCTGTCCTCACGCAGGTGGATTTAATAATATTATAATGGGTACATATATAATGGATGGATTTAAGAACATCAGTCATGTCAGTGAGAACAACAGGTATCTTTACTGCAAATTTAATTTCTGATTCATAATCACAACCCCCTGGAAAAGTACAGACAATGCAGTGGGTACCAGATGATGCCAGATAAGTGCGTGCTGGTTTGATTTGTTCTAGGCAGTATTGCTAAAATTGACTTGGTTTTCCACTTAGCATGATTCTCAAATGTAGGCCTTTGACTCTGCAAACAATGCGCGCTTATCTTTCAAATCAATCGACTTTTTCATGGTAGTAAAATTGAACTAGTGCAAATGCAATACTAGTGTTGTGAAGGTGGTTTTCAGTTATTCTCCTTTGGCCAGCTCAATAGAGAAATAATGATTAACCTATATTCAGGACAAGATTAGCATTAAATTCAAAAAATACGTTTAGAAGCTACATGACACTTGATGCAAAGATGAGACAGAGAGAACAGTGTTTGTTCAGACTTAAGAAGGGAAAGCAAAGGGGAAATAATATTGCTGCCTACAGCTACCAAATGGTAGGTCATGAGGGCTTATAGAGGAGATGAAACTAAACTATTACTAGAAATGTACAGCAGTAAGTGCATATGGGAGGCAAAAGTTACAAGCTGCCATAGGAGAAACATCAAATAGATATAATAAAATTTTTCAGAATTATGATGGTCAGACACTAGAACAAGGGCCCAGAGAGGCACAGGTTTCATCCTTGGAGATACTCAAAACTCAGTTGGACAAGGCCCCAACCTACCTTCTCTAAGTTGAACCTGCTCTGAGCGGGGAGCTTGACCAAATGACCTTCAGGAATCTCTTCCAAAAAAATTACTCTGTGATTTCATGATTCCTTATTGTTTATTATTTTAGCCAGCTCTATTTCTCTCTAAGCATTCCCAGCTTATAAAAGGGTAGACAGCTCTCTTAGGAAAAAGTCTTTGGATTCTGCATTTTCCTAAACAAACACACTTCCAAGTATACCATGGCAAATGAGCTATAAAAATCCAAACTATGTGTGGACTGCTTACCTGTGCTCATACAGAACCTGCTGAGCAGTAGCTGCTAAATTTCCTGAAATTCTTGAAACACAGAAACTGGCCAAATAGATGGTTACTATTCATAACTACTTCTCAAGATACTGAAAACAGACGAGATTCATATGGATTTCAGCCTGTCTGCATCTGAATATAGCTATACCTGACAGTGGAAATAAGTATTAAAGCTACTCATAGTGGAGGACAACTCAAAAATGAAGGCAGGAAAAATACAATTTTCTTTGTATGGAAGACAGAGGCATCCAAAAGCAGACTCCTTCACAGAATTTCTGGCATATTTCTCTTGAAAGCAGCTGTAGTGAAAAAAATCATCACTGTCATGTCTCTGTGGCATACACAGCTCCTCAGTCTTCTGGAGCAGCCCAGGAGCTGTGTTATCTGATCATGGCCAGCTACTGGGAAGAGTGGATAAGTGCTATGTGTGTAGGAAAGAGCAGTGAGGGCTGTAAAGAAGCCATCAGGGCATTTCCAAACTTCAGAAGTCCTGAGTCACAAGGAATATTGCTGAAGATAAATCAGCAAAGATGCATTAATGACTCTCATGAAAAAGGAAAGCAAGTAAACAGGACATACTCAACTGAGATACATGGTTTGCTGTATGCAAATACCAGGCTGAGGGTAATTTGCAGAATTTCTCAGAAAATGTTAAAGTTTTTGGCTTTGAAAAGATTAGTGTATGTTGCTGTGACATAAAATTTAATCCTTGAGCTAATGGGCCCTTGAGTAAGTTTTTCGAGGGAGCACATAATAAAAATACATATAGGTAAAATCTGTTTACCATAGCAGAATGTTATGCCGTTTCCTGTGTATCCCTGGGAGCAATAGCAGCCTGTTGTTCCACCCTGAACTTCACATCTGGCATCTTTGTGGCATGTCATGTTACAGCTTGCAGAAGTGCAGCCATAGTCCAGCAGACTGGAAATCAGAACTGAAAAAAAGGAAAATCAGACTTGTTTCATTATCTAAAAACTTAATTCTGAGCTGTAAAACAAGATCTGGGCCAAAGGTTTCCACGAAATGGTTGTATCCTGGTAAATTTATCATCACAGACTCAGCTCTATTGAAGGATGGGGCAAAGGCCACCAACTACAGGGGCTTCTTTGGTGAAGCAGCAGATACCATATATTAAGAATTTGTATGTGTTCTCAATCAGTATAGAATTAGTAAACAACAATAGAAGTTACCCAGCGATCTGGGGAAAACATTTGGATGGCTTTCAAAGCTCTCTGGTACTTTCCGGTAAAGCACAGGAGTTACTTGCGCTCTGAATTATGTATTGAGTATAATCCAAACTGCCTTAAGTGTCCAGGGGAAAAATACCAAAGAGGGTTCTGATCAGACTTTTTATTTTTTATAAGCTCTTCCATATTTTTGTACCTAACACATAGGCATGGTCTGAGAGATTTAAGATGACATGTCACATATTTACAGCATTATGACAGCATGATTTATAAACTTATTGAAATTATTTAAATTTAATATCTTAAAATGCCATTTCCTTGTTATGAAAGTATTGTCTTCCTTTTTTCCATCCACTGGATGATTCCTAAATGGCATAACTACTTTCCCATTTTATGAATGCATATGATTTTCAACACAGAGAAAAAAAAAATCTCTCCTTTTGAGAAAACAGCTCATTGCATTATTATACACACTCTCTAATAGGCTAGAAATGAGGCATTTAGCTCAGAAGGGAAAGCAAGTTTTTTACTTTGTACTTTATACATTGTTAGCAGGACATAATGAAAGTGCAGAACACAAAGATCCTTTTAGATGCTGTCTTGCCCTGCAGTTCCGCTTTTCCCTATCTCAATATTATTCTGGACATTTTTTAGCCTAGTATTATAATCACATGATTAATTGCTTCATGAAGTCTCACTTAGGGGTTATTTTCTTGGACAAATTAAAATTTCATTAAAATTTCAAAATACTAAAAAATGCACACACACTTTTTTAACAATTGTATATAATCCAAATAAATTTAGCTATTACCCAATTCCATCTTGTCCCTGTGTTTTTGAAAGAACATCTTCCAGCAATTAAAACAGAAACCTGTGGGATTCTGTTGCCATTTTACTGTTTATAGCATGTAAAATCTATAAATCTCCCAAGCAGACAGAGAAGAAAAAACCTAAACCCAAACCAAACCCACAGAAACCCACAATATTTCTGGTTTTTTACAGTACAAAACCCACAGTGAGATAAAGACAGGCATTTGTGGGATTTGGTTTTGGAATTATACTAACCATACAATTATGGAATCCAGTAACAACACTGATCAAAGCTATGGGGACTTTCAGTCCCATGTACCCAGCAGCTTTCTACCATCCCCAAAACACTAATTTCTCCTTGCCCAATCCCCATCTGCTGCGTACTGCCCAGGGACAGAAATTTCACCTACCTAGGAATGGAAGCAGTTTCATTGGTGATGCTGTTGCTGTGCAGTGCCTGGTGCAGAGTTTCTGTGTCACAGAAAAAAAGTCCCTGTCTTAAAATATACGACCATGTGCAAAATAAACACATATGCCTATCAGGAAAGCGATGTCCCAGTGCAGGCGCAGCCCTGACACTGCCTTTTGTCCCAAGCGTCACGCTTCCAAAAAGCTCCCGAGGCTCAACAGGCAGGACAGGAAGGGTCAGAAGGAGCTGAGAACCTGCTCTTCTAGCAAGTAGGAAAGAATGAGAAAGTAAAAGGCAAAGAGGAGCCTGTGTCTTGCAGAAGATACCAGAGAAGATTCTGAGGTGAGGAGGTTAGAGGAGCATGTTTGGGAGAGGCGGTCTCGGGCAGAGGGAAAATGAAGCTGGAAGGGGTGACCGCAGCCTGCTGGCAGGAAGAGTACTGGAGCTGCAGCAGATTGGAGCAGCAGATGAAGGAGGATGAGGAAGAGGTGGAGGAGATTAGTAACTTGCTCAGTGTTTACGACCTCAGAGGTAATGATCTACATGCTTCCTTCCACCTTTTCCTGGTGAGATGAGTATATGTGAGCCCCAAGACACCTTTTTTTGAATCAGTCTTGGCTGATTGCAGTTGTTCTTCCTACAGCTTTCTTCAGTTTTGAGATGGATCCTTACTGCAGCTAAGCAATATTGCTTTAAGGGCTGTAAGGGAGGTACAGGAAATCACTGAGCTCCACTTTGTGAGGAAAACAAAGACATACAGGCAGGGAGGAAAGAGGCAGGAAGACAATTGTATGGCCAGGGTTCTCAGGAGCCAAAGGAGACCAAGTTTCTATGAGTTCGTGAAATAGGGTGTTGCATACCAGGACACATTCAATATAGCCAATTTGGTAATGTGTTTGGCATGCCTTTCTATTAAATGGGTGAGCAGTTCTCATTATAGCATCCTAATTGATGACGATTCAGCATGTACTTATATTACACATTGATATGGCAGTATTTTCTCTAATCTTGCTGTGGATGATGTGTACACTGTCATTTCTCAGCTTCCTGGAGATGACGGCTCTTGTATTGAAGCCCTGTAAAACAAGCATTGGTGTATGCCTGCCTTTACAGATGAAATCTGAGGCACATGCACAAACAGGCACACTGCTGGAAGGGTGGAGAATCTCTCTAAACTAGATAAAACAGACATGAGGCTGTGGAATGTCAATGTGGCAAAATACATTGTGTTGACTAGAAAGTTTTGAGGCTGGGATTTTGGTAGGTACCTGGTGGGAAAGCATTATTTGTCTGATCATAGGAATTATCTCTGGATTGGGACGTGGGATATTTTTTCTAAACTTTTTAGGAACTATCTGCCTACCATCACTTTCCAGCTTCATGATAATTGCTGGATGGAGTTCAGTGGGTTAAACTCTACTCAGGTCAGGGAGGTGTGAGGCATGTAGACATAGCACGTAGGTGTCTGGTTGGCACAAAGTACTTTGGGAGCACCTTGGCAAACAGAGAGGAAGCTCCAGGAACTGGATGTTAATTTTTGATGAACTGCAGAATGTACAAAGAGTCCAGGTGTAGGAAGACTGTTTTCCTTCTGTTTGATTTTGTGAGGGGGTGAGGACTTAGAGGGTAAGAAAGGAAGGGACTAGGAATTTGTTTGTTTTGTTAAGTTTTCCCGTATTCTAATGCATGGAGACACAGAGGAACACAAAATCAGATGGCCTGAGGAGAGCTTTGATCTGTACGTCCTGTCCCTCATGCTGGCATGAGCTGTATTGTAAACTTGGCTGGTCTGAACTAACTTACAGATCCTGCTTCTAAACTTCAGTGTATTAATAAGGGCTGTAAAACTCATAATGCAGAAATTATACCTTATTACCCTGTGTCTTTTTACTCTCCAAGATAAAAGATTTTAATAGTAAGCAAGAGGAGAGAGCAAAAAGTTACAACCTAAAATTCAAGTCTTAAGAGCTGGAAATGTATTTTTGAAAAGTAAGAGATGGACATTTCAATATGGTCTAGACATCAGCTTTTTGCAAGGGATATTTGGATAGAGTGGTTGGGGAGCAATTTTATAATCACAGTGATAGTAAATTTATAGTAAGAATTTTAATTGTTTTTCTGATTCAGGGCCTAAGGACACAGGGAAAATTGTGGATTACTCAGAAAAAAATATATTCTTACTATCAGAAGACAAATGCCGCCTTTCCTTTTTGCTATAAAAACACAGGATAGCTTGCCTTTTTTGTAGTCAATGATTCAAACTTATAAAGGGGACTAATCACATTGGAATACTTTCCATCTGGAATAGTGACTCCACTCACAGGTATTGTGGGTGACATTGAAGGCAGTACATAGGTTGAATTGGCAAATGGCACACTGTGACTGGCAATGGAGCAGGAAGCACATAAAGAAGAAAGATGTTGAAGAACAGAGCAAGGACAGAAGAAGGTAGGCTAGGTCAGGGGGAACTCTGGGTGATAAAAGGAGCTTCGATCAGATTTAGAAGGCAATAGGGAGACAGAGAAGAAGAGGGATTTACAAATATCTTAATGAGATCTCAATACTGGGAGCAGTGGATTACTTTTGCATTACACTACTTTAAAAACTGGCTAATGTGAGTGTCATTTAGAGACTGAAGACAGCAAGGTCGCAATAGACATGGATGTGGAGAAGGATGGACTTGACAAAGATTTTATGGGAAGAATGAAGAGGAAAGAAGAGATTTCTGAGACATTTTGGAGATTAAACCAGGAGGATTTAGTGATAATATCTATTGGCATACAGGGATAGGATTTAAACAAGTGTAGATGAGCAGGTGAACACATGAGAAAGCAGACACTTTCAAATTTCTGCTGTCAAAATTTTCAAAATATGCTGAGAAAAAAATATTGAGGTGTCACAAAACTGAATTATTGATGGGTGCCTGTCTTTATAGGTGGAGAGGAGGGACACGAACAAACACGCATATTTCTGGAAGACTGGAGAATATGTCTAAACCAAATAACATGGGTACAAGAATGTGGAAAACAGAATTCAACTCTGCTTTCCTCGAAGTACAAAAACCTTAAAAGTAAATGGTTTGTGGAAACACTTCAAACAACAGTCTTTCCATTCTTACACATGGAAAGCAAAGCCCCAGTTCTATACTTACATGTGTTGTTCATTTTATAAAGGGCTCATTTATCTTTGCAAGGCTGAGTTAGGAGGGCATAAGTAAATGAATATACACAGACTAACATGTTTGACTTCAAACCTCACATTTTTGATTACTGATCATTGCGATTACAATATCTTATATACAACCGTAGAATTCTCAAGTTGTTTTTTTTGCTGGTGAATTGATAGGAAGACATCAGCCTGCTTTAAGGAATTATTGGATATTTTCCAAGCTTTGCATCATAAAAAAATGTATTTATTCATAGTGGTTTTAAAGGTAATTGGGATGCTAATTGTGCAGATAATGCTATGAAACTAGCATCCACAGCTGACTTCCTAGAGCTCAATCTTAGGTAGCTTTTAAAAGATAGATATAAATAAATACAGTGCAACTGATTTCGTTCCAGAAACTGCCTATAATGCCAACAAAAGAGCAAAAACTGCATAGAGCTAGTATTGGTGTCTTTCTTTTGAATGAGCATAAGCATGATCTACTGTATTAAAGATATTAATTCCTTTGATGTGATCAAATTTGAACTGCTAGCAGAATATATAACAAAGAATCTCACAAAATTTGCACTTTGCAGTGGGGAAAAACAATTGCGGTATTTAAGGATATATATTTCTTTCTGAAACTGCAAGTCAAGTAAGCCTGTAGATACTTAAGAAGAGCCAAAAAAAATGGGCATCTTACAAATGTATCAGCCATAGGTTGCAGGTTGCATGTTCAGACCACTGTGGATCATCCTGAAAGAGGATGGTGAGAGGATGTATTAAATTGAGAGATCCTGAATACTCCAGGCACAGTTTGTACACCTGCAGCCTCCTTGATGTTGAGTTCCATGTATAGTCAGCACCCTCAGATTTCAGTATTTAACCCTTCACAATGTGGTCCAATATAATCCACTCTGTATGTACATAACAGCCACATGCCTGTGCATGCACACACTCACACATTTATCTCTATCACATATGCACATACATGTATCAATTATTGAAGTAGGATGATAAATATTTAACGCCAATAATAAAAATATGATCATGATCTTTCCTTTCAGCCTTTTCTTTTTTTTTTGACAAATGACTGTTCTTTTGAATCACCAAGTTTGCTGCCAAAAGGAACAAGTGATGTAAACCAGACAGAGGATGAACAAAGGCATTTGATAAAGTTTTTTCTAGGATGCTTACTGGTTTTTATATATCAAATTTTATTTATTGGTTTCAAAACAAATCCTATCACTTCAAGAATTTAAATGGTGTTTATAATACTTCAGAAATGTTTAATTTATCCTTGTTATTACAGCAAGTATAGTTTTTTTCCCCTAGTCCTTAAAATCTGGATACAATTGAAAATGTACTTAAATGTCAAATAAAAATAATACATTTCCATGATTGGTTAAAATTGTTTTCAAACAAAAAAATTCAGAGAAAGTACTTTTCAAAAGCAACTAGCTTATCACAGGGCAGCCTACCTCAGAGGACTCTTGCCCCAAAGTAGTGTCAGTATCTGTTTTATAACTGTGTCACCTCACCTTCCTGTCTGAGTGCTTCACAAATCCTTATCATTTTATGTGCAAACATCATATTCCATCTGAGCATACAGCGCTGAATATATCTCTTGGGACGATGTAACTCTAGGCAATTCTGAAGCAATAAACACACAAACTCACATAAACATATGCATGCACACATCCTCCTAAATCTGTATAGCTATATGTCCATCCAAAGGAAATGGCACATTTCAGAGCTCAGAGCCAGTTTCTTTCTGCTCTTTGTTTTACCTTGGATGAAGTCATGAAATAAGGGAATTTAAAGTGAATGCAATGTTTCTGAAAGCCAGATTAACTAACCTGAAATTGAGCTTTGTTTCCACATCTGCTATAATACAGGAGAGATGTACAGACTGAGTATAAAGATCCTCACAGCTAAAAGGGATAAAGTAATTCAGTTTCCATGTCTGTTTGTGCTCTCCTGGGACTGGTCATGCTATGGTGGAATTGCAACAATAGTCACATCTCTGCATCAGGAATAGAGTAAACTCTATGAGTAATTACACCAATGAAATGCCAGACTACCAGTTGCTTTTAGTACATTCATTTTACACCAGAGCATCGAAAGCAAAGTGCTTTAACAGTGCAGTGCTAATATGTGAACTACCAGACAACCAGACTAGCTCCTACAAGATCAAAACTACGGAAGAAGACTTCTGACACCTCTTGTTTGCCTATCATGCAGTGCTGGATTGTGGCAGTTACTGTCCTGACCTGTCCAGGTGTCTACTGTCACATTACAGTCAATCTTTCAGCAGGGCAATAGTCCACAAAAACCATCCTGAATTTTTCCTCCTCAGGTAACACTCTGAAAAATAGTTCAATTAGGACATGGGTTTGGGTCCTTATTGAATTAACTTCCATGTTTATTGAGGAATGACTAGATCTTAAGCAAGGATATCAGGATTTGGTCCTACCCCTCTCAGGAACCTTGCTCTGCCATGGGGTTGTATCTTGCAGAAATACAGGTCAGAGGGAGCAGAGGAGGAAGAGTGACCAGCTAGATGTGGCTGCAGGGATGGTGAGAACTGTGGCCAGATGAGGTATACATAGTGCTGGAAAAGAGTATGCTCTTTTTCATCCTCAGTCCCTCACAGTTAACAATGTCCTGGATAACAGCTCATAAAAGTGCTGGTTCTCTGCTTTGCTTCTCACTGTCCTGCCATGGCCAGAGCCCTGCCTCCTTCCTTCCTTACCATCTTCCCCCAGCTGCATCCCTTCATCCTTTGTCCCAGTGACTCCTCAGGAATTTGTGCATTTCCTATGTGAGAACTCTTGCAGAAGGAAAAATGCTTGAGGACCATGACGGGGAACAAAATAATACTTAGAACAGGAAAATAATGAATGATCATTTAGGACTTAGAGTAGAAAGTTCATTGTATGAACTGTCAATAGTACTGTAAGTCAAACCCAAACACCTGCATTACAAACAACAACCATGACTTTTTGCACTATCCCTTCTTAGGCAGAAGGTTCTCTGCAATGCCTGGGCCAAAAAATAAATTATTATGTAATATTCTTTCCCTGTGATATTATCTCCTCCATTGAAGGTTTCGGGAACATGTTGGTTCACTGTGAAGTTGTAAAGTTTGGAGAAACGTTGGCAGTAGCTCACAGATCACAAGTGAAGCCTCTCCATTCAATGACAGCACATGTGTCGTTCACGTGGACCGGCTCCAGAGTTTCTTCTGGACCCTAGTGGTACACAGGAGAGAGTTTGTAGCAGCTACAAAAAAGTCAAGACTTTGTTGCTGCATGGAACAGTGACTTGAAACCATGTTCTCACCCATTTCAAGCTAGGGGCTCATTTTTCTGTGGTGTTGGAGAACTGATGACTAAGCAAGTCCTACTGAAGTGGTTTAAAATTAAGGTGTGTGGTATGCTGGTTTGACCTTCTGCTAGAGATCACCACAACAATTTATCTCAATTACTTCAATAAAATGGTTAGCATCTTAATATAAGCCTAATAACTAATTGCTAAAACTTTCTGTCTGTTCTCTAATCCTAGATACTGGAATTTAGCATGTCTTGAAGAAGCTAAAAATATGCCCATCACAGAGTTGCATATTTTGTATGATGCTGATGCTCTCCTGATTTAGAAAGTAAACTTTCAAGTTTAAGTTTCATCCTTCAGACCACTTTTCACAGATGCCTGCTCTTTCCTCTGTAGTTGTTTGACTATGTCCTTTCAGAGTTGCCTTTTAGCTTAAATTGATGTAATTCCACCTCCAATAAGAGAAACTAATTAATTATAAATAAATAAATCTAGTGATTTCCCACCCCCACCCCCCCCACTTGCACTCTTGCAGGTGGGTCTACAGGTCACTATTTCTATCTTACATTAGCCCTGCTTATGGCTGCAGTAGGACTGAAGATGTCTTTCTGATATGGACTTATCCTCCCTCTGTCTTGCAGCACTTTTCCTTCCTCACTGCTGCTGGACAGTATGTCCATCCTAACCCAGAGGTTAGAGCTAATTCACACCCCTCCAATATGCTCAAGTAGTTCAAATTATTTTTTATAGTGTTCATTATCTTGTACTTGTCTGCATTGAACTTCATCTGGTATCGTGTTAGTCAGTCACACAGGTTTTATTAGCTCCTCCTGAAATTCCTTACTTTACTCCTTAGTTTATATTAACTTAAATAATTGTGTATTGTCAGCAAATTTCAGTACCTTGTTATTCATTCCATTTTCCATATCATTAAATATGAGCAGTAGGCAAATAGAGGAGGAAATTATTCATGAATATTCATTTGACGTTAAAAGCAAATTCCATTTTCCCAGCATTCGTGACTAGCTCTTGTTCACTTTCTGCAAACAACTGAGTTCTAAAGATTTATTCGTGTAAATGCATGCAGGATATTCACATTTTATTCCCATATACAAATAATCCTGTCAAAAATTTCAACTTGTGTGCTTCTAGACAAAATTCACATTTCAGGGATAGAGGGGATATCTTCAGAGAGGGGACAGAATCCCAGAAGCTCAGAGTATATTTTGAAAGGCCTCTTCCTTTCTCATGCAGAAACAATCTGACAGAAGAATTGAAGGAGAGAACTGAATTTTTGACACAATCCCATTCGACATTTTCATCAGCATTCATCCAACCAAGCAAAGACCTACAGACCTGATCAGGCCTCTGCTGCCATCTGTATGGGCTCCTGACCAATCCCACATTTCCACAGTTTGGCTTATGGATTGACTGTTCCATTCATCCTGGCATTCTGGTCCAGTCCTGTCTAGCAGGGCATCGTGGACTTCCTCCCAGCACTGGTACTACCTGACACTGGTCAGCTGAGACATTCACAGCCCCTGCTGTCAGGCTGCTGGCCGCGATGTCCCTGCTCTACTGTGCAGCTGCATACCCAGATGAAGCCTCAGGCAGATAACTGCACTCTGTGGGTCCCTGACGACCTCAGCCATTTCAAGAAGCTGTGGTCTCCCTCACCCATGAAGCAGAGATTTCACTGCTCACACGAAGCACAGCTTCTTTCTAAACATTACCTTGTGTGTTTCTGAAACAATATAATGAGATATGTCATAAATCACAATCATAAAAGAACGAGCTATTTTTGTAATAGCAGTTAAGAGCCCATCCAGTCTGTTAGGAATTCTGTTATGCATTGCACAGCAGTGTTAACCTAGACCAAGGTTATCTTTGGAATCCACGTAGATGCTAGGAAGAGAAAACAGAAGCAAAGTCTGTGAATGACGTGAGGAGTCTGCAAAACTGTGACACAATGCATGAAAAACATTGTTGAGCAGGATGATTAAATTGATTTGTCTTCCAAATGCCAAGAAGAGGTTGAATGGAGGTAGCTGGTGAGCAGTTTGATTTGATTGTCCTCATCCTTTATTCCTTATTATTTTTAAATAGCATCAATAACATGTTAAGTGTGCATACAAGAAAAAGACCCTCTTTAGTTGTTTCAGTAAATTCAAATGTCTGCTCCACATTAAGCTCCATGTGAACACAATGTCAAAGTTCTCACACACACACCCACAGAGGGCTGTTTGGCCTTCTGGGTGATTAGTCTAAATTGTTTTAAGGTCTGCTCTGCTCATTAGTATAATGACAAAAACAAAAGAGAATACAGTTTGCAATGCTCAAAAAAGCAGCAAGAAATAGGTTTGCCTCAGTCATATATAGTATATATGGTATGTATGTGAACACCCAGGTGTGGCAGGCAGGTTCTGAATGCACTCCTGCTTGCAGGCTAAAGTTAGTGGGAACTTTGCTTATGCACGGTTATAGGACTTGCTCTTTAAAAGAACTAAAATACAATGAGTCTATTCATGTCCTGGTTGGACTGGTACACTGAAGTCTTCATTTACTAATTCAGAAGTTCTCAGATCAAATATTTAAAATATTTTCAAAACACTGCTGCATGTGGCACAGTCAGTGCTGACTGTACCATATGATGCAACTTTTTTCATAAGATTGCAGGAAAGGAGACGTGCAGATACTCATATGCAACTTCCTTCACAGAAATGCCTGTATTTAAAGTGGAAAAAGAAAGGAAATTAAAATGAGATTCCATTGTTTAGATGAAAAAGTGCAAAGGTTCATGACTAAATTAATGTAAGTCTGACTTTGACCCTTAGACAAAGCATTTAAGAACTTTCCAATAATGACATAATATTTACTTGGTGCCTGTGCCTTAGTTTGCACAGGCAATTACTTAAAGAATAAACTTAAATTACTTAAAGAATAAACTATCTATAGATTTACAGCATATGCTTGATATACTATATGTGTTATAACCCTTACACTCATTACAGCTGGTTTATTTAATTCAAATGATGGTATTCTGGACTTCAGCTCACAAATCCCTTCCCTCCAGCCTCACAGCCATGATCCTAGAAACACTGGGGTACACAAATGGGTGCATGTGAGAAGTTCCAGTGGGTTTCAGGGAACTGGAGGAATACTGAAGATGCACATATACATTTGCTATTCTATATTTCACACTGTTTGTCAACCTTCATTCTTTAAAATTCTCCCCTAGGTATCTGGAATAATCTTTTATTTCAGTATTTTCAAAGCCTCCCTATCAAGAGAAGGTTTCCTTGGAGATTTTGAGATTTTAGGTTCACTGAAGTCAAGGGAACTATGCTGCTTTATGCAAGCTGAGGATATAGTTTGATAGTCTCATCTTAGTGAATACAGAGCAGAATGAATTTATCCAAACTTATAAAAGCTACATGAATAAGTTTGTTTGAATAATTCTGTTGTATCCCCTCTGTATTTACAGTGTAATTTAGCAGACTGAAATTAATTTTTCTTCTCTGATTATGTTTTCTACAGACACTGGAAGGTTGATGAGCATAATATAATTTTAAATTATGTGCCTTGTTCATGCTTTTTTCTTTATGTTCCATTACTGTAGGATTTGAGTGGAACCATATGATTATAGTCTTAGGCTGTCATGCAAATGGACTAATTTTTTTCCACTTCCCATTCCCCTCACCGTCCTTGTCAATGCGATGGATAAATCTTGCTCTGTGTTCTGTTCCTCATAGACTTGCAAGGCTGTCATCAGAGTGGATTAATCTACTGCCTGTGTTATCACAAAATTCTCTGTCCTAACAATGACTTATCCCTGAATTTAAAGCTTGATATACTTTATACTCAATCTGTAGACATAGTCTTGCAACAAAAATTGTAATGAGAGCTAAAAATGGTACAAAAATAATCCCTTCTTATCACAGTCTTTGAATTGTTATTTCATGGATTTCCTTGAATACAGTATTTTACTGAACAATAACAAGAAAGAACATGATAGAATAATATACTTGAAATTTCAATTTTAAATGTCACCTAAAGTAAACTTCCAAATTGTTTAATTAAGTGACCATAACTGTGTTAGAGGTTATTGCCAGTAGAATTGCTGTGCAAGCAGTTCCTTCAATAAAAGCCAGGATGTGGACAAACTACTACTGAACAGCATATAAAAACACCATCAAAAATAATGATAATGGTGTGACTTAAACCTAGAATAATACAAATTTTAGAGTTACTTCTTCCACATATAATCTCAACTCCCCCTTTCATGCTTGGCTATTGCACGGTTTTTAAACTGACATGTCGTTGTTATATATGCTTGTAATTTATTCTTTTCTCAGAGTTCTCACAGTGGTCTACATTACAAGAAAAAGATGTTTTAAGTATTTATTTAAAATATATATTTATGCGTGTGTTCAAGATCCTAGATGAAATAATGAATGTTTCATATTTCTTGCCCTCTGATATAATGTACAAAAGGCCAAAAGAAACTGATTTAAGCTACTCTGGATAAAAATAACATCGTCTAAACTTCAAGTTATCTTGGTATTTTATTAGCATATTAGACTTGCCTACATGGGAATTTTGAAATAAGACAAAGAATTCAGAGCTAGACTAGGTTAAAAGGAAGCAGGGGCTTCAACTCGACTTCCTAAAGCTAATTTACAGAAATTCCCATGTTAACCATTTCATTTACATGTTCTATTTGTTTGACTTCCTAGCTTGTAATTTTGGCAAGGAACCCAGTGCAAACTTTTGCATGTCAGCTCTGTGATTTTTCTCACTGTGCTGTATGAGTTGCCTCTTGCAACTGGCAGGAGGCCTGAGACTGGCTGTGTTAAACTGCCATGATGCTTCTCCCATAACTCAGCTATGTTTTGCCAGCTCCATTTCTAAACTGCCATGAGAGCAGCCTGGAAGACACACTGCTCACTTACAGCAGTCTTTAATACAAACAGGATAATGTCATGTATTGCCACTCACACAGTCAGATGGATTTGGCTTTGGAGCCTAGGAGGAGCAACATTATGGTTTCAAGAGAAGGAAATCTGGAGGATGAAGTAAAAAGCAGTGTGTGGTTTGATGTGTTTTGGGCAATTTTTTTTTTTTTCCTTTCATGGAGACATCTCTGCAAATGTGTTCAGAAAGTGCAACATCACTGCTTTCCTTGGTAAGTCTAGTAAGATGAAATCCTGTAAGAAAAAGCACTGCTGAAGAATTTTATGCTGCAGAAAGCGATGGTCCTACTAAGCTGTTTGGTGCTAATTTGGATAGACTGTCTGCCCCTGGGTCAGGAAACACTGCCTCAGAAATTGAAGAAGACCTAAACAACTCACAAGACAAAACTTGTAAAACAAACTCTTTACTCTGCCATGAGTTGTCCATTCTGACACCCACTCCCACACATCTCAATTAACAACGACAGTATAAAGAATGTTTTAAAAATTATTGATATTTCCCAAGAAGTGCTCCTAGTTCAAACATCAGCCCATCAATGCCCACACCTATATATTCTGATCTGATGATGCCATGCAGTGTTTCAGCCCCGGTGCTTTCTGTCTGCACTATAGCACTGTCATACAGCTCAGTCTTGGGAGCCTGATTACAGTCCTGACTTTTATAAACTTCACAATACAGACACAGAAATGGTTGCATGAAGAGCTCTCACTTGTCTGCCAGGTCATATAATTTATGATCACTGTTAAAAGTCTCCTTCTGGTCAGATCTCAGTATTTATGTAGAAAGGGTGTTTTTCTCTCTTTATGGTATCTTGGGAACCTGCCACCTTTTTATTTGATTACAAGAATTCTTGAGAACCTTATCAGTGTGTTGCTAAGCACGCTGTAGGTGTTCACTGGTAGAATATCTTGCCAAAGTGCTCTCTGTTTTCCAGGAAAACACACAGATGTTGGGAGCACTGACTGAGTCTTGGTCCTGTCTTGTCTTCGTTAACCATCACAGAACATTTTTCCTTTGGCTTGGCACTGGGAGTAGGAGCAGGAATTATCGTCTCAGTTTTATTTACTCCAACAACATCTTGCAGACATTTCCTTTTGTGACACCCTTCCAGATGGGACTGAGCATGCAGCTCTTTGAGTCCCAGAGCTCTACAGATGTCCAGATGGAAGACTAGAGAGCGCAGCAATCAGTGTGTAATTGGGTAAGTGATAGACCTGCTGCAAAGCTGCATTACCTCAGTCTTAAGGAGGATTAATTACAAAAGACCTATGATGCCAATTAATTCTCTTTAAAAAGTTGTGTGCGGATTCAAGGCACTTTAAGTTAAAGAAGCTGTAGTTAATTCAACATAATATGCCTATATAAATAAGCAAGGGTTGTAAGATACTATGCACTTTATATAGCACAAAAAGGAAAGTATCTGAGGTTTCTTTTTGTAAACATGTTCTGGAAACAGTAAGAAACTGATCCCTCTGCCACCAGAGGTGGTCTTCCTAAAGCATACTATAACCTCTAATTTTCTTTCACACACAGCACCCACTGCTGAATGCTGAACATGAAGTTTGATCCCAAAGTGTTGATAAAATACAGCTGATTTCTCAGCTTAGGCTGACAAGATTTATTCATGCTTAAAAAAATAATGCCTCAAGTGACAAGCCCTCAAGATTTCAAAGGAAGCCTAAGAGAGTTTTGTTCAATCAGAAGGTAACAGAGATGCTCTTCCTGACGCATCGCTGCAGTCTCAATGGAATAAGATAGACACCAAGGAGGGGGAAATACCACCGATCAGGTTAACATGAAAACTTTTTTGCAAGCACTAATTGGAATGCAAATCTTTGTACCATAAAAAACCTGACCTATGAATAGAGCATTGGAGTTTAATTGATTAAATCTGTCAGTTTCTAAAAAAGCCAGAGATACGTGCTCTGATATTCTTGACTCCCAACAGTTTTATTAATAGCTATATGGTGCTTCAGCTTCCTTAGAGATGAAGGTATAATACACTGTATATTTTTACACCGAGGTGGATTTCCTATGAAAGGAACACAACAGGGTCTGATTCATAAGGTGAGCTGGAACGTGCCTGCCAATGGGGAGCTGGCACTGCCATCACTGCTTGAACTGCTGAGGCTGCAGAGGTGCACAATAGTGTGAGCTGGGGCTGACAGCGACTGAATATCAGTGACATATAGAGGTTTTCCATTGTTCCATGAAAGAAATTACAATAAATTGTCTTATACACAGGCTTGTAAGATACAAGAAAATCAAAGAGAAAGAATAACCTCCCCACCCCAAACTCACACTCCTTTAGGCTAATTGCTGTTTTAATTTCATTGCCATTTTTCCAAATTTCTGCTCTAAGAAGCTAACAAATTTTTGAATCATACACTGAGTGATGTATTCACTTTGGACGGGTATGACAGAGTGTGTTGGGGGGTATGTGTGAGGAGATGTTGGCCCCTTTGCACAATGCTTTGGTATATTTAAGATTCATGCTTAACGTGACAACTTCCCCCATAGCTACTTCCTTGTTATAACTCAGGTAGGTTAGTTTCAAAATCATATAACCAGTAAGTCACTTTACAGATGTTTACTGTCACCCTATGAATCCTGTCCCTTATTTCCTCAAAGTGAATTATTTTTTTCTCAGTTCCTGGGCCAACATTTATCAGAGCGTATACTGGAATTTTTCAAAATTACTGTAATTAATTGAAAGCCTGTAGATTCCTTTTCTATCCAAGGGCAAGTATAAAATCTTGCCATCAAGAGTCATTAAAAATTATTGTATAAATTAAAGCTGAACCAGAATGTGTTTGTTAATCTTCCCTCCTACCCTCAACTGAAAATAAAAACAAAAAAAAAAGACTTCATGATTCTATAATCCAAAATAGCAATGCTCAGGTATGTAGCATGATGCATGGTAACATACTGTTTCATTAATATTACTACTATAAGCCTTGTGTTTTATTACAGGAATAATATTTAATAGATTGCTCTTTCATTTTGTGTTGCATACTTGGTCTCCCGTTATAGCTCAGAGATTTATTCTTTAAAGGAGACAATATGAAAAGAGGAAATAAAGTTGAATTAATAGACTTATGTTTCTACTTTGTGTAGAACATCATGAACCTTTTCTGATTTTCCAGCATTTCCATAAAGCCTGAAACAGTTCCAAAAACACCTGAGTCAAAATGAGAAAGCATGAACTACCTGAAAACATAAGATAGCAGTTTAAAAATTAAAATTGTAAAGAAAAAAATCTTCCAGTAGAAAAATCCTTTCAATTTGAAATACTGAAGTATCAAAATATTGAATCAGAGCAAAGCACTTTAACTTCTATTTCAGTTTTTGTTTAAGTTTCCATCAATCTCTTCTTGACAAAAACAATTCAGAGAAATTGAAATGGAGCCAAGGAAAAATTCATTGCACCCAATCAGTATTTTCCAACAAAATTTGACCTAGCTTTCTCCTGAGACTTGGCAAGGAGATTAATTTATTTATGATTTTTTCAAGTTTATTTTTTATGTTTTTCTATTAAAAAAAACCCCAACAACCACAACTGGGGAAGAGGTTCCAGCATAAATATATTTGACAGCTCATGGAGAGATAACTTGCTGCTATTAATCCTGCTGGCTAATAACAGCATAAATTTACCCTGCACAGAGTCCTTCTTCTAAGGTATGGTCAGGTTTGGACATATTAAATAAAAAGAGAGTGACTTGTTACACTGTGGTGCATTGAGACTTTGTGGGTGTGGGATAAGTGTGGGCAACATCTTGGGCACTAAAGCCCAAAGCTGTGGTGGGACTGTGGCACTTGAGGGTGAGTGATGTGGGGTAGGCTGCAGCCAATGTTTCATGGCCGAAGCAATGGCAGCAACATGAAGTCTGGAATGGCCACACACTCAACAGCCCATCACTGACCTCACCCAAAGGAACCCTTAGGGACCAAGGAAAATGAATCCCACGGGGGGGTGGTGGGCAGCAAACCTGGCTGCTCACCTGTCCTTGTAGGGTAATGCATGCTTGGTGGAGACAGGTAAATCATAAACATGACATGTAAACCATTCCTTCACATGCAAGGGAATCTGGGCCTGAAATCTGTAGATTGTGAGTTTGTTCAAAATGTCATACCAACCAGTTTCAGGGTTCAGGGCACTGCAGTAGAGGAGCTAATATTCTAAATATTACCATTTAATTAACATTGTACAATACGTTTCCCATATAAGCTGAGATAACTGTCTATATTTCAAGTGGTAGGTTTATATAGCAATGGTTGGAAATGAGCAGATTTACTGCAAATACTACCATAAATAAACTTCCCCAAACCAACATCAGGAACACAAACAAATGATTATGTCTGTTGTCTGAAATGCAGGAAAAAAAGCAAAATTGTGGCAGGTGTGACACCTGATAGCTAAATTGAAATTTATAGAATGCATATGGCAGAACTTCATTTTTCTTTTTCATTTAGTGATCAAAAACTAGATGACAGACAGTGTAAAATGAAAACAGATGAAATGAATTTCCTCATGGATCCTGCCAGGTTTCATTTTCTCCACAAGTTCTTGGAAAGCCCAGAACCTATTCCCACGTGCATGACCAGAATTTGCAGATTCTGTGCTTTACCTCTTCATCCTGCCATCTGACAGTTTGCCAAGTCCTGTGTGCTAAAGAATGATTGCGAAGAGAAGTATGTTTATTATGGTACCAAGATCTTTCTGTCAGACTTGATAGCCTAATTTTTATATGGAGTATAAATAAAATATAATAATATATAAATATATACATACACACATTAATTCTAAAACTTTTCAAAGTCACAGTCATTATAATGCTTTCTCTGACGAAAGTGGAAAGACTGGATAATAAACGAAGTGTAATGGAAATTCGATATGAGTTTTTAAATGTGGGCTGAGGTAAAAGGTGAACATAAGCAACAGATCCTTTTACTCATCTGATATGAAACAAGATTCTCTGTGGAATAAGTTTCAGACAGGCATGGAGAATTTATTTTTAATCAGCTTTAAAATACGGTCTATAATAAGTGTGCCCTTAGGCAGTTATACTGCGCATGACATCATAAAAAAGAAAAAAAAAAGAAAAAGAAAAAGCTTACAATGAGGATTAAGAAAAATGGTCAACTGGATGCTAGGTTTTTTAGTCCGTGGTTTTCTTTGCCCCTGCTGAGGATTCCTATATCATCTTTTCATCAGGAGAGCTTGGCAAAGCCACTCAGCGGTTGCTGTATGTTGGGAGCCACAAAAATCAATATAGGGAATATGAAGGCAATTTTTAAAAGCTAATGTGTGAAACATTAAAAATCCATGCAGCATAAACCATGTATAATCTTACTAACTCCCCAGCTCAAATGGATCAAACAGCAGAAATTGTGGTATATTGCGCACTAAAGTGAAATAACCTTTAAGGCTGAAGATTGATTCTTTTGGGAAAGTTTTTACAATATGGTATATTAAGCACTTCAAATAGAAGTAACATGTCTTCTCATAACAGGGAAATACACTTTTGAAAGAAAACAACTAGACAGTGATCTTATGGGCTAAACGAAAGGACTTAAGCTTAGAGGGGGAAAAGCACAAAATGCATGCCTTTTCATAAGAAAATTATCAGACAGTTTTCACAGCATAACATTAAATTTCAGTTTTTAATTAGGACATGCTAGTTAGAAAATTGTCTATTGTTTTGTTGAACACAAATATGTCATATAGTATTAAAAATATTCTGGCAAAAACTTTATAAACATCTTTAACATCTGATGAGGTCCAGTGCTTGAAAAAAATTGCCTTTGGCAGAGTTTTCACGCACTGAAGTTATCCCACTAAAATCAAGGTGATTGTTCTGGGGAAACGTTAAGCAAAACACCAAGGCATGGTACAATATACCCCAAATGGATGAGAGATGGGGAGTATTTCTGTCTTGGCTGGGTAGCTGGGAACACGAAGAACAGAATGAGGAGGGAACATGCCAAGGTTATGCACAGAGTCTTTGTCAAGGCAGGAGCTAAATATACATCTTGAGAGTCCTAGAGGGCACAATATCATCTCATTTTGAATCAAAGTACTCTCTCTAATTCAGTGCAATCTTCCAAAACAATTATAGCCTACAGCAACTACACAATATCCCTGAAAAAAATTAACATGTGTGTTGTATAAAATTCCTAGCACAATTATCCTCCTAGTACCCTGGTATGAAATCAAGAATAAATAGAGAGGTAGGTAAAAGGAATCAGCAATATACAGAAAACATTAAAAATTGAGAATCTTCACCAAACCCTAAACAGAGAAATAAACCAGCCGTTCCTGCACTCAACCTTACCAACTTGCCCCTGTTCTGGCCTACTGGATTAACAGGGCCAAAGAATCAAAACATAAGCCGAATTGGAAATTGTCTAAATTTCTGTACAAATACATACACAATGTCTCTAAAGAGATGTACTTTGTAACTTTGCCATAGGAATAATATATTTCACTTTCCTTTCTTAATTATTTCATTGAGATCTATGAAAAGTCCCTTGTTAAAACTTTTTCTGTGATGTAAAGTCACACTTTTTATTATTTAACATTTTAGTATTGTGGATTTTGTATTTGAAGAATTTCAACTAAAACATTAAAAACCTCCTTTAGAGCAGAAGTGTATTAAGTACAGAACAGATTTGCATAACACTTCTTAAGAGAGAGAGAGAGCGATTAAAAATGCCCCTAACACACTTGAAACGCATTCTAGCAGGCAAGAACTGAAAGAGGAAAATGAGATGGTTCAAAATATAATGAACTCATGTATGTTGTAATATTAAAGGGAAAGAACAGAATTTTCAAAAATGTCCAGGGGAAAGAAAAACAAAAGCCTAAGTAAGATTTCTGAATAACAGAGAAGGGGAAACATCCACAAAGGACTAAATCATGGCAAAATTACTGTGTAAACACTTCTCTTCATACTTCTAACAGGAATGAATCAGAAACAGAGATGCATTGGATGCAAAATCCAAGAAAACAAAGGAAAAGTGTAAAACTGACCTTCAGTGAAGGGAATGCAAACATATACTTAAGTTAACCAGAGAAGACTTCAGGATCTGAAGGTCTTTGCTGCTTGGGGATAAAGAACTAGCAGAGATGATAGCAGGGGGCATCTGAGAGATTTTGCAGACCAGGCTCCACTACCCAAATGTTAAACAAAATGTAGTGCTCGAGTTTAAACAGAGAGGAAAGTATGAGTGACTGGGACATGTAAACTTTTAACCTGGCTTTTGTTCCAGGTGAAGAACTCAAGAGGATCACAGAGGAATTAATTTATGAGAACTGATGGAGTGGAAAGCATCTCAGCAGAGTCAGCTTGTGTTTGCTGAACTCAGGCTAACATTCCCAATCGACTTTTTCCACATACTGAGTTGGGCAAAAAAAGATGAGGTAAAATTAATCTGGACTTCAGCAAGATGTTTTGATCTAGTTGCAATCAGAAGAGCCACTGAGATAATGGAGATGAATTGCTGGCTCAAGATGATGATATGGTGGATGGTGATTAGTTTTCAGATAGAGTATTATGAGGCTGAGTCATGGTTCAGCTCAGCTAGCACAGTACTACATAATCTCTAATGATTTTAAGGCAGTGATTAATTTGGTCTTGATCAAATCTGTTGTTGGAATTGGGAGCAGCAATATATAATTATTCCCTTAGAAATATAAAATGTTACATAAATTCAATGCTTCTGAGGAAGACTCTGGATATTGATGGAGCAGCGGTTATGAGCTCTTATGTCAAGGAATGGAAGAGACAGTGAATCACAATATATAAAACAATTTTTAAAGTGTTATTTAGAAAATGATTGCAAATACAGTGATGGGGATAAAGTGCATGAAGTAGGGGAAGAGTACACATAAAATGGCCATTGAAAAGCTAGTTTTCTCCTGGGATAAATACAGGGGGGACATGAGCTATGCTTATTGCATAGTAATGTGTACTTTGGCTTGAGCTGAGTACAAAACACTATCAAGCAGAAGGTCTTGCAGTTTCTCACTACTTCCAGGAGCATGACAGACTGCTTGTGATACCAAGTGGGAGAATCCAGGTAAGCAACATTCCCAATTCAGAGAGAAATTTCAATTCTAAATTGTCTCAATTAACATTTAGAATGCCACAAACTATGCATTTTATGTCCAGTGGATTTTTTTTGTAAATGATGTCACAAAAGGAGAAGTGGCTCATGACACGGAAATTCAACATGAAATTCAAATTTCCCTAGAGATGCCACTGAGCCTACCAGACCTACTTTGCTTCAACCATCTTGGTTTGATGGGGGAAGAAATGTCTCAAAATCAGAAATGCTGGCAGTAGCAAAGTTATGCTGATTAGCCTCAGTATTCTCATTCAGAAATGCATCATCACAGTTCCAGTCCAGATCTGTTGGAACTGGAATACTAGTTTTTATTGTCCAATGTTTTCTGATTTTTCCTTTGTATTTACAAAATTTTGTATTCCCGTCCTTCTAACAGGATTTGCTTTTACTTTTTCCTGTCTCCTCTTCCTGGCAGGAAACTGTGTCAGCCTCTCTGTATTTAGTGTAAAAGGAGATTAAAGAGTCAAGACTGTGACTTTGGACAATATTTTGCCATGACTTATATTCACAGTTTGCTTCTCAACAGTAGGTACCATTTCCAGAGCATTTCTTCCTGCTTTTTTAGCATATTTTCTCCAGGAAAATGAAGAGGAATAATAACTTTTTTTTTTTTTTTTTTTGGGGTATCAGCCATCCCGACAACAAAAGAGAAAGAAACTAAGCTGGCTTTATTTTACAAATTAGCCATATGCCTGACATCAGTGGGAGATGTGCCCTATTGAGAGAAAATAATAGCCCCTGATTTTATGGAGATCTATGCCAGGCAATGGGTTTGGCTTCTGATCTGCACATAGAACTTTTATTGATGCTTACATGTTTGTTGAAACTATTCCTCTGTGCTTATGCTTATAAAGACCAAAGCAGATGAGAAAAAGAAGAAATACGGGCTTAACCTCACCTTCATAGAAGGGAACTCTAACATAGCATAGCATAATACAAATGGAATAACACAATATAAACATAATATTACAAGATTATGGTCCAAACATAGTAGTGTTCTAAATTTCTTGATACAGTTGAAAGACACATTGGAACAGACAATCCAAAGATTCTGACCCCAGAAACATTTGTGCACATGTTTAACTTCTACTTCTAACAGTAATCAAACTTTTCCACTGGGCTCATCACATATTTGAGTATAAGACCAAAGAACTCACAAGGCCAGAAATATGGGTCAGGGTTTACACAGAGAGAACTGAGGTCCAGAGGGATTGAGTTGCCAGGAAGTGACTATATATCAGAAGCGAAATTGAGTTCAGACCTCTGAGATCCAGTCATCCAACTAAATCACCAGAGAACATTTAATTTAGTTAATCATTAGATAAAAAGTGCGATCGAAGAAAAACTTCAATTTTTTTGGAAACATTTTTTCCTCCATTTTGGGGCCAGATTTCAAAAGCAGTGTCTTTATTCTATAACTAGACCTATCAAATTCAGAAGGGTAAATGCCCATGGAAAGTGCCAGTGGAAGACTGATTTTCCTTTTGCTTGTTGCTGTTTTTTTTTCTCCCCAAACAATATTTCCTAAAATAATCTGAAATGTTGGTTGTTTATATCTGAAGTAGACAACAGTTTGAAATATGCATACCTGTTTCCAGTGAGTTGGAAGCACAGTATAACTAAGATTTTATTACCATATCTTTTGTTTTCTGGGTTTCTGTTTCAAGGGTTTGATCAAAATTAATGTGGTCTCTCTACCCAATGGCATTTATTTTGGTTATAAGATTAGAAATGTAAATTTGCAATAAAACAAGAAAATAGGAAGCTGTTTTTAATGAATATTTTACACATGACTAATTAACAGAATCCCCTACAGGAATTTGGAAGTAATAAGGAATTGACTGAAAATAAATTAAAAATTAATAAAGGGGTCTCCAAACAACTTTGTTTATGAGCATTACCAGTTGCATTCTTAGTTATGAATATTTCAAGCTGCTTTGCTATTCAGGATGTTTTATTCTTGGAGTGTTCATAATTTTAGAGGTGATTAGACAGAAAAAAGAACAACACAAAACAAAATGTCTTGAAATGATAAAACCTACCTGGGGAAAACTTGCTAATGCACAAATAATGGCTTAATATCCATTGTTTTTGTCTAATAATACCTTCAGTATGATGCTCCTCTTAATCTCACCTTCTAAATGGAGGGAACAAGAAATGCTCACTAATTCATTGAGAAAAATGAAAACCTTTTCCAAGATATTGTCTTAAGACCAGGCCTGCAGTAACAGCTGTGCAGAGTCATTAGTGATTGTGAGCTGAGCCTGGAGAGGGGCTTTTCTGTCTGGGGGGACTGTTGCAGCAGTCGGAGCTGGTCCAACAGCAGATTGGGAATGGGGGTGCGGCAGCAAAGCTGGGATGCCAGAGAGTCATGTATGAAACCTGCACAAAGACACTTTTCTAGTGGTAGAAAGCATGACTATCACTCAGCTATTCTGTTCCTGTTTTCTCTACTAAATCTCTACATCAAAGTGCATTTCATGACAATGGTACTAAAAGATATATATCTTTCCATGTTTACAGTGTATCTTCATTTATATCAGTATAACAGCAATATTACTTTGGGGGGAGGGAAAAATATATGAATGCTAAGTATTCTTATATGCCTAATGTAATATTTTAGCTAATTTAAAAGTCTTTGAAATAAAAATCATTTGAATTCTCTAGTATTGCTTTTGATACAAAAACTGATATAAAAGCTTCCTCAGAGAACTTAGGCTAAACCATCTAGCACCTTTAGCTGAGGAAGGTTAGAAAACAAATCTGAAGAATGGAAAAGAAAATAAATGATCAATTCAAAATAAATAAACAGATCCACTTCACTGTTAGATGATCTCAGATGATCAGATCCATCTAGGTATCCTAATATCAAAGGCAAATTACTGCAAAACTAGAATAAAATAAAAAACACTGAATGAGGGTTTCTGTTTGGTTTGATTGTTTTTAAAATTCAGACTAAAATGAAACCATAGCAGATTTTGCTCATCTGATCATGTTTCTCTCTGAATTTTAAGGACTGAAACTTCTTCGTGGGTCCTATGCTACCACTGGGAATGGAGTTCCAAAAATGTGACACAGTAGATTTTT
The DNA here is from genome assembly GCA_035221455.1 of Xenops minutus. Lineage (NCBI taxonomy): Eukaryota > Metazoa > Chordata > Aves > Passeriformes > Furnariidae > Xenops > Xenops minutus. The sequence goes on from JAWWEE010000004.1 coordinate 11,879,993, forward strand.
TTTCCAGTTTTCCATTCACTAATTGCTTTTACACTGTTACTGCCACCTGAGAAGTTTAAGGTAGCTTAAATCATAAATTAACATTTAGGGTGAGAATTCCTGTCTTGGAAAAAATCTCCAGATTGCTTGAAAATAAAGAAAATGATGACTCCATTATCATGAAATGCAAAACCCCTTAAAGTCAGTAATGAACCCGTTACACTTCAGGAATCGCAGTTCTTGCAATAAAATGACAAATTTCTGTTCCAATGCATGGAGGGACTAGAACTTTCCCATCACATAGAGGAAGACCATGTATCTCTCTGATCAAAACAGTACAGACTAAATAATTTTGTCTAAGCTTTCTAAAATAGAAGTACTTCCCTCTGTCATGCAGGATGAAACATAGAAAAGTCATGGTCATTTTGAAATAAGATTTGACCTTGAGCAGACTCAGATGAAACCTGGGAAAGGTGCTAAGTCTCAGAATTCTTATCTGAACATGACGATCTTCAGATATCCTCTGCTAGTAAGTCAAAATAACAATACATACTCTTGAAAAGCCGGGGAATTCTCTCCAAGTGTGAAGTCACTGATTAGTCTCTGATCTCTTTTTCCATTGCGCTTGTCTAATAAAGTACCAACTAAATAAAGCACCGAGCTTTATTTTTATAGTTTTCACCAATCTATAAATGTGGCGTATTTCTTAAAAATAAGTAACTGATGATGAAGATTTAGTTATCGGTAAAAGCTTTTAAATAAAACCTAAAATATATCTACATTGTAAAAAGAAATTATAGTTTCTGAGGTTTATTGATAAGGCCATTTATTAAGGACTTCTGAGCTGATTTGCTCATTTGAAGATAAGCTTCGAACAACATTTGTTGGATAGTCATTCAATTCTCCACAGCCTCTAGTTAAATTCCCCCCTTCCTGATGGAAATATTTTATTTTTTCCCTTTTTTTTTTTTTTTTTTTTTTTTTAGGTAGAAAATCACCTCCTGTGTTTCTGAATGGTTTGTGAAGACTAGACTAAAAAAATGGTTGAAATTTAAATATCAATAGCTGCCAGGACAATGGCAAGGACTCCAGCCATTGGCAGGAACTTTTCATTGGAAGAAACAGCCCTTGCCTTCTTGTTGGGAATGAAGGCCCATGTGCACTGGAGCGCCCCAGGAGCGCGGTGTAACCAGCAGCACTAATCGGGCTGCAGTGCTGGAGGAGCCGGCAGGTAGTGAGTGAACAGCTGGGGAACAGTTTGAGTCACAGATGCTTCAATATTGCTAGAAAGGCTTGTGGTGAAATTCATGGCTGTTTTACAAATAACAAACCCATAGCTGATCCAGCTGTGAATAGTCAAGTAGCAAATAATGGTTTGAGGTTCCAGGCCAATTCTCCCCAGAGCTACAACATATTGTAGTGGACTGCTATGTGACTGCAATGCATTTTCCCCACAGGAGGGGTGGAAGGAAGGAGCTGCAGCCTCTCTTTCCTCCCTGTAGCACTGCAGACCACGCACAGTTCCCATCACAGGGCAGGCAAAAACCAAATTCAGCTGCATCTTTACACAACCAGATGCCAGATTGTAAAAATTTTGAACATCAAACCTTCCAAACCATTCTACCAAAGAAGTAAACCACTCTTTAAGGAAAATGAAAAGATCAAATACATTTCCTAACTGACATTTTGCAAGAGTCCTTTTTAAAAAGAATCCAACAAAAATGAAACAAAAGAGCAATTTGTATGTATTTTCTAGGGCTTTGATGTATTAATTCCTGAGAAAACTCTGGCAAATCATTCTCACAGGACACATGTAACAGGGAAGTAAACAAAAAACCAGACTTCTCAGGTCATATTGTTTAGTTCAAGAAAACTGGAAACAAACAGAATAAGCAGTCAAAAGTAAACAAAATTTTTGAAATCTCTCAGGTATAACTACTTCTGGTTCTCATCTTACAATGAGTCTTCATAGAGGCTGTTACAGGGTCTAACTCTGTAATTTGTATTTATAGTTCAGCAGCAAGCAGGTGATCAGCAGAGGTAGTAGTAATTTGCATTAGCCATTGTAGAAATACTTACAAATGATATCTCTAATGTACTCTTATGAGTAAATAAAAGAAACTATTAAATGCTGGAAAATGACATGTAAAACAGTCTTTTAAGAACATACTAATCATATATACACTGTCATGCTCCATGGGAGAAACATAATTCCTTTACTTAAAAAATAAAGGTAAGGACTAGAAATTATTTGAAAGCAGAAGTCAGTCCATGTACGAATAGCTAGAAACTATAAAAAACAGATTGAAAAAATGTGTTTAATTGACATCTCTAGCATCTGTTTTATTTTTGCTTTCAACTAGGAGCTATTTTCAAAGAAAAGAAGTGTTTTGGCTCAGAGTCAAGTTAATTTTTTTCTGGTTTGAGTTCATTTTTATCAAGTGCAATATTACTGACTGGCATTTATTTATTTATTTATTTTTATGACCCACTCTTTTGTAGCACATTTTGCATATGGAGGTCAATTTTAGATCAGTAGTAATGTAACATGCATTAGTATTTCCAGTAAAATATACTATAGAAATGCCATGAAACTCTGACATGCCTCCCTATCGTTTCCCACTTCCATCCCACAATAAAAAAAAAAATCCCAACACTAATTTCTGGCAGTTATTTGGACCCATTATCTCTCCAATGCATGAAGAGTTTTGAGTCCTGGCACAAATAATGATCAGATATAATTTATTCTTTTACGTCAGTCTCCCAACAGAACTCTGCCTACAACAAAGTGAATATAACTTCCTTCCCTATCACAAACCCAACCCCTGATACATTTATCTCTCTGCAGACACTACTCTAGCTGCTGTCCTTTCCCCAGATTTCCTATTTGCATGCTGTCAAGACCAACAACTCAGGTTATTTTTGACTTGGTGGATAGTTCACCTTCCTCTGTCTGCTTTTCTGAAGTTTAGTCCACTCACAACCACCCCCTCAAAATTTCTGGAGGTGCAAGAGGTGCACTACCAGTGACCACAGCGATCGTTCTGATGGATCATACATCCCATTAGAATGATTCCAAACTCTCTGGAGCCCTTCATTTCAAAATTCAGTTCAGGGTCCCATAAGGAACCACTTCCTACAATCTACTTACTAGTTGGATGCCTGGCTAATAAAGAAATCTTTAAATAAGATCTATCTAAAATGCAGCTGTGTGGGATCCTTATTTGGAAAGAAAAGGTTGTAAGACGATGCCAAAATTTTTTGTCTTTAATGACAGTACATTGACAAGGACAGAGCTTTTTAAAATGAAAACAACTATCCACTGTAGTCATGAGTTCAAATAATGTGTATTTCATTGCTTATTTTCCTTGTTGCATTACTGAGAGGCTGTAATGTAATTTGCTAGTGCCACCTATCCTATTCATATACATTAAAATAAGGATTCTTTGCTGTTTTCTGAAGAACATATCCACTTTGTCCTTTGATCTCAAGCTTGTATTAAAAATCATGTTTGGATGTTTGATTCGTTTTTAAAATGAGTAAGCAAGCAGTGTTTTACAGTGAGTTTCCATAAACAGATATTCACTTCTATAATGCAATTTTAAATAAAGTTAACATGTTGGTATGGAGGGAAAATACAAAGCTATTTTAAAACGAAACACACTGATCAGAAATGAATAAATATGTTCAAATAATGATTCTGAGAAGCCAAAATCTACATTCCAGTGAAGGCAATGTATGAGGAACACAACATGTTTACCTTAAGTTTCTATTTAACTCTACTCACAGCTATTCTCAGTAACATTAAAATAATAACACACCTTTCATTCTCTTTCCCTTATGTATGTACATATTTCTATATATGCATGTGTGTGTGCGCATTATGATAGATACTAGTACTGGCATTTCTTCTGTAAACTTTGATTCAGACCTCCACCCTGCAGCCTGGGAGACTGAATTACCTCATTTTTTTCAATGAATGGTATTTCTGTGCTCACAAGAGCTGAATCCCAGGAATTAAACTGAGAGTGAGGTTAAGTGCTTACAACTGTCTTGCCTGGGACCATCCTGCTTTGATACCATATTTAGCTCCTTATAAGAGATAATTAAGCCCCAAAAGCACTTTCATGGAAGACCTTCGAACATTCATGTACATCAGATCAGGGCTGGAATGCCTAGATTGCTAATCAAGACCCTTTCTCTTGTAACATCAAAGTATTTCTTTTTTATTTCATGAACAGTTCTTGAAACTGCTCCCCTATCCACTAAAAAACTATAGCAGAGCCAATTAAGCTGTCATATGAAATTGACTAGGCATTAAACTGAAAAATCTATGTTTTAAGTCTTGTCTTCGTGCAAGCTGGCTTTACAGCCAGAGTGACCTATAGCGAATAGTCAAGAGCCTCACAAGTGGTATGATGGACCATTGTATAAACGAAAACTTGCAGTCAATCAGAAGAGTTTGCACTTCATTGACCAGCTAAGATGAGAAAAAAGATCTGTAAGTGCAATTCTGAGTTCTTACACATCTTGTTTACCTGGACCAGAAACTAAAAATGCCTGGATTCCTCAACACTGTGGAGCTAAATTTAAAGATTCAGCAAACAAAAATATTGCCCTAAAACAATCTGTAGCCTAAACCTCAGACTAAAGAAAGAGTTTAACAGTTTGACTGTCATAGGCATTTCTGAATTGTTAACATGTTGTAGCAAAACCAGCTTACATTTCACACACACACTTCAAAAAAAAGCATTATTTTTGCATAAATATTGGCCATTCTAAAGGTACACAGTAGGTGTAAGTGCTACATACTTGCCAGGATGAATTATGTTAACAGACATATATAGCAGTTAAAAAATATATCTAGAATAAACACGAGAATTTAATGTAAAACCTCTATGTTAGGATTGGATTTTGGCCTGTAGCATTTTTTATCCAGCACCTTATCAAGTAGAAAACTCTCGTTCCTGGCGAATGGTACAGCTGAGGCAGGGAGGATGGCATGAAAACTGAGCACTGTAAATACACTGAATGATTTCTTTTATAATGGCGTATTGCTAATGACTCCCTAGTTAAGATTGGGTTGAGATTTGCATTTAAATCAAGGCTGAAATACGCTTGTTTCACACTTTAATGGTTGAGTAGTCTCTAAATTTGGCACAGTAAACTTCAGAGTAGAATTTTGCTTTAATATTCTTTAGTAAATATTTACTATACAGTTATTAAATGTTTGCAAAGGAAAGTTGCAAAGGAAACAGCCTTTCTTTTGTATCTCATTTTCTTGGGTTTTACAGTCCTCCAGTACAGCAAATTTCACAAATACCTAATTGCATATATGTGCATGTACACACCTTACATCTCTTCATGTGTTTTTCACCTGGTAACTACCTGCCTTCCTACTACAACTTAGACATTCGAAATTCTAAGTAAAACACAAAACACTGTTTTGCTAAACAACCAACCAACCAACCCACTGGAGCTTGTTATAGAGGAGACTCTTCATCCAGGCTCTTGTTATGATGAAGGTAAGTCCCTTGTCTGTTGGGTTCACTAGTCTGTCCTTTCCTGTGTGGAGATGTGTATCTCATCACATATATAATATAATTATTTTTGTATATAATATAATTAATTTTTTATTAAAGCTTGCTGCTACAATCATGTATTTTTATAATTGTTTACTTTGTTTAATAAAAATAGCACAATCTTAATGGTTATGGAAAAATTGCACTCTTTTGTTATAGAGATGTGTAACGAGGTGACAGAATTAGAGAACTGACCCACAGCTAATCATAAGAACTAGAAAAGTGGGTTGTGAAGTTGAATAGAATCTGAGTTAATTAAGTAGTTCATCACTCCTGCTCTGAATCTTTTTCACTGCAGACCTCCTGTTAGCCTCATAACTCCTTCATCTCCTCTCCTTTTTTATTCCAATGGCCAAACTCCTTGCTTAAGGACAGCTCCACTCCAAGGGGCACTGATGTGAGTTTTTTCTTTTGTACTAAGTCAGAAGAGACTCACCAGACTGAAGCCGGGCAAGAGGTGAGGATTTGAATTCAACTAGGTTAAGCATCTGAGTTTTAACATGGGTAGGGTTAAGGCAAGAAATAATAAATCAAATGCCAGCAGAATATTAGGTAACTTCAGAGCTTATTTGCCTTTCACTGCCTGTATTACTGGGAGATACAATCAAATAACCCCAACTATAGAAAAGAAAGCAAACAACAAACCTGTATGGACTTCAAACAGTATAGCAAATATTTGGTTTAATGTATAACATTACAATTGGGTTATGAATAATGGGTGGAATTTCTCTTTGATTAAGTGGAGCTGGATTAGTAAATGAGTAGCCTCAGATCAAATGGCTTGTAGAAAAAAATTAATGTAGTTCTAGAGAACCCTGGCAACAAGCAAAAAAAAAAAAAAAAGAAAAAAAAAGAAAAAAGAAAAGGAAAAAAAAAAAAAGAGGAGAACATTAAAAGAGCACAACCAATAGTTTCTGGCTTCAGAGGGACAGGGAGACTCCAAAGAGCAGTGAACCTAGAGTGCAAGTGAGAGGTTGCCACATCTTACCCCATGAGAAGCACTGAAAAGCTGTGTGCCAGAGGGATTTTCTCTTCTGTCCACTGTGTTTCCTCCAGTTCCTCTACTGTTTGTCTGTGTGAAAGACCCTTTTTTTTCAATCACATGAAAGGACAAGAACAGATAAAGGATGGGTCCAGGAAGTTATGCTGCCCAGATAATGACCCTTTCTTTGTTAAAATTCCTAAATGTGAAATCCCAAGGAGAAAAAAATCAGCCTCTCATCTTCTATTTCCCTTCCTCCTTTTGTCCATGTTGCTGTCAGTCTCTTTGACACATCCTTTTTCAAACACTCCCTATCAACTCTAATATTTCCCAAGAAGGAGACTCTTTTATGTTCTTCATCATCATGAAGACACTATACATTTCTTTGGGTCAATGAACAACTTTCTCTCTGACCATTCAACCTGACAAATAAATTACACTCAGACTTCAGAAGAAAATAATACATCTATGACCAAGATCAAACAAAAACCACTGTAACAGTGCATGATTCACCATGGCCCCTTTACTCATTTCAGCGTTACTGGAAATATAGCTTATCAATGATAATTAAACAAAATATTTTCATGCTTTTAAAATGAAATGCATATTTTAAGATTTTGGTTATCCATAAAGTAGAAAACCTTTGATTATTTGTCATAGCTTCCACTGATACAGCAGCATTTAAAGAAAAAAGCTGTCAGGCCAAGCATAAACGAAAGTAATGTGTAAATTATCTATTCAGAAGCTGCAAAAGACACCACTGGTGCACTTTATGTGCAAATGACAATGAAGTGCTGCAGGTCATGGAAGGGAGAGCAAGTGACTGTCAGAAAAGAGCCTGGTTATGTAGGCAAAGTAGGACACAACTGAAGCAGTGAATATTTAGACCCAGGACTATAAACAAATATTTCTATTATAACTTAATTTAAATTTTTTTATATGGAAAGGTTTGAAAATTACTATAGCTGCAACAAAAATGGAACTATATATTTGTCTTGAAGCCTTCATTCAGGTTAGGGCTCACAATTTAACTCCTGTTCTGCATCATATACCAAAGAAACAGCTAAAATGAGTAAATATTGCAAGGTTGTCTTAATAGTTGAAGGATTAGGTACATTAAGGGTGTGACATAAACAAGTAGGTAAATAATACAAACTTAAGATGCACTGAGATGTGGATAGCTTGCCCAGCTAATGCACAGTATACACAGCAAAAAAAGTAGGAGATAGGAAATTGCCTATGAAAGACAGAACAGCCTGCATCTCTTCTAAAGTCTCTAAAAACTAAAAAAGTTTTTAGTTGTCATTTATCATAGCTTTATACAACATTACTGATAAATAACTATTTTTTTTTTATTTTACTAGAACAATTGTGTTAACCCATAACCTGAAAAACTAACTATTTAATAAGAACATTATACAATTCCTTAGCTGAATCAGAATAGCTGTCAGTTAAATACAGGCATTTCACACAGCTAAAACCAGGTAAATGGAACTCACAAAATAATAGAAAGGATTTAGGATCAGATACTGTTTCTTCCTTCCATAAGAACAACAATAACAACAGTGATTCATAGTCATGCAAAGAGATGCTCAGGTGCTGAAACATCCTGTACTGCTACTTTTTGTCCCATAAAGATTTTGAAGACATAAATCTTCATTAATCTTTTTAACTCCTGTGGATTTTTGAGTAATTTGTACTTAGGGAGGATTTTTGTTTTGTTTTCATTTTCCTAAAGTTTTTCAAATTCTGCAACTTTTGGGGATTGTTTGTTTGTTTGTTTTTTTCTGTGTACAGAAGGGCTAGCATGCTATAAAATCTGTGGATAGAAGTAGTACACAGAACATACATACCTTCTCTGGGCAAACTTTGAAATATTGAAATATGGAAATTCAAACTGTTCAAAGGGTTTGTTGTTTGTCAGTGTATATACGATGGTTTCTGCTCATACTTTGATAATCAAATCAATCAGTTAGCCCATCTCACCTATTGTCTTTTTCACATCACGCTTTCTACCTTAGTGTAGAAAGTGTGATAGTGTATTTTTCCTTAAGTAAAACAATATTTTCCACATCAAAAAACAACATACGTGGACTTAAGTGTGGAGTTGAATAGAAAATTATGAATAGCAAATTTGCTAAAAAACACAACAAACCAAACAAAATAACCCTTTTTTGAGTAGGAGGAGAGAACTCATTAGCAAATTCAGACTGACTTATGCAAATAGTTTCACTCAAAAAATGAAACATTTTGTTTTGACATCTTTTGAAACTGAAATGTTCCATTTGGGAAATACCAAAATCTTTCACTTTGTAATTTTCTAAGTGAACTTTTATGAATTTTTATTTTGAAATTAATTCTCATTTGAAACAGACTCAAATGAAAATGGATTAAATATACTGGAATTGGGAAAGAATATTTTTCTTTAGGTAAAATAAAAAAAAAATAATTTTTTCTTATCTTGAATAAAACACATAAAAGGAATATTTTTCAGTTTTCAGCATTCCTGGACTTATGCTTTTTCTATAATTCTTAGTTTGCTGTTAAATCTATGCTTATAGTCAAAACCTAAAATAATGGTTCATTCACATTCATTGATCTCTACAACTTTACTTCAGCTGGACCACAGTGTTTATTGAATGAACAAAACTTAGGAACCTCTATATTGTCTTTTTAGAAAGGAGAAGACCACAGGAAGAGAAAGGGAATGCTGTCATCAGCAGTGTGCATATGTATGTCCCTGACTGTCCATCCATCCCTCCCTCATAGCCGATTCCCCATTTTCCGTCTGTTTAATTTGCTTAAGCAGTTAATTAATTAATAGGCAGCTTGTGTCAATATGTTTAGTTAGCAAGCAGCTGTCATGGGAGTATCCCATCTTACTAAAAAAGCCAAAGCAGCCAGGGACTAGTAGGAAGATGATTTTTAGTTGTCAGATAAGATGAGACTGTAATGATGTAAATGTTGGCATTTTGTCATAAATCCTGCTTTACATCATGGGAATATGCAGAGGACATTTTATCTACCCTTTGCTTATAATGGAAAGACAGACAGTCCTGTCCTCCTGGGAGCTGTCCACCAGGAAGGGGAAGGGCAATTGACTCTAGCATTTACAAGATCCGAACAAAAAAGGCATATCAGGACAGTTTTTTTGTTGTTTATACATTTTTTTGAAAAGTTCTATAAAACTGCCAGTGCCCCTGTGCACTATGAGTTGTTTCCTTTATGTTTTTATAGCAAAAGAGAAATTCCCTCATTGATTCTTTTAAGATCTTTCCTCCCACTGAACTCTGGTCCCATTTCATATTCGGTCATTTCTTATTTCACAGGTACTTTTGGTTCTCTCACTAGAGCAGGCCATTCACGCATGGAGACATTTATTGTCAAATCAGGCTTGAAATGCCAGTGCACTTTTGCTTTTATTAACTGCCTTTACATCATCCTGCTTGCTGTGACTCAGCACTGAGCATTAGTGATCTATGTGCAGCAGATCACTACAGCTGGTGAAAGATTTGGGCTTTTCCCTCTACACCCTGATAGTTGAGGCTTTGCTTAGATGGAGAGAGAGAGAAAATATTAACACCTGGAAATGAGGGATAAACAAACAGCATTGTTGAGCTTCATTACAACTAAGAGCTTTACTAAAAGGAACATCAGTGCAATTAGAGCGTAATCCAAAGCCCATTAAAGTCATTGGGAATCAGTCCACTAACTTAAATAGGCTTTGGATCAGGCCCACATTGCACATCAGAAAGCAGTGCTATCTGAGGGAGATTGCATTTTGAAGTGTGAATAACACTGCTGCACACACAGCCTTGCTGTTAGAAATTCCAGCTCTGTCACAGTTTCTGTCGCTGGCATCCTCTTTTCATCAACATTTGTCTTGTAGCAGATTGTGGTTATTATTCTAAATCCAAAGTGCTTTTTGAAAAAGCATCATCATCATCTGAAAGTTCTGTAACACGGTGGGCATGGCCACGGGTGACACAGTGCAGTAATAAAAGACACTCTGGAAACATGTCATTTTAATGTCCTAACAATTTTATAGACATTTTAAATGTTTTGTAGTTATGACCAAAACAGGCCCAGTAAGCAGAAAAAAAGGATGACTGGGGTCAGTTGCTCAGAATGCTTGAGTATCTCATAGAAGCCCAGTGTCAAAAGGCTTTGAAATAACCATACATTTCTCCCCATGATGCTGCCAAGAGGGAGGAGGTGGCAGAAAGTATTCTAGTTATTAGTAACCACTTTGTCCTTGAATTCATTGCTGGTATCCATTCTTGGCCCAGCTAATCATGGTGTCCAGGCAGAATGTTGCACTTACTGAATTTAGGATGAAAGGAAAGGAAGTGTGCTAAGGCAGTAAACAGTTTTTTCACCAACATATAGTACACATCAGACTGTTGGCTCTTCTCTTTCTCTTTCTGTGTGAAAAACCTTCTTGTAGGAATTATTAGGCCCTCTCTCTGCCAGCTACAGTTATTGTCACCCATGGGCAGGGGACCTGTGTAGAGCCACCATGCCTGGGAGATGCTCAAGGCATGTCCCACTGTGCTCTGGAACTTTGCTTTCTGCTATATACCTCTAAGCTAATCCTACTTTCATTATGGGACTCATTGTGAGAAAGAAAATACATGTCTGCATAGACTAGGAAGAAGATATTTTTTGACTAGGCACTTTTTTCTTGCTAGACACATTTCCAGGACATTTCCAGAAGCTGTGTTTGTAGGAGAGGTGACATAAAGGTAAAACAGCAATGCTTACCAAATGCCTAACCATGGACTACAGGATCAAGGTAAAAACATTTACTTGTTCATAAAAGATGTAAAAAAACAAGTAAAGCAGCTAATTAACTTGACAGGAGGCTGAGAGTATATGTCTGTTCTATGTCACTCAATCTAACAGGCAAGAGAAAAAGTGGTGGCTCTCTGGGGTTGAAGAAGGCAATGAGTGGAAGAGCCCATCAGTCTCTAACCCAAAGGCAATTTCTGCAGCTTACAAGAAGACAAAGTTTTCTGGAGGGGGAGTTCTATGGGTTGTAGAAAGCTTTGAATAAATTAGCCTTGATATTTCAGACCAGCAATATTAATGTTGTCAAGTAATTTTCATTGTTGTCTTTTCTCATTAGTGGCTTTCAAACAGTTTACAAAGGAATTCTGTATCAATATCTGGCATACAGGCAAAACAAAGAAACAGAACATGAACTACACTTGAAGAGCCCAGAGATTCTTTGAACAAGCCAGGAGGAACAGACAGAAATAATGGGGAACAGAAGATATGTTTCTTTTTTACCCATCTATGACAAAATTCAAGATAAAGATTAATTTATAAAAAACAGGAGAATATTCCTTTATCAAGTTCCGTAAATGAACAACTAAGTCTTGGATATGACAGTTTAAAAAAACTCCAAAACCCTACTAAAAATGCTGTTGCTCAGAGCATGAAGTTTTGCTACTGGTAGAAAGTAATAAAATATGGAAGCCAGGATGTAGAGAGTTTTCTATTCATGTTATAAATATGCATCCTCCTTCACCTAGCAGAGAAGATAAATTTAAATTCTCAGTTCTTCAGTTCAGCTGCATCATTTGGAATTAATTTCCCTGAAGAAAAAGCAAGGGATCAAACAAAGTTGATCTCTGTTGCAGTCACCAAATGAAATTGAACTTGATGCCAAATATTAATAATCCTTGGGCATAACCAGTGGTAGCAACAGCAGATTTCTGACTGAAGGCAAAATGTGTTAGCTCTTATAAAAATGCTTGGATTAAATTTGTGATCTGATTTGCAGATGAAGCATCTGACACAATTTTAATTTGAAGAACTCACATGTCAGAACCAGGCTGTCTTTTATTTTACCAGATTATTTTGTCATGACACTCAGTGTCCATCCTGAAAGAAGCTAAGTAGGAGTTTTTACTTCTGTAACTACTTATTTCTGGACACCAGAATCACTTACAAGCATTACTTCACTTGTTCAAACAATGAAGAGTGGATAATTACAAACTAAAATAAAACTGCCCTGGTATGAAACTCAGAAACAATCCACTGAAGTTTAACCAGGTGGGAAAACTATTCTCCAGTGGAAATTGCAATAGAATCTAGGAGATGTAGTCTGGATATACTTTTGCACATGGTGGTCAAGACTTCAATTTCACATTTAACATTTTCATATTCAGTAGCTTATTAACTCAAAATACTTCCCTGCATCTCTAAGTTAATTACAACCGGATGCTGAAATGATGCTCATTGAATAACCAGTGCCACTTTCTACAGCATATTTCTCTGCCCATTTAGAAAGTCTGATAGGATTACAGTAGCAAGTAGTGTAACAAAGTGTTATCGTATTGTGAAGCGAAGGAAATCAAATCAAATTAACACCAATTTAATTCTGAATACAAGTGTCCACAATGAGGTCTTAAAGTGATTTAGCTGCACTATTTAAATGGCTAATTCAGATTAATTTTCTGGTAGTCATGTAGATAAGCTCTCATTCAATAGTGGCTAATTGACTTCTCACTTCTGGGAAAGGGTTTCAATGACAATTTAGAAACAGGGAAAGGTGTTCTTTACAAATGTGATATGTGAAGAAACTTGCTTTAGCTATTAACTGGATAATTTAACTATAAAGTGACAAGAGGATTACATACGACCTGAAACCAATACTAAATTCAACAGTCATGGGCAGTATAGGAGGAAGTGGGTGAGTTATCACAAATTTCTTGAACTTTGAATAAAAATAAAGGCAGGAACTAAATGTATCAACATGCAAAGCTTTGAAGCATGGTCAAGTCAGAGTGTGATAATTTTATAATTTTAAATAATTTTGACTTCCATTAGGGCAATTTTCATCTTCTATTTTATTCACTCTGAAATAAGGTGTTTGTATTATGGTCTCAGGCTTTGCCCTTTTAGAAATGAAATTTCATCTGTCAGATATTAGTGGAATATTAGTATGTACCCATATTCTCACACCACATACACGCTGGCATCTCAAAAGGATTTTGCAAAGAAAATATTTTAAGTCATGCTTAAACAGAAGAAAATTAAATCAGCTTGTATATATTCTGTGTATAACAGACACTGATTATGTTACTTCAAAGCACATATGTCACTTCTGCACACCGCTTCCTTTGCATTTTCTTCAAACTCCATCTCCCTTCTAGCAAAATCAACAGACACAGAATATTAGTACCCTAAAGCACATCAAAAAATGTTGTATCTGGTGGACATAGGTATTACATGTTGAATGGCTGAATTGCCATACTTCCATAACTTGGTTTGGGTATTGACATCTTTGAGGTTTTTTTCCCCCCAGCATTTTACTTTTAACATTAAGAGGTTTTACCCACATTTATCTCCAAAAAGACATGTTAAAGGGACTAAAATGGAAGTAGAGAAAAAACCAAACTGGACACATTTTATTTTCTGTTCACTACCATTTCTATTTAAGGGGCCTTTGCTGTATTTCCAAAAGGCAGTACTCTTGCAAAAATGTATAAAGAGACAACTTCACCTTCCTACTTTCCTGAAATGTTTTCCCGGGGGAGGTCAAGGAGACCAGGAAAGATAGAAATATAATTGTTTTGATTTCAATAAAAGTAACCAATTTCATCTCTCAGGTCAAGTGTTATGGTGTGATAATGCCATTTAGAAGCAGAGTCATTTGTAAAGCAACAAGCATTTCTATAGCCCTAGGAACAGTGGTCCAGCTCCTTAGCTGGCATAAATCAGCGCAGTTGCACTGAACAAAATGGAGCAACTCTGATTTACAGAAACAAAAAACATGGCCCTGTATTTCTCAGAACCACATTTTGTAATGTCCTGAGGATATGCTTCGAAATAACTAAATAAGTAATTCAGGGTTGTGTTATACACCTGGTGAACTCGACTCACACTGCTGAGCTGCTGCTCGAGCACACCCCTCACGAGCGGCAGGCACCGTTACCTCACAGTTTCACAGCAATATCGGCAAATCTTCACTTTGACTCAAGAACATTATGGAAAACCACTTTTCGACCCCAGATCTCTATCATAGAGAAAAATCAAATTGTTACTTAACACAAGAGTTTGTTCTGAAGAAATTGGCCATTAGATTGACATCTCATGCTTGCAGAGAGCATGAGACTTAAAATCCTACTGTAATTAGTGTTTGATGAAGATGGACAATCCAAAGCAGAGCAAAAGAAAAGGAACACAGAAGATCAGTGTTAAAAAAACCCAAAAAACCCCAACTTGGCTTATGCTGGTTATCAAGTGCTATAATTTAACAATATGAGAATTTTTTATACTAAACATCAGGAAGTATGTGGGAGCCCTTGGTAATTCCCCTCAGGCCCACCTGTATCCCATACTTTAAATTAAGGAGAGAGAAAAATACACTGGTTTAAATTTTACAACAATTTTGGCCTGGAGCGAACCACACATTTTCCCCAACACAAATCAGCTGCATTTAATTCCCTAGACAGCTGGTATGAACACAGCCTCTCTACAGGATACCTGAATTACAAAATTAGCACATTCAGAACTCTAAATCACATTCCATTACATTAAGCCCTAAGGTCCAACGTTATGGAGAAGGAGAATAAATTGCAGAACTTCTCCTGAATTAACCCTCTCAGCACACTCTCAAACTTAAATTACCCTTTCCTCCCATTTAAAGAGTCAGGGAAACTCAAATACTCCCTCCTGCCCTTTCTCATCTGTTTCTCTTCTTGCCTGGTGTCACAGTTTATGGGACATAAGTTGGATGCTTTGTCAAAAACTCACATTTGTAAATTAGCCCATCATAAGCTGTTTTGATTTACTTAGGAAATTTGCAGGTTAATGATTATGCCTGGCTTTTCAGACAACACCACTTCTCCTCAGAAATCCATGACAGCTGTGGCAACAAGTTCTCTACCTTCTGGAAAGCTTCCATGCTGGGAGAATGAGAATAAGAAATGACCCAGGATTTATCACCAAAGCCTTCCTGGATCCATCTTTGCAAAATGCATTTTATAAGCAAATAACCTATGTAATTTAAATTCTATTGTAAATAGCAGATGTAAAACTTTTGATAAAACCGACTGAAACAAATCATTTGTGCTAAAAAAACACCCTGGCAGCTAAGATGAGAATTTTGATCTTTTATAAAATCGGCAAGGGAATTGTAATAGTTAGTAGAGTAATTTGTTTATAGATATCTGATTCAGGGAACCAACTCTCCTGTGAACACAGCTGGTCTGGAGAGACTCCTGCTTAGGCTGTGAGTTATGGCTACATGGCACAGCGCAGCGGACTGCCAGGACCCTTGTCTTGCAGTAGTTCAAGAAGGTGAGATATCAAGCTCTAACAATCAAAGTTTGCTAAGACAAAGACCTTGGCAGGAAGACAGAAGATGTGCAGAGGCCCACTGTACTTCAGCAGCAGATGGAACAGGCTGTACAGACAGAGCCACTCAGCTACCTGTGCTCAGAACACAGTCACGTAAGGGAAGAGGGCACTGCAGACAGGCACAAAGGTTTATGTATCTCACGTGCCTGGGGAAAAGTAGAAGATCCATGGTTGTTTCTACATTGTTTGTTGGGAATGCCATGTAGTGGGCTCAGTAGAGGCATTACTTTGCTTGAGAGTCTTCTGTTGCCTTTTTGTTGCCTTTGGCTGAGCCTCACATCTTACTTTTCACTTCTGAGGGAACCAGGTGAATTTCTTCAGATTCACACCACATGGTAAGAAAGAGGTATGTAATGCATACATAAACTTTGCAACAGCAGGCTAAAAGTGAAGGCATCATCTCCAACATTAAGAAAACATATTGTAGCAGAGGAAAATTAAAAAAAAAAATAAATTATGGTGGAACAGTTGCATGACGAGGGAAGATAACTCCCTTCCCCCAGTGATACTGGGTGTTAGATTTTAGAATAGAGGAATGAAATCATGTTGTCATTTGGTCTCTGTTTTTTGCAATGAAAACTGAAGGGAATAAAATAACTTTTAAAAACAGCCCTAGCTTAAATATGTGCACTGCTGCATATTCCAAGAAAGGATTCAAAGAATTCAAAGATCTTAATGAAAAAAAAAACCTACCAAAGAGAAAAATTTGCAATAAGTGGAAAAAAATCGAAAATAATGAAAACAAACTGGATTCAGTCTAATCTACTGAAACTAATCTCTTAGTTGAGTACGTGATAATAGAAATAATGAAAATTACTGATTGTATGGAGGACAGGAAAACAGCAATAAACAATATTGAGCTGAAGTATGGAAAAACCAGATGTTTTTGCAAATATTGTATGTGTTAGGCTTAGTGAAAGTACCAAAGTGGCAGCATATTTGAATATAAGTAAAATATTTCTCATAAGCTGTGTTTCCATGGCTTTTGCTGTTCTTTAGGCAATTTAGTGAGAAATTTATCCTTGGGCATACTTTTTGCCTTCTCTGTCACAGTGCATCAATTATACTTCACACTGTACAGTGGTGCTGGCTTGCAACATTATTTTATGCTGCATTCTGTTATTATTTATAAAAAAAAATCTCATAAAACACATTTTAGAAAGAAAACAGCTTCAACACATTTAATCATAACTTCTCATCCATGGTGAATTTTAATGTCCTGTATTAGTCATTACTATGAGCAATGTTAGGTTACAGAATTCCAATGTCTTTTCCCTCCACTCGGCACAGATTCATTGTATCTTCAAAGTCCATGGTGTGTGCCAGCTCATGCTCAAGAAGCCAGTAGTGACAGAGAATTGAGATGTGCTGCCTTTTTGCATTCTTTATCAGCCTTGCCTGGGAGAAAGAATGTTCTTTACTGCAGTCCAGTAGCTGTGAAATTCAGTAAACATCTAACTAACATTATTTATGAAAAAAAAAATAAATTCAAGAATGCCTACAAGAGAACAAGTGTTCATGTGGAAGGCTAAGGGCCAGAAAGCTTGGGCTGTGTAAGGGATTCTGTCATCTACTGCTCTACTCATACCTTCTCTTTCTCAGTTAGGTTTTTGACATGTGAAAGAGTATGGGGGAAATTACTATGAAGATATATGTTGTGATAGATCATTATTGCCATCAATATATGACTTAGTTAGGATCACTTCAAACCAACTCATTTGTCAGCTGAAGCATATTTCACCCCTGCAAGCTGACTTTGCCATTCATCTCTTAATCTGCTGTTTGGAGGGAAAATTACTTTAATTCTTCTAAAATACAATCAAGTAAGATATTACTAAAATTACTACCTAATCTGTGTCTCTTTACTCTGGGCAAAATATAGATAAATTAATTTATCAGATTATAGTTCATGGTTTTCTGTGAACAGCATTTACATGGAAAGTGTTAGCAGAAAAAGCTTACTTATTCCATTGTAGAAATCCCATCCCCTGCAATCTAAAAAGCTCCAAGGATGCTCCTTTCTCTCCAGAGAAAGATGCGCTTGCCAGGGTTGTGGTATTAACTGGTGTCTAATTTGGTGACACATAGATCCCTAGCATTAATATGTTTCAGTAAGAAGCCATGAAGATGAGAGACGGACTGGGGCGTCTGCTATCTGAAGAGACATTTGGGCTCTTCAGCCTGGAGAACAGATGGCTCAGGGGGACCTCATCAAAGTGTAAAAATAACTGATGGGAGGGAGTAAAGAATATGTACTCCGACTCTTCTTTGTGGTGCTCAGTGACAGGACACCAGATGATGGGCTTGAACTGAAATACTAGAATAGTAAAAATTTGATTTGAATGGAAGAAAAAGTTGGGTGTTTCTTTTTTGTTTTGTGTGCAGATGATAAAAAGTGGCTACAGGTTGCCCAGAGAGGGTTAAGAGTCTCTATCTGTGCAGATATTCAAAATTCACCCAACCATGCCCTGGGCAGCATGCTCTCACTGACCCTGTTTTGGGCAGGTGTTTGTGCTCAGTGACCTCCAGAGGAGCATCCTTGCTCACCTCAACTATTCTATGATGCAGAGGCTAGAGCTTACCATGCATTTTTAAAAATCTCCTAGAATTTTCCCAGGTGAAAAAAAAAAAAAAAGGAGATTTATTGCAGCTCCAATGGTTGATGATCTTTACTCTTATCAGGTTCCCAAATTCAAAATGAGAGACAAAGACAGCACATTAATATTCTTTCCTAAGAGATGATACTATCTCCAAAAAGAACAGATTTATCAAATGCTATTTGAGGATAGCAACTCTGTTCAGCGAAAAGACATGCAAAATCTGGATTAAGTCAGTGAATTTTTCTGATGATACATAAATAGATGTATTATTGCCCCTTTAATATTAAACTAGGAAAAAAAAAGCACATTAATTAATTCATCCTTTGTCAGAGAACTCATGAGCTCTCTTGAGGAGATCACTCAGAGATCTGCTCAGATACATAGGATGGAAAGCTTCTTCTTCATTCCCAAAAGGCAGGAAAGGATGAGAGTTAGAGAGAGACTGAAAGACAAGGTGACAAAATCCCACAAAATTTGCTATCACAAGAACATAACTGAACAGTCTGAAATCTGACAGCCTAATGTGTCAGCTTGGAAGGGATGTGTTACAGACTCACTCAGAAAGCTGTGCATTTTGTTATTTTAACACACTGCAACAGTAGCAGCAAGACTAATTCATTACATTTACATAAGCCAGCAAAAGAGAGCAATGATGTTGGGAAAACAATCATATTCATTCAGGGTATTTGTAAAACAACTGGTTGTTTGGAGCTGCGGCCATGCTGTGCACAAGACTGTACAGGTTCCCTGGCAAGAATGGACATAGGAGATCCCTTTGGGAACTCGATTGCTGGCAGTCTCTTGTTGCATCAGATGGAGTCAAGATCTGCAAAGAGAAAAGTTTGTTTTGCTCTGTATTTGCAAAATATTCTAAGGTCCTCAATCTGCTGTACCTGCATAAGCTGAGCATTAGAGTGAGAATATTCTTCAATGAAGTATTGAAGTTTGACCCTGGCTGCCTCTTTTGTACTGTGCCATCAGTGTCAAGAGAATGAAGAGCTATTTTAACAGGACAGCTGGAGATTCCTTTGATATAGACACTGCTATGCCACCCATAGTCATTGGGAACATTGCAGGGTGGGCCCAAAAGAAAGGCTTTGGGTAAGATGCAAAGTGAGCTGCACAGGTATAGCACAGCTCTCAGAAGGATCTCTCCCATGCAGCAGACTTTAAAAGATTCCTTAACTTCCCTAGGAATTTTAGGGATCACCTTCGTTTGAAGCAAAGATCTCGGGGAAGGCCAGGATGAGGTCCACCTTTTTCGTCTTTAACCATGCGCTAAATACATTAAGGTGAGCTCATTGTTATCCATTCACTTGAGCTTCCTATGGCAGATACTGTTCAAGACAATCTATGGACAATACCAATTTTATTGTTAGAAAGCCTAGAGTACCCCAGATGTTTGTTTGAAGAGGTGATTTACATAATGTGATAATATGTTCAGAAAAAGTGGTATTTTTATCTTGTTTTATAAAGGTAAAACAGAAGAAATCCTTCAGAATTTTTGCATAACACAAGGTGTGCTTGCACCCTACCACAGAAAATGCTAGAAGACAGCTGGTCTCCACCTCCAAACTTTTTGATCTCCTAAACGTTAAGACAGGAGTCCAGCTTGCTCTTTTTCAACAAATGAATCCCACAAGTCTTTTGGGGAATGCAGTTCAACCAGAGTGATGTAATATGCAGGATGTTTGCAGGCATAGGTTTAATATGACTGCATTGTTCCATATTTATAAACCTGTCACTTTTTACTGGCACAGCCTCACACATTTTTTATGAGAGCTGCTCTTTTCTTGGCAAAGCAACACAAATTCATTACACCAATATCAAGATTTCAATGAATAGAACCATCTTTGCATGACTCAGAGGTCTTACTCAAAGGTAGGGCAGACTGAAAAGATAAGGCAAGGAAAAACATTCCTGAAATACAGGAAACTAACTGTGAAAGACATGGGTTTAAGAGGGAATGGGGAATGTATATATTCTGTTGTGTTTTGTCTTATTTTGGAGGAGTCAGAATTCTCTTGTGGGTTTGCCTCTGATGCCTTCAAATTATTTTGATGTATACTTGTGTGCTTAAAATTATTTCTCCTCCCTTTTATTGTGCTGTCATGTTAATGGATTCTTGTGTCACTTTCTATTTTCATTACAATTTCTGTCAGGAACATGAAAAACTCAAATGTCTTAGTAATTTGTAAACTACCACAATGTACTCTCTTTGGCCTGACCTTGTCATTATTGTATAACTTAATTGGTCAACTATTCCACTTCTTTTCCTTTTCATAGCCTTATTATAGTGGAAAATGAGAAGAGACTTGTCATTGACCAGTCAATCAAAAATACACAGCATTTAGAGATGAAAATACCAACCTCTCAATTAATTTCATAGAATTAACACTAATTATGATAAAAGTCTCCTGAGATAAAGATTTAGATCAAGAATAATAAGCAGACCTTTAGCCCTTCCCCTGACAAAGCCTGTAATAAAATTAGGAATGGGAACAGTTTAATTCAAACACAAAATTGCAGTTCCATAGTTTTCCCCTCAGACTAGAAGATATTTAAGAGACCTCCATTTTTCTCTGTACAAAGAGTCAGAGTAAATCTCATTTTGCCAGTTCTGTTGGCTGAAGTGTAGATCTGGCTGTAATTTCAAAAAATGTCCTTCCCAAGATACTTGATGACATTTTCACTATTTGGACCACTTCTCTGATGGGAAGCATAATCATTTCACTATTATGCTGTTATTTCTTGCAATGGTTTTACTATTTCCTCACACCATTTCTGTCTTCAGATGGAGTAATTTTAAAGTTGATAAGGAAAGTCTTCTCTTTTTTAACCAGTGCCCACAAGGTTCACAACAAGATGCTCTGTGTTCCATAACAACAGCAACAATAATTTAAAAGAAATAAAATAAGGAATAAATATGACAGAAACCTGTGCTAAGGAACTGGCTATACATCAGTGAGATCTGGGGAGAAGGAAGCCACTGGGAAAGGCTGCTTTAGCATTACTATGGGAAAATCGGACACTAGTCATTTAGTACCTGATTTAAGGTAACACAGGCTTCAAAATGAAAAACTCTTCAAGAGAGAAGCTTTTCATTTCTCTGAAAAGGAGCATTGATATCACAGAATCAGTGGTTATCACAAAAAGTATAGTCAGCTGTAGTTATGAATACTTGTTGGTCCAGTATCCTGGGCAAATATTTAAGATGAAATACTCTAGCTCATTGTAGAAAGATTGCACCTGTAATTTAAAACTAATAGTTAAAGTTCAATAAACACCACTATAATTCAGTTAACTTTTTCTTTAGTAATTTTAATTGAGACAGCTTGCTCTCCTGCCTTGTAAAAAAATCCATCCGGAGAATCTTTCCAAGATACTCACCTGCACTTCACCTTCCTTTCTCTGCTCTTCACAGGCTACTTCTGCAAAAACCCAGAAGCAAGACAGAGAAAATGGATGCAGTTTTGAAAGAAGCCAGCTGATCGTGCTGATTGCCTGATGGACACCAGATTAGAGAGCCCAGGATAGGGAAACACTGATCAGGTAGAAATTACCTTTCGTTCCCCTTTTTTATTTCAGGTCAAAGAGCACAGATTTGAAATGAAAGTATGGCCTTTAGAAAATAAGCATCTAAACCTTTCTGTCATATACTATGGTAGTTCAGGATTATTAGGTTGCACATTATTCTCTTTCTCACTTGAACAAATCAATTTACTGCTTGACAAATAAGCACATAATGCAAAATGCCAACTTACAGATTGGTATCATTAAAGAGAGAGCATGGTTGTATTGGCAAAGGACCGCATTTTGCCTACACTGCAGATCTTGGGGCAGAAAGCTTTGTTTGTAGATGATAGGTAACCCATTACCTCTAGTACACTGTAAAGAAAATACAGATATGGTCAAATAGGACTAAAAGTGCAAGTATTTGAATTGTCATGTCCATACCACAAACAACCTATCTGATTCTTCACAGGCCTGTCAGAACTCGGAATTGATTTGTTTTAATAGATGCCTAAGAAAAAAACTCAGAAACATTTTAAATAGAAAGGGTTTCTTGAAATGCAAAAGTCTATAGTGGTACATATCTGAAAGTTTAAATAATTAGCCAGTAATCATTATATCGCTGAAGCCACATAAAAAAATTAAAATCTCATCGGTTAAACTTCTTAAGGTTACTTTCAAGAAATCTGACAATAATTTAATAGGAAGACAGGGAAAAAATCTTTCTTTAATATAGTGGTTCTGTACCAGTTTTGAAGATTGTAATCAAAGTCTGGGAGGAGGAGGATTAAGCTAAGCTGTGTCTCAAGTATTGTCTCTTCTGTTGTATTGGTATAGTATGTTTCTAATATAGAAATTGCAGCCTACATTTAAATTATTCATATTCTTTTTCATTAGAAAACCAAAAAGTCAATTTAGAAACTTGGTAAAATTTTTATGAAAGCCAGAGCCCTACAATAACTTTGACTCTGCTTTCCAAGGTAACAACTGTTTTTCTCATAATTCCTTTTTTCAATAAAAATAAATTTAAAAATTTACATCTTTCAGGAGTGATGAGGCCCTGTAAACAAACATAAATATACATAGTACTGTTCCAAGTTGGATGACTGTCACTCAAAGTGCTGTCATGCCACAAGCTACCCTGATACAGATAGAAGGAAAAGTGGAAATAGTTAAATGAGTTTGCAGGATGATGTCTTCATTAGTGACAGATGTTAGTGTTCTAGCAAAATTACTGCTTCTAGTAGCTTTTACTTTTACGTTTGAAGTGTTGAAAATTTACCTCCATACCTCAAAAAAAGACAACAGAGAAATATTACAAATTGGTTCCTCCCCTCCCCCAAATAAGAGCATTTTTTTCAATAGAAAGTAATTTGGGCAGCTGGTGAACTGTGGAGCTCACCAATATCTGAGTTCTCAAACACACACAAGCTGTGTCTTCATGGTTCAAGGAAGAACGGACATTATGCCTGAAGGGATTATCAATCACCAGATGCACAATATCATCTGTTGTAAATTGGGACTCTGATTAATAACAGTGATTTGAGCATGATCCTTGAAAATTGTGATCTTTATTGAGTTACTGGACTAGTGACTTTCTCTTTTCATGTTGTTTGCACTCAATTTGTGCTGCTTTCAGTTACTGATACTGTATATTACTATTTCTGTTATGATTGTTTTCCACATTATATAAAGTCAATAGTGAAGTGTCAGGTGAAGCAGGTAAATTTTTTATCAATTGTGTATGACACTTGTTGCCCTGCTTTTGATTTTCTTTCTCATTCATCAGTGATTGTACTGCACCTCTGTTTTCTTCTCTTGTTACTGTGGGAATATCTATAAAACAAGGGGAATATCTAACCCCACCAGTTAAAAAAGCCTTTGAAATTGTGCATCTTTTTAGGATTCCATATTTTTCCTAAAGAATTGAATGAATATTTTGGAGGTGGCTTGATTTTAAAAAAGAATAGTTTCAGAAAACTTGACTTTCATATAAAGTATTTTAAACCTGACTCTGATTAAATTGAAATTTGTGTATTTTTCAAGTGACAAAGTCAACATATTGCTGAAGAAAGGGACTTTGGTTCTCTATCCCTCAATCACCTATTACATTCCAGGAGCTCTATGAAAATAAATAGGTCCAGCTTTAACTGTTTAGGGGTTTTGTTGTTTTTACCTTTGTAAATTCTGTTTTTAACTCCTTCATCTTCATCCTATTTCCTTAGTCTAGTCTAGGGAATCTACTCTCTTGACTGGTATGGAAGAACTAGAGCTCATATCCACCAAATTCCCAGCAACTGTCTTTCACAAAAGTGGCAGAGCTCACCCTCTGCTCTTGAAGTAATATATTCAACCAGTGCAAAATCCCAATGCAAGTCCTCAGTGAGAAGAAACCCCAATCTAAACCTCAGTTATTTTAGCATGATAATTATCCAATTAATATTGACATTCAGTACATTTTGGCAAACAGACCTCATGAATGACAATCAGGATCAGTCCCTTGAAAACTTTTAAAAATCATGACCTTGAGACAAGTGTGTACCCCAACAGAAACAAAGCACGTGGCAGAACAGAAGCAGAAAGCCATGTCATTTTTTGCTGGAAGGTTAATGATGAGTGCCCATGAATGGCTTTTATGAACATAAAATTGAATTAGCATAGATCAGCTTTGTTATGTTCAATTACTAGGATACTTTTTTACTTGTAAGAACTGAAGGTCTCAAACTTCATTACAATTACTTGCAAAAGAGACCTTCCCTCTTCTAGTTAGGGAAGTTATTTTATTCCTTGGGTGGTCTGAAAGTAGAAACTGCTGGGAAGTAAGGTCCTCACAATTGAGAGTACAATGTAATAACCTCAATTTTGCAAGTGTTGTTGCTTTCTGCATGGCTTATGGTGCTGCAAGGTAGAAGTAGCTGGAACCTGTGCATGGCACCAGCATCACAAGCTGCCCTACCCAACCCGTTTGACTGGTTAGCCCCCAGCACACTGGTCCTGAGGCTTCATCCTGGCACCCTATTGCTGCCCTTCTACAGACTTCACAGAACATATCCCAAAAGCTTCAAGGTTAGAGCTATGATGAATTAACTTTGGTCATATGCTCTTTTATTTATTGAAAGAGAAAATAAAACGACGTAAATCTAGTGCTGTCCTCCTCTTAATCACAGCAAACTCATTACACCAGAGTTTTAGAAACATGTGTCTGTACTAAAATACTTGTCAGTTTTCAGATGATGTTTTATAGCTGAGTGTTAAACCTCTTCTAGAGCCATGGTTAGAAGACAAATGTTGACACTGCACTAATGAGAGTGGAAAGAATTTCACAAGAAGGCCACTGTAAAGGAATCCATGGTACAGACTGCATAATTGAATCCTGTAACTATGAAACACTGTTAAGGGACCCTTGCGTACTGAGAAGTCAGTTGTAAGGAGACTCTCCAATATCTCAAGCTTCTCTGTAAAGAGGAGAGAGTTAAAAATGCCGTGTGTCTCAGTGATTTGTGGCATCTACTGGGAGAACAGAGAGGAATCCCAGGGAAATTCCAGTGACTCTTAAAAGGCATAACAGAAAAATTTGCTCATTCAAAAATTCAGGTCCATTCTCAGGAGACCAAAGGGAGGATGTCTTTCTTGGAAGAACATTTCTTCAGCAGCAAGAAACTTTTTACACTGGATAAACAGCAAAATGAAATGCAAACCAGGAATCTATATGAGAAAGAACATTATGCAGACTGAAATTTTTAAAGACACATTCTTAAGAATGTACTTAAAAGGAAAGGAAATTAGGACCAGAAGCAGAAATGATAAGAAGTCTCAATAAGGGAGCAGGGACATTTACACAAAAAAAATATAATTTACACAATAAAATATAATTGCTGGAAACTATTCTCTGATGTGCAGTATTTTGAGCAAAGACCTAAACTTTGTGATGAACCCTATGGCATGAGTGATTTGGAATATAATTAGTGTCCCATTGAAGTCAGTGGGAGATTTCTTCCGCATTCAGCAGGCTTTCCTTTGCACCCATATGGGATGGAGAATTCAGAGTGTAATTTGTAACCTAATGTGTGCGGTCAGAGGAGAAAAAAAACCACTACATGCAACAAATCAACCCACAACCAGGCCAGCTGCCACAGAAGAAAAAAAAAGACACAACCAAAGTGACAGCAGGCAAAATATGAGCCATCTATGGGCAGAGAGGCAGGTGGGCAACATCCAGGCAGAGCTACTGCCAATGGCTGCCCAAGGAGCACCAGCCAACAGCACAGACCTCCAGAAGCAGAGCAGCAGAAGCTTGGATAA
This sequence comes from Xenops minutus, assembly GCA_035221455.1. Lineage (NCBI taxonomy): Eukaryota > Metazoa > Chordata > Aves > Passeriformes > Furnariidae > Xenops > Xenops minutus. The sequence continues at coordinate 11,906,323 of JAWWEE010000004.1, forward strand.
ATAAACAAACTAATGCACTTTAATGCAAGCAGCCACACGCTAGCCAGCATGACAAATCAAGGGAGTCGGGAAGTAATCTGGCAAGATAAAGGTTGAGCATGAGTGGATCAAACCTGCTCCAAGTCACATCCTGAGTGACCCATTTTAAGTTCATAGCAGAGTGGCTGAACAAAGCCCTCTCTTCTGCCCCTCTGGGAAGTGTTGTTGGCGAGGCTGGCACTGCCCAGAAGCTCCCAGTATTGCCACTTGGGTGCTCACTTTTACCTCAAGGAAGCTGCTTGTATCTGCTGCTCCAGGGAAAACATAGTCCCTGTTGTGACCTGGGTCAGGATGTCTAGAGGCTGCAGAGTGAGTGGCTCGACTGGACATGCTGTAGCAGGAGCTTAGCATAGCTTTTTCATGCTCTGGTTTTTGCAGACATGCCTCTCACTTCCTGCCTCTCCTTCAGGAAGCTCTGACCTCCCATCTCCTACCAGTCCCACACCACCACCACCTGCTGGCACCAGTACTGGAGTTAGAGAAGAATATAAAGTGGAAGGAGCTGTATTTGTTGCACTAAAAGAAATTCACTGCTATGTAGACAATACCAGAAACATTTATAAATACTGATGGGGACATTTCCATCTAGCCACAGGTGTAGCTCACAGTGGCAGGCTTAAATGGGATTGAAGCAACACCCGACCTGGATGTTCAGAGCTTTACTGGTTCACAAATGTGCAGGTTTCATTTCTATTATTATTTACTCCATGTGGGGAGATACTGTTGCCCGCATTTCTGTGCAGGTCTAATTTAGTTAAGATATGCAATGGGAAATAATCAGCTTGGCAATATGCAGTTCTCCACAGTCCATACAATTAATTTTTTTCTAACTGGCTGGTGTTGCCCTGTTGCTGTATTAGCCTGATACTGACCTCCTGCTGCTCTGTCCACCTGCTTCAAATTTATTTCCAAAATGCATCAGTACTGTAGGATCTCCTCCCTGAAGGGGAACAAGTTAACAGGCTTGCTCTACTTGATATGCTCATAGACTCATTCTGCATTAGGATTTGACTACTGACTATGCACTTTTTTCATTCTCTATTTCTAAGAAAATAAAAATTCTCAAGCCAAAAGAAGATACCTTAATGCAAGATACTTCAATCCAAACCCTGAAACAGGCACATATGACTATGAGTCAGGTGATATTACAAGTTATGTCATAGTACTTGTTTCCTTTCAAAACAAGAAGCAAAGAAAAAATATATGATGTAACATTTTGAAGTAGATTCCCCAAGTAACATCAGAATGCGTAAAATTACCTTTCCTTCTCCTCTTCTGGAGAAGACCTGTAAATTTAACAGAGAATGATAACCTCCCTATAAAATATTTAAACAGTCCCATATAAGAGAGAATAATATCCCTGCTATAGAATTCCACTGAATGGCTTAAGTAATTTGCAGACAGGAATTACATCTTTATTAAACCTTACACAGGAATTTCTATACAATCTTACTCTTTTCAGCATTGTTAAATTGGATGCCACTCTTCAATATGAGACTGTAACAGCTCCAACTGTGCAGATATCCTTTCTCATATTACAGAAGTAAATTTGTTCCTACATTCTCTTTTCTTCTTCTCACCTAAATTGTTATATAGCATTTTGCAAACGCTTATGGATTTGCTGAGAAAACAATTCCTCACTGTGTCAAAATGACCATCTTTCCTTGTAACACGTCTGCATGTACACAGAGGATGGAGGGAAAGTTTCTTATTTTCAAATGTATTTGAATAAGCTCTTACTGGAAAATAAAGGATTTCTGGAGAGAATTTGGCAGAACAGATGTATGCTTTCCCCAAATGAGAAATATGCATCTGTTTCCTAGAAATCTAAACAACAACAGTAAAGCAGTCACACAAACAAGTTGTGTGGGTTTTTATTTTTTTTTTTCCTGCAGATGGTTCTTATTTTTATACAAATGGGTAAAAAAGCCACAGTGGAAGTTTCTAAATGAAGCAGTGAAGTGCATTCTTATCAATGAAACTTAAATGGTCTCTGGGATGAAATTTTGGTTTATACAAATCTGCCCAATTGTACCTGAGAACCGTACAAAGCCCTTCCTTATTAAAATGCTGCCTTTCAGCCTCCCTGCTTCCATTTAGTCACAGTCTGATCTCCCTATCAATTCATTTTTTCCATTTCTGTTACCTGTAGATCATTTTGCCTTGCTCCTACAATGTGGATTTAGAGTTTGCAGTCAGGAACTGATATGATCCAGAGCAAATCCTTTTGATTAGATATTCCTGTTCCATGCTCAGGGCTGACAGGAAGGATATGCTTTTTAATATCACGAACAGCATTTCGCCCTGCCATCCCCATAATCATGCTTTGCAACCACTAAAGGGTGAATTGATAGAAGAGAGCTATCCAGACTATCAAAAATTCCCCATCCAGAACAGCAAAATATTTTAATGTAGTTAAGTATTAGGATTAATTTCCTAATCCTAGTATTTTTTCAATTGTCCATTTGAGAGATGGGTCTCTAATTAAATTTCACTTTGGTCACTGTAATGAAAACAATATCATCTGGAAGTCCAACCACAATCAGCCTGTGTGGATAGCAGTGATAAGGCTGGGTAATTGCAGGATTAATAACTGGTCTTTTATTGTGTCTGAAAGCAATGTAACAATATGTATACTTTCTGAGTAACTTGAAAACATAGCCACATTGTACAATATTGCTACCCTGATCACTTTTTCCTTTCACATTTTTTTTTTTTTTTTTAAGCATGGGAACAATTGGACTACAAAGGTGTGATTGTTCCTAGGTCATATTCTCCTCTAGGGCTTCCAAAAAGCAAGCAATGCTGCTCAGGCAGCTCCAGTAGCTCTGTGACAAAGTAGAACAAGTTTCAATAACTGCTGTTATTCCTCTTCATTTACAGTGCAGGCCACAGGGTAACTGTTTAATGTGCTAGCCAGTTCTCTAAACGTCTTGTATATTTGCTGAAACATAAAGCATTTTCCTAACACTTTGAGTTTCTTGAATGAGTGTGGGATTTCAAAGTTAAAAAAAATAATCTAGGGACCAATGCTCTACAGAATAATCTAGCTCTGGAGACAGAGCCTCTGCACAGTAGCATCCTTCCTTTTTGTATGGGACACTTCACCCTCAATTAGGGAAAGGTACCTTTTAATAGAGATGTTCCTTTTTATGGCTAGATAGTGATGCTGAGAAAGTGGTAGGAACTAGGAGCCAGACAACCAGCATGCTCAGTTAAGCTGCTATGGATCTTAATTAATGTGTAGAACAGGATGTGGGCTTGGACAGTTTATCCATGCTGTCTAGATACAGTATGAATGCAAATGAAACTTGAACCTAATCTAATAGTTATGTAAGTTGCATGAAAGAAGCTGGTAAAAATCCCTATGTAAAACAATCTTGTGTTAAAAAAGCAGCTCATGGAAGAGACTGTAGAAGTTGCTCAGGCTGCTGTGGAATTCCCTTACACCTCCATGGGGCCTGTAGGGAATTCAGCACTGACTGCAGAACATCCTGCCTCTGCCTGCAGCACTGCTCCCTACCCCACCTCCTCCTGGGCACTGGTCCCACAAAACATTTGCTTTCAGGCCTTCTGCAGAAAATGTTACTTTCATCCCCACCTTCCTTAAGAAATCAGAACTCTTTTCTCCCTCCTGCACAGGCTTTTCAGTGGTTGTGTCACATATGTTGCCCAACAAAAAAAATTTCATCATAATATATGCTCAAAAGTTATTTCCTTAATCAATCTCCCCAGAACTCCTCTGGATGGGACAGTCTTAGGATCTGGCTTAATCACCCCGATTAAAAAAAACCAACCAAAACAAAACCTACAGAACCTACCCAAGTAGTGTTATTTTGGTAGAACAAATCCAGTTTGCATCTCTGTAGCAAATTCATTAAACTGCAGGAATTCTAAGAAAGCATGTTCTATAGAACTATAAATACACTTAGAAATCACTGTTTGGCTTTCTTTTGTATCACGTTGAACTCATTCACCTTTCCACATATTCATTAGTCTCCTTCTCATCTCCCTGTGTAATCATTCCCTGCATTAGGAGACTTTATATATCCCTCTCACAGGGCTTTAAGGTCAGTCGGGAAAGTTAACATCACTGCTGTTCATTTAACCTTCAAGCTCTATTTTTACTCTTATTTCTTTTTAAGAGTACTTTAGTGTATAACATTTACATATACCCACCTCTTACCAGATCCAGAAATTATGCCTTCCTTTCGGTATCGTAACTGACTACAAAGACCTGCTTCTCTTTAGGACATGATTTTTTTTGTCATTTTTGATTGGCAACTGAATATTCCAAAAATATCAGCTCACATAAAATACTCTGGGCCTTTACTTATTCTATCATTTTAGATATGGAGTAACAGCCTTTTCTTCTGCATGCATTATCCCTGTACACTTACTGTAGTCTAAATTGAGTTCAAACAGACTGGTATCTTTGAAGATGGATGTTTGCTCCTGAACAGAATTAATTTCAGCATTCAGAGACAAACCGAGTACTAGCATTATGTCTCTTCAATGTGGCTTTTTGTATTTGTTTAATAAAAGCAAACCTCTTAGATACAAACTCCTGAAAGACACTCAACGAGGAGTGGTTTGAGGCAATGTTTAAAATAATTTTTCTATTTTACAAATTTTGTATTTTCATGGGAAAAAGGGTACATCTGAATTTTATTAAACTGTTTTCTCATTTGAAACAGAAAATCAAAATTACCAACTTTGTTTTTTTGTTGAAAGTTCTAAGGCATTGTTGCTCTTTGAATGAAAATGGAATGATGCTGGAAGACCATTGAAGTTGCATCCAGTAATTGTTGAGTATATTCCTGGTCAGCAAGTGTAAAAGAGAAAAGTGTGTTTGTGAGCTTGTCTGCAAGTCTGTACATACAACTCATAAAGAGAAAGAGGAGCCTTCTGTTCTCAAGTAACACAAAATCCAAAGGCTTTAGGGAGAGATGTTACTTGGAACACGCTGCTTATCCTGAAACCTCCTGAAAAAACTTAGTGTTAGAGCTTGTGTATCTCTGTCACTCAGAACAGCACAGCTGGTAATACTCATCATCATGCCATGGGAATAACAGTAAAGAACTCTTCTGTTGGAGCATGGAAAATTTTACTTTGTGAGGACACAAAGTTTAACTAATTTCTACTGATAATCTCTGTCCTGACATCATACACCATTGTTCCACCCCACACCCAACTGCAGTGAAATAGAAAAGAATCAGAAAAGATTTGAGAGCACCAAGGCCTAAGACAGTTGCCTCATTATGGAAGATTTTGCCATGCTTATTAATCTTTAAACTATTAAGCAATATTTTTATTTTCCCCTTTAAATACTCCAAAGGCATTCAAGCTGCACAGCAGCAGGGTTGTGTGCTAGCAGAAAAAAACCTCGTCTAAAATTCTTTTGTAATCCAAACACAAGTCCACACATGCTGCAGCAGACTGCATTTTTGTGGGTTTATTTTTTTTTAAGCTGAAACTCACAAATACCATAAATTATGTGTATGGATTGGAAAAGGTACTGGAGCACCTCAGCTTCTCTAGGCAGTGAGAGAAGCATCTTTTCTCCACTCCTATAAAAGTGACATGATAGCTTGCTTATGTTTCCTACCTTAGTGATCCAGCTGTGAGATTCATAAAGCAACCATTGAACCTCTCGCCTCTTTTTCTTTATGAGTGTCACAATGTGCAGCTTTCTTTGTGTTGCCCATATGCCAGCAGTCTTTTTAAAAGCCACTCTTGCTCTGCTGCTGATCGTCTTTGCCACAGACAATTTCAGGAGAACTGCTCTGATTTCCAATGCTTTTAGCAAGAGATGAAACTGGTTCTCTCTCCTCCCCGTAAAAAGTACTTGACAGAAGCAATGGACAAGTTCTTAAACTCTTATCAATAGTTCTTGGAATAATACTAGTGCTGATCACATTCTCCCCCAAAAAATTGATAGTGTGAAACAATCTAACATTTTGCTGCAAAATTATTTGGATGAGGAAATGTTAAATAGTGAGTACATTATCTCCAGTGAGTCTACCAGAACTGCAACATTTGATTTAGGTTCTGCAGGACTTTTTCTTTGCCTGGTGTTCAGCATCATGGACAATAAACGACATGAGTGCCCCAGATCCCTATTTTCTTTTCATAACCCACTCTTCAGAGTGGAAATCGTGCATATGCCCTTGACAAGACTTGAAATTTAGAATAGCTTCACTTGTTGCCAATATTTTCTCAAGTTATTTCATGGACACTAATTCATATGCCAGCTACCTAGGCAATCCTGGTCCATCCCCCTGCAAGGAAGTCTGTCTCCAAATTACCAGATGAGCTGAATACCCTTGTTCTTCCTGTTCAGCAGCATTACAAAATAACATGGATTACTGTTCCTAAGAGTTCCTGTATCCGTGTCCCTCTCTAGGCCCATGTACAGGAGAAGCAAAATACTTCTGCAGTTGTTAAGTCCTTTTGTGCCCAAATGGGACAGAGTAGGATTTCAGGATACATTCATGCTTCCACAAGGAAAATGCATTACATACTTGGACTCACTTCATTAGCCTCAGTCTAAAGGAGGAGCCCTTAACAAGCATCAGTTAGTGGGGCTAAGTAGGTGAAGGAAGCAAAAGCAACTAAGCCTGCTACACTTGAGTCAGATGGATCTGTGCACATTCAGATGCCTCCATGACAATGACTATAGCAAAAAGTTCACTCCAGACAAAGGCTACATATTCATATCTCCAAGGCCCTTTTGACTGCAATTAATGTGGCTGGCAGGAAGCATCACAGACCAAAGAAATAAGCACCACAGGAAAGAGGAAAAGCTCAGTCATAAGCATCCCAGATATTCAGAGGTTAGTATGAATTGACAGGGCAGGACAGCAAGTGAGAGAGGAGACTGTAACCACCCTGTGTGACAAAGGCATTTCTGAGAAGGGCAGGGTACAGATCAGTGGTGCCTCACTAGCTTCTCTCACTGTTAGGAGGGAAGTATATAGGAAGGGGAAAACTGGTACTAAAAGGACAAGCAGCATTCTGTCTCCTGTGACCAGAGCAGTTAACAGTTCAGAAGCCAAGTACTCTTCGCTTTGTACCCCACTTCTTGGGGGTGTATGAGGCTACAGCCCAGATCAAAAAGTGAATGCATTGCAGAAGTGAGTTTTGAAATGTGGAGGGCCCGGAGAAAATGAATAATAAATAAAGTACACATCAGTAAACTAAACTAAACTAAGTTTTTCCTCTGAGTTACATGCAGCTATGTGAAGTGAGTAGAAGTAGTCTGTTTATAGCTGTGAGCAGAAAGCAGCTTTGTGTGCCTAGGCATTATCAGTCTTCTATTCAAAAACACAATATCTGCTTGATAATGCATACACTGTTTTGTCGTTAGTTGTCAGTATACCTCCCAAAACAAGTTGTCTCCCTGTGGTTTTATAATCATGGGAATATTCTCAACGGCCCTGCTAGAGGGGTTGTATTCTGGCTCCAGACGTCTCTGGAAAATAGCCTATTGAATCGCATCGGAAACCAGGGCAGAGTTGACTTCCTGGTGGACTCCAAACAATCCAAAGGCTCTCCTTGGAAAGCACAGCCTGTGCTCTGCTATTTGTGCAATGCCACACTGCCCTGGGGTAATCGGCTCCATCTCAGCAACTCCACCTCCATCAAAATGGGTGAGAAAATAGTGATCTATTGTTCCAGGAGTTTATGGAAAAACATTTTTTTTTTAGCCACTTGTAAGAGATAGAAGTGATCTGGTTGCTGAAATGCTTCCTTATTTCTCTGTTTACCTCCTGTTAGATAGAACACCAAACACTGCTATAATTACCTGGCAAGCAAAAGTGAAAAAACTGTCTCTATGGCACTGTTTTTTTGCTACTGAGAAGCATCTTGATGTTACATACAAAACAAAAAAAAGGCAAGCACAAAGCAAAAAAACAAGAACCCCAACAAAATCTCCCCTTTTCCTATTATCATATGAAGAAAAAATATTTTCAGCTATGAGGCAGTGCCAAATGCTTCAGCAAATTTCAGAGACTTCTAGACACTGACAGACTGCAGCTCCTGCTGTTTACCAGAGGGATTTAAGAGGTTCTTTCTCTCTTAAAATAGCCACATTTTTCTCTTCCTGAGGGTCAAAACTTGCCACTTTCACACTATTTTCAGTAGACTTTTTAGCTGTGCCATACTCTGCCATGTCAAGGGACTCTGAAAAGCCTCTTGAGATTCTTCTGTCTGAGGATAAATGGGAAGGATTGGTTGCATTCCTGCAAACATTGCCACCTGAAACACTAAAATGCAAGGGAAGAACACTTCACATGGAGTATTTCACTGCATAAAAAACCCTTCAGCATATTCTAATGGCAATGTATCAAACTGGATTACATGAGTCATATTTACCTTATGTGATGTGACATTGTGACATATGATAGAGTTCCTAAAAAATCATTATGCCTCAAGAGCTTATAACCCAAAGGGAATTTAAAGGTATATTAGTCAGCTATGCCCACCCCCACCCCACCATTAGCCACAACAGTGGGGGACTCACTGTGATGAATCAGAGCTTAGAGATTCTTTCCATGTACACAGGAAACACCGATTAATTGGAACAGTGACAGAAAAAGTCTCTTTACCAGGTAAACTGAATTCAGCAGTGGGATTTTACTTAATGAATAGTATACAGTTAAGTACTTCGATCCACAGAGGTGAGAGATAGAGAAAACTGATTAGGCAGCTCATACCCTATTGCTTTTTCATCTGCTAGAAGCCTGATATTATTAGCAGTCTCCTTCCTCCCTTAGTAGTAATCACAAATGCCAAATTTTGTATCATACAGAAAGAGACTTCCCCAAATTAAGAGAAGCATGATAGAAACAGAGATCCTCGCTTCATCTGGTTTTTCCACAAATATTCCATTTCCTCACACTGGACACCTGCCTCTTCCCATCCCTCATCGATTCCTGCTGTCCCACCCCAACAAGTTTCTTGCTCAGTCCCAATCCCTCATTTGGAGATCCTTGTGGGTCTAGCACATCTGGCAGTAAACCAGCAAAGGCCCCAACTGCTGTCGCATGAAGCATGCTGTGGGTCTTTGTACACAGTGCACTCTGAGGCATACTGGATTTAAATTGTTTATCTATCTAAGCCTCAATTTATGATCTCTACAGATTCTTTTAAAATGAAAGAACGTTTTATTTGTACCGTCTTTGTTTAAGAAACAGGGGAAGACTGTCAAGGTCACAAAATGCTTCTGGCACCAACTAGTCCCGCTGAAAGCCAAAGGCACTTGGGTATATAAGTCTTGCTTATGCCTTTGAAAAATCTCTTCCATAATCTCATCAAGACTAAAAAACCTACAGAATAAACTCTGAATTCAAATATTGTCATCAGTGAAAAAAAAGAGTTTATAGGATATGTGATGGCAGAAGGCTTGATTTGGCTGGAGGGACAGCCAGCAGCCCCAGCAGATACTGACTGGCCTGTTTGACCTCATAATGATGTTTAAAACTGAAAAAAAAATAAAAAAAATGATCTGACTATAGGCTTGAAAAAAAGAAAAAAAGGGATGAAAGAGAGCTGAGGGAGAAAGGCTGCCTCAGAGGACACTGGTGGGATTCAGAGAGAAAAATCCATTATTAGGATTTACTCCATGCTTTAAGGAAACCAGGCCACTTTATGTTGTCCCAGGTGGTGATGCAATGAGGCACAGGTGTCAGAAGCAGACCATTGCCTGAGGGCAGGAAAACAAGCAAGAGGCTGCTTGGCAAATTCACTCTAACCTTTAAGGGTTAAGGGAATATCAAAATATAAAGCTTATTCAGAAAAAACATCTAAAGGCAGCTGAGGAGAGCAGACATGTGACCATTTATGAAGAAGGGGACCAGTCAATTACTGAACAAATCTAGATCAGCTTTCCTGGAATTTAATTCAAATTAAAGAAAAATAGCTTTTTCATCAAGGAATTGATGGAATCATATTTAAAAATTAAACCAACAAGATTTGAACACAAAACAACTTCATCCTTATTTTTCAGAACTTAAATTTTCATTTGTTCTACAAGAGAACAGTATGTGTGGGTGACTAATAACAATGCAGCCATCTGGATTTCTCTCAGACAAACTTGTGTTAATTCAAACTACATGGAGAAAAAAAAAATATGTTGCTTGCCTCAGAGCATTTGTGAAAGTGTTATGGCTTGCTGAACTGTCATGCACCGTCAGCAAGCGGCCAACTTTAGAGCACCTTTAATGTTACACCACAGTGCTGTTGTAGTTGACAATTAAAATAGTTAATGTGCATGCTGGCCTTTAAGTGTTACACTAATCAAAATAATGGATTGCTTTTTTATGATGACCCCATAGCTGTATCAATCAGTGCTCATTGGACAAAAAGGGATTTTTTTAATAGTGCCCAGTTGTGGCACTTGTAATTGTGTGTTTCTGTGGTGGTAATGAGGAAGGATGTGACTTATAGACAGATTATTGAGGACCCAAGCATATGGGGGATCTAGGCAGATATTATCTGAGTAAGCGTGGCTCCCACAGTATCGTATTCAACTTCGTGGTCTTCCAAACCCAGAGGCAGTATGACAGATTCAGTCCTTTAACATTTCCTCATTGCTCCCACAGGTACACAGTGTTTCCAAGTCCTCTTGCTAGCAATATTTCTTGGCTATTTAGAAAAGCAGCCCTCCCCTGTGCCTACCTTGGTGTAGATTTATGGTGCATAAGGAATCATAGGGCTGAACTACTTGGCCAGTTGTTCAAGGGCAAGTGGGAATTTATATTTTTCTCCCACTTACCTGTACTCTGTGCTACACATTCAGCAGCACAAACAAATTCAGTTCATTATGCTTGCCAAGAAAGACTAGGACTTAGGAGTTGAAACCATGGCAGATTGCATTTCAAGTAATTTACCCCTTCTCCTTTTTTTCCTGTGCCTTCAGCATTTCTTTCTTTCCTTTTCTTTTTTTTTAATTATTCAGATTAGAAATGCAGTTGTTACATTATGATAATATCAAATTCATTAACATTAGTCAGAAAAAAATTATGGGGGGTAGCCTGCCAAAAGTTAAGCCTTTACTTTTGCATTCATTCAGTAAAGTTCATTGAAATGGGAATTCATCCCTTTACTCTGAATTAGAATTAAACTCCTGGCATATTCAAAGACCTGTACAAGGGATGCTGGCTCAGAATATGCTTGTAGAAAAGTAGTATTCTACATTACTGCTTTATTACAATTTTAGTTCTGTGACCTAATACAGAATATGCCTTGTTCAAGCTCAGAGAAGACCTAACCAGGAGCTGTGTCATGGGTGCCAATGGGCAGGCAGGTGTGTTCCAGCTGGCAGTGTCTAGCACTACAGACCATAAACTTGTTAAGAAATATGTTGAAATACATCATTACCATTAAGCACAATTTAACTAGATGTACAAAAGCATAGACTGGTTCCTCATTTCCAATTCCCTTTCCAAGACAAATTCCATGATTTCCCTTGCCTGCATCCAGAATTTTGTCTGAAAATAAGGGTCATCCCATTATAAATCAGAGCAGAGGAGCCTTTTTTAGACAGAAACACAATAACCTTCTAAAGATATTTTTTCATACGAGTTTCTATTTCTAGAGTTAAGGACTAATTTTTGCAGACATAAAACAACCAGGCAGGATGTAGGTCCCAATTCCAGCATTCAATTACAGGGATAAACATTTCCATAAATTATTAATACTTTTCTGGGAGCAATTTTTGACCCCATGGATGACAATACCATTATTCCACTTATTTCATTATATCAGCCTATGTCACTGTCACATATTATTTCCCTTCCAAAATGTTTATATAAAATTTATAATGCGATGAAAAGATCTTCCCCCTAATTTTTGTATGTAAATGTAAAATCTTGTCCATTTCCTCACAGTATTTGTTCTGTTTAATTGCATTTTAAATGAACATAAAATAACTACCCCGAAGATATTAGCATGCTTCTGCCAGGGCTCTGCAGATTCTCCTGGCGTGTGTTGAGAAGCTGCTGCATCTCAGATGTGAGCTGATCTTCACAGATAGCCTGTCCTGAGGCGGGAGCAGTCCTACAGAAGGGCACTGGGGAGCTTGCCTCCCCTCCTCTTTTCTGATCTGTTTCCAGCATTAGAAAATGTAAAGCCCAGCAATGGCTTGGAGAAAAAGGAGCTTTTTCTACAATCACTGGTTCCTCCTTCAGCCAAAACAACTTCAAAACATACTGAAGACGGAGTTAGACAGGGCTGGTTTGCTAAAGCAACTGTAGGTTCCAAGAGACAGTAATAAAGAGACTACTGGCAGCCATTCAGCTGAAATAAATCTCAGAAAGAGATAGAATAGAAGAGAATACAAGTCTGAATTGATTTTCAGAGGTGTCGTGTTTGCAGCAGTGCTACAAGCCCTCATCTCTCAGAAACTACCTGTATTTCTCCCCCCAGTATTTGGCCAGGCTGTCTGTGAGTGAGCAGGGAGCATCAGCCGTTCCCAAAGTCTGGCAGCAATGAGGGCAGTGAACCCTACAACGTCTTCCCTTTAGTGATCAGTAGGAAAATCCTTACATTTGCCATTTCTAAGAGCTTTACATCATTACACAATTTCAGGAAAGTAACTCAATGGTCTTCATTGAGATATTTACAGAATCTTGAAAAAAATCCAAGTTTATACACTAATATAAAGGGATTATATGCCACAGGGAAGGAGGAGAGTTAAACAAAATAAATCAGCTTGCCATGAGCAGATAGGTCTTTGAGGCAGAAGGTGAATTCCTTAGTTATATAAGCCCCCTGAATCTGTCAAAACCCTAAGTTCTCTGTAATTTCATAGAAGACTAAATACCTGGAGGACTAATAATTGCTGGTAAGAAAAAAGCTCCACATTTTGAAACTGGTTTTCTACATTAAATGTATATAGTGCTATTCAAATAAAAGATAAATCTTTTTTAGTAAAAGAGAAGAATAAGTATTGAGGAGAATTAGAAAAGTATCAAGTAGATTTTCTAGTGGCTTCTTATCCTGAAAGTAATATTTCTAGTTACACTCAAAAAAATAATTTGATCTATAAAACTTTTAAAATTAATTTTAATTCTTCAGAATATAATATATTCAGTTATTTAAAGTACTAATACATGCTCACTTTTATCAGCATTTGAGATGGTTATCAGCTTCTTTTCTTCAAACTTCCTGTCTTTTTTTTTTTTGAGCAGTATAATGGGTTTCAGGCTGGATGTAGTAGTCAGGTTAGAGATAGAGGGATAAGAAGGGTATTCTATAATGTATACTCTAAAGGGCATAGATCTGGGTGGCCCAAAGAAAGGGCATACCATAATTTTCTCTCCCCCAGAGTAATAACCCTCTAAAGTTTGATTCAGTCACTCACAGTTAAAAGCGTTAGAAATATCAAGTATCCTCATATATGTTAAAATACTCTCCCCCAACACACAAGACTGAGAAAAACCAAACCAAGAAAAAACTCCCATCACTTAACACTGACTCCAGTAAGTAAAAGCAATGCCAATACTTATTCACTGTATTATTTGGCAAGAAGGAGATCTTGACTCATGCTGCTCAAAGACAAATATTAATAAAGGTCTGAACTCCTGCCTCATGGGAAATTTCTGATTTTAATCCCTGAACCAGGATGAAAAGTTGCTTTCTTTCTTCAAGCATTTTTATGTTTAGAATGGAAAACAGATATTCAGAAAGAATGTTGTTTTTTTCTCTTCAAAAACCCAAAAATGTGATATTCCTGCATCAAATTGTTAATATTCAATTAAGCTATGCAAAATGGGATCATTTCAGTAGAAATCTGTGTCACTGAAGTGCTATGCACATCATTAGCACACAACTGTTTTATTATTCCATTTTGCTTTTTAAGAATGATACACCAAAAACCAATACACAAAAATGATAACATTAAATGTTGCAATTTAACTTATGCAAGATGTTCTGGTGGGTCAAACTGACAGCTGTGTCAACCTAAACAAAAACAAATTTTTCTGGTTGGGTTTTTTTCCCCTCATTTTTGACCAATTGAAATAATTAGCTTGAAACAATACCAGTTTTTCTACAGGTAAACAAAGATTTCTGTAGAATCCCAGTTTTCCCAGAGAAGTGCAGTTCCCCTGAATTACAGAGGAAAACAATTTCAATTAAATAAATGCCTGAACACTTCTTTGATTTCACTGAACCTCAGTCCCAATGCTCCTTTCTGCTTCTGACTTTATTTGCCTTGGCATTCTCACACAAAACACTGGATCTTTCAGTGCCAATTCTGCATGATATGAAGGCAAAACTATTAGGTGGTACCTGGACTAGTTTCACTTCTACATACTAGATGTACATTTGAGATGCTGCTTCTCCTGGGATCAGTCCCATATTTCTTTGAATATTTAATGACATTTTGCAGCTCTTTCCTAGACAAGGTTTTTCAGTCTGCTCACTGTATGGAGACTCAGTCAGCCCTTACAGGTGCATGCAGGCCCTGAATTGTGTGTGATAAACAGGCTGCTTAGAATATACTCACTTTAACAACAGATTAATTTTCAAGAGGGATTTGAGCTGGGGTTTCCTAAAACCAGCATCACAAGGATTTTAGGAAACAATGTGATAAATCAACTGTGTCTATTTTAACAACAAAATCCACCACTACACTCTGATGTTTTTTCATACTTTGTTACAGACACCAGTGTTCTCAACAGAACTTGGTTGACATGGAAAGGTAAATGTCAGATTGCTCATGTTAAATACACATTTTCACCAGTCTGTTTTCATAATGAAAGGCCATGCACAAAGGCTAATTTTAAATATCTACCCACAAAAAGGTAGTCAGAGAAGACTGAATATTGTCCATCCTCTGAATCTGAGATTCCCAAAACTTGTGAGCTAAATGTCAGCTGATGGGTTAGGAGAAAGTCTGGTACTGTTTCCAGAGCTAATAGCATAGTTTCTGATTCTCAAGAGAGAAGCAAACACAAGGCAGTCAGACAAAATACTTGCTGAATGAAGGACAGCAGTACTAAGAAAAAATTGCATTTTCTACATCAAGACAAGTTTTCTAAAAAGAAAAGGTAAAAATTAAACTAGCTCTGTCATTTTTTTTTATTCTCTTTGCTGGCATGACTGAGTCCCTCTTCTCTCTTCCAGATCCCTGCTTTCTATTTTCATGGATTTGCCCTTTGCTGTCTTTCAGACTGAGGATTTTTGGCTCCAGAGCTGCCAGATCACTGTCTATTTACAAATATTTCACTCTTGACTTTCCTCTAGACCATTTTATTTCACACATATACTCTTTTGTGGCTTCCCCCCCCACACACTTTTTTTTTCCTTGCTGACAATTCTAAAACATGAATATGACTAAAAGCAAAAAACTTTGAAAAAGGAGTGGTCAGGAGAGAAACCTCAGTAGATAAACTGGATGAGAGGGGGTGACTTTTTTTTTTGCAGGGATTGTAAGCCTGTACAGTTTCAAAGGATTCGAAATAATGTTTATAAACATCTTGAAAGTCTACAAATAAGAGAGTTCTTTCCTAGCAGATACAACTTAGTAAAATTGCTAAATGTTATCTCCCTATAAAGCATAGTCATCTATGTCTGAACTGTTTACCCTGAGTCCATTACAGTCAAAGGACAGAAATTAGCAGTTCAACAACTGTCTTAAATTTGTGACCTAACATGCCCTAAAGAGAAGATAATCTTTATCCTAGAAATAATCACTTATTCTAGTTTTAAGGGGAATCTGGTTATCTAACTCAGATATCACCATTCAGGAACTGAAAATCAGGTAAGATGATATTTTCTGGAGAAGATTGCTCAAGCCACAGATGAAACAAAAAGTTCCTATTCTGAAGAAGATTTTCTGAAAAGGAGAGAAGGAGGGACAAATAGGACCATTCAGAGAGCACTTAAAATACATGCAATGAAATATACCCAGGAGAAAGGGATTCAGTGAGATAAAGCTGTTGGAATGGTGGAGTCATACTCACTTCTGCTTAATATTTTATTAAGTACATGGTTTTGACTATCCATTTTTAAAATAGGATTTGGCTTCCTCTATCCACAGGCCAGCATGTGTGAAGGAATAACATACCATAAGCAGGTTGGAGGTGAAGATTAATGGTCACAGGCTGGTGTGAAAAGGGTGAAATCAGATATTATTTGTCTCTTCTTGTGATCAAGTTTTATTTGTCTATCTTTTCTCTTCCACCCTTCTACTCTATCCACTCCGTCCTGAACTGAGAAGCATAGCGAACCTGCACAATCAACACTGGCAGCCTGTTGAGGTTAAATATGACAATTCAAAACCAATTAGGTGGCAACTGGGAAAGATAGAGGGATGTGAAATGAATGCATGGGATCAGCTGTGATGGCCAAGTGCCCTTTAACTCATTTTATAGCATGTCTTGCACGACTATCAATGAAACTCTAGTGCCTCTTTTATAGTCTGTCTCACTGAAGCAGAAGCCAGGTCAGTATTTATAGAGGCAGCAGTGCATATATGTACAGTTGCCATGAAACCAAGCATGAAAATTAGGGTTTTGTTATTATAATTCTCCACTGAAGAGATAAGCTATGACATATTACATTATTTACTGCATTTTTCACT
This sequence comes from Xenops minutus, assembly GCA_035221455.1. Taxonomy (NCBI): domain Eukaryota; kingdom Metazoa; phylum Chordata; class Aves; order Passeriformes; family Furnariidae; genus Xenops; species Xenops minutus. Next base: position 11,922,956 of record JAWWEE010000004.1, read on the forward strand.
TCAAGTGTAGTAAGCTTATATGGTCCTTATAATTTTATGATGTTTAGCAACAAATCAAGACAGGTATAAAAGTGTTCAGTGTGACTATTATCAGACCAAATAGCACATCATAATGTGTGTACATAGCAAGTGCTTTATTCATCTGCATGTCAGGGAAGCAAAGGTATATACCTCTGTGAAGACTGAAGACAACATTTTAAATTTCTCCTGTTTATTCAAAAGTTTTCTTGCTCTCTGAGCAGACATTTAGGAGCTCACACAGCTTTAAAAAGGCAATTAATTTAAGGAAATGCAGATTCTTCTTCAACTGCATCCAGACTTTTTATCCCCGGGGATATCAGACAGTTCTCACGTACAGTGCCTGACTTCCAGCAGGTATTTTCCTGCAATTGCTACCATCTGAAAGACTTTGCCCTGGAGATTGATTTGGGACTGGTACTTATTCTTCAGGTTGACTTTCCTGTGCTTTTCACTACTTAGAGCAACCACCTTGAGGTTCTCGGTTCCAGTCTCACTGCTGGTGCTGCATATCTTCACAGGACTAGGGACCTTGAACACATCATACTCCCAGAGCACTTACCAACTTTACTCTTGATAAATAGCACTATTACATAGAAAATGGTCATGGAAAACTGTCAAGTGATATACACTGAATAGCTAAAGCTTCTTCCATCCTACGTTACAGCTAGGAGGAAGCCTCTCAGAAATCCACGTTGTCTCTACTTCCCTGCAGTACACCCCACAGCCCAAGGTGAGACTGATCTCTTTGGCAGGTCTGTGTTTACTGGTAGGGATTTAATGTTTATCTCTTCAGCCTGCTCAGAGGCTGGTGAAACTTATATGGCCTGCTTCCCACTGCTCTCAGAGCTTTCCAGTTGCTCTCACTTCTTTAAGACAACGAAACGGTGCCACAGATTGCCCGTTCTGTTTGGTCTGAATAAGTGTCCGTAGCCATCCTGGCTCTCCAGATCAGCAGATCTGCTTTTATGAACCTGACACTCGACCTCTCCCCTAAAGCAGCTGGGCCTTGCAAGTGAGCCTCCTCCCTTGCTGGGAGGAAGCATCTGCCCTGTATGAATATCTCCTGCAAATAACTGCTTTGAGCAATGTCTTCTACATTACAAAGTGGTTGAAGAGTCAGTTTCTCCCTGAATTTCAGCTACCTATCTACATAAAACGAAACTTAAAAAAGAAACAATTCAGAGGTAGAGAATGAAATTAGAATCCCTCTCAAGAATTATGCAGACCTAAGCCTAGAACCCGTGATATTCACATGAAATATACCCTGTTTGATGGTCAGTCCAAGAAAGGAGTTTCTGACATTTGAACTTTTCTCCACTTCTGCCAGTTTTAGGGTTTGGGTTTTTTTTTTGTTCTTTTCCCCAGAAGGAAAAAGCTATTCCTAAAATAAATTTTCATATTCAGTTGAATAGCCACTTTTTCTGAAAAAAGTTATATAAATTGATGCATATTTTAAAAACATTTGGAGGAGAAAATTCAGAAAAAGGTGCATTTAAAAACCTACTGTTCCACTACAGACATACAGAAAAAAAAAAGCAATTGAACAATTAATGAATAAAATCATTAACTACTTTTTTTCTTAGTAAAAGAGTCAAAGAATCATTTTCATTAGAAAGGTAGCAAGTGGGCACTTGGCGAAGCAATAGACAAACACCTAAACACATTGTGCTTAAACTATTAATTTCTATAAAGGTTTCACTACCTATAAAGTCTGAAAACTCTTAACAAACACTTCACATGTATAAGAACTCCAAATGTTAATAAATAGTTCATAATGATCTATTTACCCATTCTATTTAGTGGGGTTTTTTACCCCCTATGTTCTAAGACAGCGTTTCCCCTTGATTTATTCAAGTTATTTTTTCTCCTTTTTATGGTGTAATATCAAACTACTCAAAAATATGATAATATAGATTGAATCTCAATGGCACCGGTTATTTGTGGTCACTCAGCTGTGTGAGCAGAGCCTGTTCTGTGCAGTGAGCAGGGAGGGAATCTGTACTCTCCCTACAAACACCTTCCCATGCAATTGGTAAGCTTTCTTTACATGAACATTTGGCCTTAAAACTTGCCTTCCCATAGGATAATGCAAAGAAAGGTGTTAGCCCTAAGAGACTTTATGCACAATTGAAACAGATACCTATAGGTATCTTATTTTGGAGTATTCTCTTTTGTTTGAAAAGAACAGTACTATTGACTAGATACACTGAAAAAGTAGAAGAGTGCACTGCAAAAACCATAGGAGGTAGAAGCTTTCATCAAAAGAATATAAAATGGCAGGAGAGACACTCTTGCTGAGCTATTGGACTGTATAATTGTCCAGGGATTTTTCTACTGAAGCTTGCAGAAGTTTTTCCAGTGAAACAGTTTTTCCACCAGAAAATGATAATTCAATACATTTGAAACTTTTCACAGCTGTACATCGATTTCTTGTAAATTTCAGATGGCTCATTATTGAGACAACTTGCTGAGCTAGTATTTCCACTTGTTTTAATGTAACAAGAGTTGATATCAAGTGCTTCAAATTTTTATTTTTTGAAGTTTTGTAAAGAACCTAAACATTAAAATTTCAACATTGCTTCTTTCTAAGGGTGAAAGGAAACTTTTTCTTCTACCAGCAGCTCCTGGGGAAGGGCCATTGCATTCTGCCCTGTGGCCTCCTGGTGCTCCTGCAATCTGCTGGAGGCCAACAGTTTCCTGAGCAGCTCTCACCCCTTCACCCGTGTTAATAACCATTCACTCCATACCAGACCAGGAGGCATTGTGTGTGTTTGGGTGTGCACACACTATGAAACACTCTGATGCTTGGCTATTATTTCATCCTGCCAAAACTAACAAAACATACTTGAGCCTAGCTATACTGTTCCTCTAAGATACCTCGAAGTTTGGGAAAAATTCAAAACTTTGAGACTTCAGAATGTTGCAAATAAATAATTGCCTTTTAATTCTGCCTCATATACTCCTCCAGAAACACAGATAGCATCCAGCTCCCATAACCTCTTCAAAAAAAAAAAAAATTAAAAAGGCATTATTGACCTTTCTGTAGGTCAGATTCTCTAGATTCTTTGTTTCTCTCTTTTTACTCTTGCAGGTTTTCTGGCTTTCAGATTTGGCAAATATCTTACCAAAACAAACATTGTATGAATGCTGAGAGACCAGCATCTGATCAAATACTGGATGTTAATTGTAACCCTATTTTGTTTCTATTTTTAAACAGCAGAACAGAATAATCTCCATTATAAGACTGACCTTTGAAAGCCACAATGCTGGACTTATCTTGAAAGAACACTTTTTATGTAGCTAGGTCTGTTTGCTGGTACATGATGCTAACAGCATTGAGTGATAAAATAAGTTGCTCTGAGCTTTTTAAGGACAACTAAAAGAAAAAGTGTCTTAAACCCTACAATTCTTAGTCAGATTATGAAGTAGCTTTCTCAAATATTCTGAGGGGATTCAACCAATCAACTTTCAGAATAATTTATGAAGTTGAAAGTCATATATTGAGCTGATAGATGCCAAATCCTCTATTAAAACACTTGCTAAGACAAACAAGATCTCTACTGCTGACCATCATTGGGGAACAACTTAGTTGTACTCCAGTTTTAAGTCCAAGTAAGTTGTGTTAAGAACCATGGGTTAGATCAACACAGGGTTTGTTAAACTTCATTGCTCTTTGGCTTCACTGTTTCTGCTTTTTTCCAAAACTGAAAGGTGGAACACAGAGCAACCAGCTGCATGCAGAATATCTCCACAGCCTGCCCCCAAATCTTTCACGAACATTCTCTAACGAAATTTCAGGCTTTTAATCTTGCTCCACACACCTCTGAAGGTTTTGATATGGCCTATATGGTCTATAACTAATTTATACTTATTATACTTCCACTGTCAACTTACTTGAGCAGTGTAAAGGAAAATAACATGCTGTATCACTGCAGAGATCTTGTCAATTAAATGCAGAGAGCACTTCAGTTTTGGTATTCACAACCGTACAGTTGAACTGAAAGTACACAGAAACTCTTAGGAATATGCCATGCTGCCTGGATGTGCCTTTACTCTATGAAATACTTCAATATTGCAATAACATCTGCCAGCTGCAACTCACTGTGCTTCACATCAAATCAAATGGCATAAGTGTGTGGAGACAGGACCAGTGTCAGCTATTATGTGGCAGTTTTTCCTAAGGGGACATGCTGACAGACAATCAAAACTTTTCTTTAATATTTCTTATTGCGTTTCTGCTAGTGAGACTATCTGTCATGTAGCAATCATTCTTTGCTTGTGATAAGAAATGAAAATAAAACAAAATAACTTGGATGCCCATCTCAAATGTTTGGATTCCACAAAGTTTGTTTGTGGTTGGGTTAGACTTTGACCAGTGGGATGTCGTGGTGTAGTAGTGGATTTAGGTTAGTCCTTTTGGGGAATGACAAATAACTTAACTGAAAATCTAAGACTTCCTTGCAAAAACCTGGCTATTCATACAGACACAAGCTCTCCTAATGCTGCACACTGACTGTGGTGGAAGAATGTCACAGATGGAAATGTTCAGCCTGGATGGGCTAAGCATGCAAAATCTGGATTTTATTTGAACTACCATTGCAGGGCAGTGAAATGTGATAACAAATACTTGTCATACCACGTTGGTCAAAGTCTCAGCTTCTCTGGTATAATAGATAAAGAAAAGGCAAGCAAGCAAAACTTCCATGCTCAAAGGAACCCTTCCCAAAACGTAAGTGTGGTTGTACCACATTGTGTTAGAGAGGACTTAGTGCTGCTGTGTCAGCATTACTGATGGACTGCCTTTGTCCTCAGCACTGGCTAGGGTAAACTTTATACCACCAAACTGATGAATTGTACTTTGTGTACAGAATTGTGGTCACAGTGCAAATTAGGAATTTTGTAGCTTGAGAACCTCAGATCTATCCTCTATGCTCTGACAAAATATAATTTTTTTCTGCCTATCCTTCTGTGCAAGTTGCTTGTTTTTACCATAGCTAACATTTATATTACTTTAAACCAAAGTATTTTCAAATCAAACTCACAAAGCTATTTGGTTCAACATGGTCTAAATGATACATTGGATAATTAATCACTTTCTAGTTCATACAGTCAAATTCCCTTTCCAGCATTTCAATGAAATTTCCAGCATTTCATTGCCCATGCCTCAGATATTTTTCCTCCTCATTCCCCTGCATATCTCTCTATACATCTATTCCTTTCTGCATCTACTTTGAATTTCCTCTTACAGTTTTCCAACTTTATCAACTTGGCCAATGCTTTCTACCCAAAAGAATGGGTCCTAGTGATAATTGTTTTCCATGCACCATACTCTTGATCAGCTGTAGCACTTCCTTTGCTCAGGAATCGCAAGGCAGACTTCTGGGAAGTCCAGGGCAGAATATTTGAAACGACCATACAGCAAACTAAAATAAATAAACAGCACAGGTAAGAGCGAAAAATAGGGCACACATCCTGATTTGGGAATACAGGTGGGCAGATAATACTTTTTGTAAGAACTCAGAAACAATAAAACTGATGGATGGGAGGATTAGGCTGGATGAGTAGAAAGAAAGGGCAAAGCCTCAGCTTTGTGGAGGGCACTGCACAGAAATAGAAAGAAGGAAAAATACATCAAAGGGTTCAAATAAGCAGTAAGAAATTTTAGGATTAAGCTGTGCTGATCCAAACTTCTAAACTATTGGAGGTTCAACCATCACTAATCTTGACCCCCTTCATTTATGAAAGAACATGACCAAATAAAATCAGTTACAGGATTCTGGGATGTGGTTATATCAAATTATATCTGCTGTAACAAGATGTGGTGCAATGGCATGGCCTGCATTTCAGCTGTAGTATCAGTCAGCTTTTTCCCTTGGATGTCATATCTTACTATAATTTACTATCTGGAAGACTTGTAATTAAAACCATATGCTTCACTTTCTTTTTGTGCACATAAGGGGTTCCACATTTCTATCAACTTTGCCAATTGTAAACTCATCTCTCTCTCTCTCTCCACTAACCTGTGGCCCAACTGCATGTAATAAGAGTAATTTGGAGAATTATATTTGGTTACACTCTATTGATGTAAATTGCTGATTTCCTCTAATGGCCTGAAGAGTACAGAGCTAAACCAGTTAATCTGAAATAAGCTAAAACTGAAAGATACATTTTAGGAACAGGCAATTATACTCTTTTAATTAAAGTAACATCACTTGGCAATAACTTAGCTTTCCTAACAGCAAGGGTATATTTTAGATCAGATACTGATCTCTGGTGATGCAGAGTGGATGCAAACCTGTCACACCTGAGAAACTTTGATACAAAGAAATCCCTAATGGGATTAATGCTGACATACCTGGCTTCATGCCACCCTTCTGCCTGCAGATACATCACATGCAGTGGCACTACCTGAGTAGACCAAAGATGTATCTGAAACATTACTGCATTTTAGCTGTTGTCAGCCATCCTCCCCAGCGCCCATATCCGCCCAGCCCTGAGCAGCCTCAGGGACAGGTGGTGCAGCAATGATGGTACAGCTCTGCTCCCCCTGGTACCAGGACAGAACCAGTTCTTTCTAGCCTACATGTTAAAAAGGCATGAAACGCCTCAGAAGAGGTCATACTTTCTCTGTCATTCATTGGAAGGTAGACATAATTTGGGTATTTTTTCCATGTTACATGACAGCCCCACCTGCTGAATTTTTGGCTGGTTTCTGATCACCTGCAGAGCTGTTTTTATTCTGGCACTGTGGCTTTCCATCCCTGTAACAGGGGCAGAGAGCTGTCAAATAGGGCAGTGTAGGACATAGATATTGCAGAAATGAAGGCTAGACACCATGATTCAACGCATTTTGATTCACTGCTGTGGCTAACTCCATCTCAGTTTTGGACAGCTTTCTTCCATTTTTATAGATGTCTCTATAAGGACAGGGCCACATAACAGATTTTTACCAGTCTTTCTCAGTCTCTCTCATCAATGGATACATGAAATGATAGCACTACAAAGATCACAGCTAAACCTTCCAGATATGGCATGAGGGCCAATTGTTCAGTTAATGTCACCAAACGCTACTCCCTCTCCCCAGCTCTGGTGAGACCCCACCTGGAGTGCTGCATCCAGTTCTGGGGTCCCCAGCACAGGAAGGGCACAGCAACATGGATGATCTGGAGTGAGTCCAGAGGAGGCCACAAAGATGATTACATGGATGGAGCACGTCTCCTCCAAGGAAAGGCTGAAATAATTAGGATTGTTCAGTCTGGAGAAGAGAAGGCTCCTGGAAGACCTTATAGTAACCTTCCAGTACCTAAAGGAGGTCTATAAGAAAGCTGGAGAGGCACTTTTCAAAAGGGCATGTAGTGACAGAACAAGGGGGAATGACTTTAAACAGAAAGAGAATAGGTATAGGTTTGATCTGTGATGCTGGTGAGGCACTGGAATAGATTTCCCAGAGATGCTGATGCCTCATTGCTGGAGGTGTACAGGGCCAGGCTAGAGGCGTGTTTGGAGCCACCTGGTCTAATGGAAGGTGTCCCTGCCCATGGCAGGGGGTGGGAACAAGATAATCTTTAGGGTTCCTTCCAACCCATTCTATGATTCTATTACTTCAGTTGAAAGATACCCATATGTCTGCTGAGAATCTATTCCCTTCTAGGTTTTTCCCTCTTCCCTGTCCAAAGCCCCCTAAATCTGCACAAAGCACAATTTTTCAAGAGGACACTGTTCCAAAGTATGTGTACTGGAATTATTCCTGTTTTAAAAAATTTTTAAGCATCAACATTATTGCTCATCTACTCACATAATTACTGAACTTTCATGCACAAATGCAAGATACTTTAGAAGAACATATTAGTTCTCCCTTACATTTTATTTGTTTAATCACAGCACTCACTCCTATTGCACCCTACTCTCCTCCCTTCAATAACAGAGGCATTTAATTAATTAATTAATGTGGCTTTAAACGTTCAGTATCAGGAAAACAACATTATGCATTTTTCTCTCCTTAAGTCATATTGTGAATTTCATGCCTTTTTCGACTAAACTGTTGGGTCTATAGAAATAATCAATTAAAAACTTAAGTGTCATCATAAGAAAATTCTCTATCTTGAAATACTAGGATTGACATTATCTACAAATCACAAACTTAGCTTGGTCATTCATTTTAAGCAAGAAAAAAATGCAAATTGCAGGGACAAAACCATGTCTAATTTCCATGAAATGTTTTAACAAAAAACAAACAAAAAAATCCAAACCAAAATGAAAACCAACCACCACCACCAACAATAAAAGGTGAGAAGAAGAATTATGGAGTTTCAAGTCATTGTGTTATTTAAGAAATACTGATTTTTCACTTTCAAATTGTCATTTTTAATGCTAGATTCTAAATCAAATCTGAAAGGTAAAGCACAAGAGCATATAACAAAATTATTAATAAACTAAAGCATTCATTTTCAGGGATGGAAAGATTTTTCTATCCTGTCCTACAACCTTTAGAAAAGAAACCCCAGTTTTGTTTTTATTAAAACATTCTCTTTCCCTCAGCATTCTCTGATATGGCTGTATTTACTTAGCACCACTTTTCAAATACCGTAGAGAGTCATGGTTAATGATGACATGAGGTATGTGATGGATTTGTATGACAGCTGAATTTGCATGAGTGATGAACAAGACTGCTGGAAAAATTACAATTACCATTACAGAGAAAAATCATAATATGACCATGTAAAACTGTAAAATGAAAAGTAGTTTTACATCCACTTTTTGAATAAAAGGTTAAGTAAAGAGTATTACAAAATTTTGTCTTTCAGGTTGAGATGTGCCTAGTACCACTATCCATAATTCCAAAACAAAATTGTTCCTGTCATTCCTTGTCCCACCGTATCTTCTGTCTGACTGGGAAGAGCTGACTGCTAAAGGGCAGCAACCAGTCAGTAGGGTTTCTCCATAAACAAGAGAAAACAGCATATATAAATATATATAAAATATGTGTATACACACAAACATGAATGGTGCATTATCATAGGTAAGTGCATTTGACCCACAATTAGTATCTGTCTGCCTAGACCCTAGTAATCCTTAGTTTATAATAAAAATGCAGGTACTGAAATTATGACTCACTGCAACAACACGTTTAATCCTGAACAGAGTATGAAATCCAATAAAAAATTGTGAATAAAGGTGCTATTTTGGGGAATATACCCTACACAACAAAAAGCTTTCTGTAGGGAAAACGTTTATGCAGAGTGTTACTGCTGATGGAAACTGATTCTCATCAGCCATGCCAGAACATGGAAACCTTTTATCCTTCTTGCTTTACTGAAAAGATAATATTCCTTGAAATGTTTTAGAGAGCTTTGCCAATATGCTCTGCTTTTCAATCTTACAACCTCCGACTATGTACAAACCTGTTTTGCACAACAGTAGATGAACTTCGCTATGAGAATGTCACCTCTGAAACCGCTTCTAAGCATGATGACATCAGATTACCATTTTTAAGTACATAGCATCTCATGTCCATGATGGTAAAAGATGGCTGTGGGGGTTAGACAACCTTTCTGGATTTTTTTTTCTTATAAACTTATGTTTAAATGAATCTGCAAAGCACCCCAATATGAAGAAATAATCCAAAAAAATAGGGCTGAGCAGCAGATCAGGAAATAGGCTTCTATAAATCTCCAGACAGAAGATTTTTCCCTTCTTTGACTTTTTTATTATCTCTTGTACAGTAACAGTTGCACCATACATGTGGATGTATTTTTAAATTATAGAAAGCGAATTCCAGGTTACAATTTCAGTGAATTAGTCTGATGACAGTTAGACCTCTCTTTCTCCCTTTTTTCTCTTTGGTATTCATTTTAGATTGGATTGCAGCTTCAGACCTGCATTCAGATAGGAACAGCAATACTATTTTAAAGTTATTGATGCAGAAGATGGCAAGGAAGAAATTCTGGATTGTTATGCTGAAAGTACCCAAAATGAGAAACCTGTCACAGGGAAAAGGATCATCTTGTGCTTAAGAGGGATTGGCACCTGAGAGAGTCATGCACCAGATGCACAAGAGCTGTAGCCAGAGACATCACCTATAACTATGCCATTAAAAGTGTCATTGCAGAATGAGGATCTGTCTTAATCCTGGAAGTTTTGGAGAAGTGGAAATACACAGACCCAGGTGTACAATCAAGACTCCTTAGAGCAGCTGTTGACTAATTTGTGCAATTTAAGTTGTCTTATGTGTCACAATATGAACCCAGCCTTGCACTTCTGCGACTGTGGCACTGAACATATCATGAGCTTGGTGTTGCATAGTGAGTCTTAAATTCACTTGGATAATACAAAATCAGAACAGTTAGCTTGGTTAAGAAGCCTCGAGAAAATAACCCTCAGAGGTACTGGAAGTTAATTACTTACTCTTACAATGTATCAGATATAATGTACACCTTCAGGGGAGAGGAGATGGTGGGTTCCTTTCTTTTTTTGAAGTAGACACCTGGGATCGTCACTACATGTGTGGCTGCCACCCACACCTTCCTTGGACAATTAACTCTGGAATTGGCATTTACATTGCATTTTGCATCCCCTTGAAGTCTGGGTTAATACTTTTATTGTATCAGGTGCTACTTCTATATGCAGAGAAAGGACAAGGACAACACAAATCTTAAGCCCCTGAGAAGGCGTATAGCAACAATACTGCACTGCCATAGTTCAGTGCCCTAAGCTCTTAAAAAGGATGGCAAAGGGCTCATTAGAGAGCAGGACTGAGCTCTGTAAAGTGCATAAAAAAGCTGTATGTTTATTAGTTTGGAATAAAAGTTCCTTTAAAATAGACCAACTATCAGCGTCAGAAGATTATGTGTTCTATTTGAGCAATGAATATTTCAAAAAATATAAACCTTGTTAAAAATATTAATCAGTGGCTGTATGACAAGACTTGTCATTTTGTATCAAATGCTAAAATTTTTGCTTGCTATTAATAAATATAATCTGTTATGAAACTGCATTATCTTACTGTGTTAAATTAATTATACTAAAAATATTTAGAGCAAGTATTTGTCATATTTTATCACTTTATGACAAACTGACAGACTAGAAGTCATATTACATAAAGACACTGGTTGTGATGGTGTTGAACAAGATATTTTCAGGCTTCTTAAAATCCCAAAGCATCTAGGGGGTCAGAAAGGTGAAAACCACCCCCACAACTCTGTCTCTCCCCTAGACAATTTCACAAATAGTAAGAGTGAGATGAGTTTAAAGGTGCTTAAAGTGCCTGGAAATAGAAGCTATGAGGAAAAAATACAGATATGTTTGTAATTGTTTGGGCAACTGGTAAGTAGCTGCCCAAATGCCAGCCTAACATGACCTCAATACACAAGGCCTGACAGAACTGCCCTACTGCCTGAGTCATTCACACACCAAACTTGACACAAGACCTTCTTTGGGTAATATGATCACCATAACTTGTCCATGATGGAGAAATACTAACTGCTCCTTAATAATAAAGATCAATCTATCTCAGCTTCTGCTGTAGAAATTTTCGCACAGCAACAGGTCTGGGTTCAGAAAAGCTCAGACTACACAGAAATCACATGCCAGGTACAGTCACTAAGAAAAACTATCCCCAAACTTGTTCACACTAAAACCATCTTAAATCCAGTGTTAAGATTTCCTGTTCCCCTGAACAGCAACTTTTATTCACACACTTCAGAATGAATCAGTGGCAAGTACAAGAGATGGCACAAACATGTCCTTTGGTGTAGTTATGCAAGAGAGACATTTCATAATTAATTATTCTAAAGAGATAAACTTCCAAAAACTGCCTAGAGAAATTCAGCATAAAAATCAACATTTAAATCCTGAATCTGAGAAAACATCCAGAAAGTTGAGAGTATCTATATATTAATTAATTTTGTTGTTGTTTTGGTGCTTATGTTTTAGTATCTGAAGCAAGAATAAAAGTTCACTGTACGAAGCAGAAAAGGATGAAGATACAAGCCAAATGAAACTACCTGAGCCTTTACAAATCATTTTCCTTACATTACAATGGAAAATTAGATGTACCCATGCCATTTGGACCTGTTCTTCAGGAACTTGTCAGGTAAAAAAAAAAAGGTCATAAAAGTTCACTACTGGCACTGCAGAAGAAACAGTCACACAACTTTGGTTTATGCAGCATTCATTAAACTCTGAGGAGCAGTCTAGGCTTCCTAAAAAGGAAAAGCTTGAAGGCACTATATTGGTATCTAAGATAACACATTTATAGAGAATTTAGGTTTCTGGATATAGATGTTCTGTATTTTCCATCAATCAGATCCATTTAATAGGTCTTAAGTAAATGCTGCAAAAACAAGGCACTTTTATACATTGGTATTGTAAATGAAAGGGATTATACTGAGCACACATGTCCAAGCACAACTTCACTGTAAATTTACCCATCTTAGTAGACTTAGGGGATTTTAGGCCACCATAAGAGGAAGAATATTTTAACTTTCTCAGGTACTTTATCAGGTATAAGATCCCTTTCCATCACAGTCATAATTGCATGCCAGTAGATATACTAAATATACGGTCCTAGGAAGAATGACCAAGCAAGCATTTACTATTAATGGTGCTGAGTGGTGATGGAGAATTTTGATGAAGGAATTAAGATCTATTTACTGCCCTCTCTTGCACTGCAGACAACAGAATCACACAGAGAAAGGTAACTGTTAAGATGATGAGTAGCAGTAGTATAAAATCTGCAATATTTGTAAATAAAAAACCCACCATCCAGCTTGTTAAGAATTAAATATGTCTTTCTACACTTCCCATCTGTATTACCTCATTCTAAACAGAGATGATAATTGTCCTCTGGGGTCTAGAGGCCCTCTGTGAAAACACCCTTCACTACCGCAGAGAAGGCCACACTCTTAGCAAGGCTGCCTCCAGAGCACCCCCACCCCAAAATGACTATGCAAAACGCAGCATCTCCAGTCTCTGGAAAATAGCATGACTGTGCAAAAACAGCACCACTACCCCCCACCCCCACACATGGGGAAGCTACCAGGAGGGTTTCTGAGGATAAATGATCCCCCTGGACTTCATGCTTCACAGGCTTCTTCCCCCCACCACTTCTTGACAGACCAAGGCATCAGTGGCATGAGCAAAAACAGCAAGCCCATCAGAGACCTCCAGATAGTAAATATAAACTTTTTCTTTCCTTCTCTTTTTCTTTACACATTTTCTTGGGTGACATCTTTATGCTTTTATATTGCTATGCTACTATAGCCAGTAACAGCCAAAACTGCTATATGCCTGTTTTCTTTTGCAACCAAGTTGCTCTAAAATAAACCCTATATATCTGTAAACAGTGATCATCTAGTGTCAATTTACTTCAATACACACCAAGGGATTTATTAGCTAAAAGCAAAAGTTACTCTTGCATTGCAGGGCAGAGTGTAACACTAAGGAATAGCAGTGGTGAGAGAAGGAGTGTGGTTTAATAGCTCATCCAAAGTAAACTGCCTGGTGCAGCCCCCCTCTATGATATTGCAGTGGTACCTCAAGGAGTCCTGACAGAAAAGCAAGGGGTGGAGAGAACACACGACGGGAGTGTCATTAAACTAAAGCATTTCAAGAGTTAGTTTAATGCCCTGCGAGGCATGCAGGGAAGTAGCTTTACTCTCCACAAAGTAAGCCTGCATGAATAGCACTTACGACCTTTGTGCTGGTTGCTGCCAGCAATGAAGGGATCTGATAGCCAGTGAAAAGTATTCATAACTCAGTAAGATTTCCTCAGAAAGATGGTTTTAAAGTTTACAAGCTGTTCAAAACAAGCAAAAACCCCAAAGCATTTGCCTAGCCCTCATTGTTTGGTCCCTTAAATATCATTTACCTGGTAGGTGTTGCTTTAAGAAGCAAGAACACTGATACTTGGGAGGTAATTTAGAGAATACATTAACTGATTTAATGCATTTTAGAAAAAGAGCAGCAGACAAATAACATCAGCCCAAATCTTTGCTTACTAAAACCTTAAGACCTGTATTTCAATTTTAGACAATAAAATCTGAAAAAGTTTCAGAGTTGATTGTCTGAAATTGAAAGCTGTAATTCTCTAGTATACAGTAACGAACAGTTTAAAAATTTTACCGAAAACTTCATATAAGTCTATTCAATTATAGATAGCTTTTTTCTTCATAGTGAAAAAACTATTTGCAGTGTGGACTGTTATCTACTGTACTTACTGTTCTCAGATGGTCATTTATCCTTTTGTTACATACCTTACCAAGAGATAGTGAGATCTTCATGGCCAAAAAAATCAAATTCTCATTTATTTGAGAACCTAATTCCAACAGTTTATAGACTGAAAAATGCTATAAACATACACTGAAATTAAGTGTTTTCTATGTGAGAGAGCTGTTAGACAGCTGTGAGATTAGCGCCTGATGCAATTTATCACTCCATTACAAAATCTTTGCTCTGTTATTCAGAGCCCTATAGGAACTTGTTTAGCTACAAGTTATTACACAGTGACAATGCCCTTGGCAAGAGGTGAGGATTGCCTCAGGTCCCTTCTCTTTGCACTGAAAGACTCAAAGAACTCAAGCTTAACAACCATTGCCATGCTCTGCTATTATTTCATAAGAAAATAGTATTTCTAGTGTGATGGAGAGTCTACATCAAATAAATTCTGCTATGGCAAGGTTTTAACAGAAGCTATGCAGCTTCTCATTGAATGGCACAGCTTTGGTTATGCCCATGTGATTATTAAACATCCCTCCTTCCATGTGCCAGAGGAGCCCTTCACTGCCTCCCTGCATCCAAAAGGGAACAGAAAGCAAGGGGCTGCATGAGCCACTGAGGCAATCGGGGACCTTCACGCTGAAACAGTGGTGGGGACAGACACTGTGGCACTCTACATACTACTGGAAGAGAAAGCAGCAAGAAGAAAAGTTGAGAGAATAATGTAGAGAGAGCAGAGCAACTGAGCTCCACCTCAAAGCTTCCCACGCCCTTGGAGCTCTGGTGATGTGTTTGTTTCTGCCACATTTGAGGAAACAGACTGTGTAAACTCCTTCCAGGTAGAGATAGGCTGCACTAATACACGTGACTATGATATTCTCTGTTCCCTTCCTAATGCAGGCAAACCTACAAGGCTACAAACATTGACTAATTGTTTGGGCCAAAGGGGCAAGGATAGAGATGAGCTATTTCTCATTACACTGGTGGAAAATATTGATTACACATACACAGATGGCAAATACTAGTCATGCTGGTATTCTCAAATCTCTACACTGCACTAGTCTGGTATTCATTCATTATTTTTACAAGTTCAAACTATGACTGTTTTCCCTATTGACAAACATGGTTTAAAAACATAATAAACAGAGTGGATTTGTGTTGGTATTATTAATGAATTGGCAACAACTGTCTCTGTGCCATTCATCTCTCAACATCTGTTTATATTTTATTTTAAATCTGTAAAAACATTGCTTTGTAATCCCTTGATCTGTACAGTAATTTCCTTTTGTTCCAAGCCATTAAAGGTGTCTTTGAACTACTCAGAGGAAAGAAAGACAGACAAAAACTAAACAAAAAACAAAGACTATTCATCTGTTCCTTCAAAACAAGACCACTTTCATCATAAAAAAATGAACATCATAAAAAATCAACACCAAAATCAAACCAAAAAACAGAGGTGGATGAACTTTTTACTGCAATAGGATAAAAGTCAGGAGGTCTGTGGAAAACCATCAGTCATTATTGTTTTAAATTGCTCTTGATTTGTGCAAAGGAACAGACCAAGTCGGCCGCATCTAATCTTTCTTCAGAGTTATCTTGTGCATTCATTTAGTGCTTTCTGACTCAATAGGAATTCTGCTCACTGCCACAGCCAGGAACAAGACAGTTAAGCTCAACCCTTGTTGATAAGTAGGTGTTGTTACTTATGGATATCCTGTTGCGTTGGCCTCCTGGAGTCCTGGATTTTCTTATTGTCCAAGCCACAGTGATTTCAGGGCAGCGCTCTTTATGGAGCACAATGCTATTTGAAAATTTGTCAATATGGGTTCTAAAAATAACTGAGGTATGAGCAAGCACAAATAACCTTCTCTCGATTTACTTCCCTATAACAACTGTGTAACTGGAAAAAAGAAAAAAAAAAATCTTTAAAAATTGGAGTGAGAAGGCAGTGTCTCAGCTTGTGATTTATTGTATTCCTGATGAGATTAGAGACAATACCCACTTTTGAAACAATGCACATAGGTAAATGATGTATTCATTACACCACTGGAAGAGCAAAATAAACCATGCCCAGTGAGGAAAGTATTGTCAGGAAAGAGAATGACATCAAAAGATCTCTGGGACAGCACGTTCAAATCAGAGTAGTTCAAATGAAACAAAAGAAGTGAACAAGATTTACAGTTTTCTAGTTGCAAAATGTCATAAACTTATGTTTGAGGAGAGCACATGGCTTTATGGGAGTTGCGTAAAGATGTTTATTAAACCCCCTACTTAGATTGTAGTATATTAATACATATATTTGATTTGAACATACCTTTTGGGATTTAATGGACACACCTAGATATTTGTCCAAATGGGGGAGTAATATTGTGTAAGCCTCACACTACTAAGCATTCAGAGAATTCCACAAACACTGAATTTACCAAACTGTGCTTTTAAATTAGCAATAATTAAAAAAAAAAAATCCCCAAAACAACCAGCCCCTTTTATACCTCAATATCCTCTTTATTTCCCTGCTCTATGAAGCATATGACATTCCAGAGAAGGCTGAAGAGAGAGACAGATAGAATAATCTAAAAGGGACAAAGGCAAAACAAGAAGCATTGTTGAGGGGAAAAGGGAAAGAAATGAAAGGCTCTGATCTAAACAAAAACAGAGAAAAAGACTTGGAAAGAATTTCAGCAAAGAAGTATGTTTAATTGCCTACAGCCCCAGGAGAGGTAATTTATGTGCCAACAAGTTATGGAGGTTTTATGTGCCTATTAGTCTGCTATTCAATTAAAAAATGTGTACTTACCATGGCAACCTCTATGTCTCACGATACACATGCTAATTCTAAGATATCTCTATAGAGCACCTTCTTAAAGAAACATATACCACAGCACCAACCACAATCTAGATTTCCACAATCACTGAGACACAGTAAAATGAACAGCCCATACAAAATTTCAGAATTACAGGCTTGGGAGCAGGATGGGTAATCTTACTGTACTGTTAGCAACTCCATATGGGAACCCAGCAGTGTAATGCATGCACACAGCACATTTCTGCACCTTAGGGCAGCTCACCATACAATCTTGCCAGCATTTCCCTTCTTGCCCACTGAGATAATGTTTTTATGCTATGAAACAATACTACTTTTCCTCTGGGATCTGCTTTGGATGAACTCGTTTATTCCTTAGGCCCTATTTCCACTGAAGCTGTGTAAGCTTTCAAGTGTAGTGCCCTTTATTTAAAGCCTGCCAGGACACACACCTTCCCTTTGTTTCAGCCTTTGCTGCCTGGAAATTCCCTTTCTCACCAGCCGACTTCAGGCTCACCGTTCTCAACAGGTGTTGTCCTTCTCCCTGTTCCTTATTTGAGCTTCACAAAGCAACAGCTATTGGCGAGGCTGACTTTCTACTCAATGGCTTACTCCTTTTCAGAGAAGCAGTATCTGTTGCCACAATTCTTGGTCAGACACATGCAATTAATAGATCAAAGCAGTTGTCACATACACAACCTGAGGAATGAACCACCTTCAAAAAAATATATCCCACTCCATCTATAATTTTTACATATTAAGCAGAACTTCAATACAATCCTTATGAAAATAAAGACAAGAAGGCATTGGAATGATAACCTACGTTTCCAACAGCTTTTTAAAAATAGGTTACTTCTCTTAATCATCTTCCTCCTCTTCCCTGACTAGTAAAAGCATGTGAGATCACTCCTCCCATGGCTGTGGAACACAGCGGTCCTCTTTGCTTGTCTGCAGCCCATAAAGGGCTAGTGCTAAAGCACACAGAACACAGAGAAAGGAAACTATCACCTTGTGTAAAGTTCTGGATTTGTTGAGGATTAAGCCTCAATAACATTTCAAAGACGTTTTGCCTGTTTCCTTGTGCTGTGATTTAACCTCAGCTGGCAACTTAAGCACTTGAGTCACAGAGCCACTTGCTCACCACCACCACCCACCCCAGGTGGGGCTGGGGGTAGAATAAGAAGAGTAAAACAGAAAACTTGTGTGTTGATATGAAGACAGTTTAATA
Source organism: Xenops minutus (assembly GCA_035221455.1). Lineage (NCBI taxonomy): Eukaryota > Metazoa > Chordata > Aves > Passeriformes > Furnariidae > Xenops > Xenops minutus. Next base: position 11,941,222 of record JAWWEE010000004.1, read on the forward strand.
GGGAAAACAAAAGACACTAACACAAACAAAAAAAACCAACAACAAAACATTAATTCACCTCTTTCCATGGATAAGCAGCTGTTCAACCATCCCCAGGAAAGCAGGGCCCTATCATGCATAATGGTTACTTAGAAACGAAAAAAAAAGCCATTCCTCTGAATGTCCCACCCCCTTCCTCCTACTTCCCTCCTCTTTCTATGCTGAGCATGATGGTAGGGAATATTTTGCTGCTTGTTGGGATTGGCTGTGCTGGGTGTGTCCCCTCACAACTTCCTGTACATCCCCAGCCAACTTGCTGATGGGGCGGAGCAAGGAGCAGGAAATGCTTTGATGCTGTGTAAGCCCTGCTAAGCAATAACTGAAATGTCCCTGAATTATCAATATTGTTTCCAACACAAATCCCAAACACAGTCCCATACTAGGTACTATGGAGGAAGTTGACTGTCCCAGTCCAAACCATCAGACTCTGCTTTCCCTAATAACAAGGAAATGAGTAATTTCTTAGTCACTGTCTTTAAACACACAATATTTACACTAAGGTACTAGAGTTTGCAGATTGTTTTCCTCTTGTAAGCACCTCAGAGGCAAACACTATGAGAAAATGCATATGCAGTGACCAGTTGAAGTGATTTGTATCCATAAACAATGCCCCAGAAGTCTTTTGCAACACTTACAGCATGCCCAGTCCTATTCTTAGTTGCAAGAAAATACCTGTTAGGTTTAAGGAAGCACAAACCAGCACTGACTTGGGAGGAGCAGCTACTTTAAACACTACAGCTGATGAATGAGTAGCTGCCTTTGATACTTCCACCTGACACCAACAGGGCACAATGAAATGGCAGAAAACTACAATTTGAAAAGTACCTACACTTTGGTTTCTTTATCTGTGACAAAATGTAAAGTTTTACTCACATTTCTGAGGCAAAGAAGTGTCAGGCTGTCATTCCTTACAGCAGTAGCAGCAAAAGCACACCCAATTCATGTCACTTATCCAAACCTTATGAGAGGGGCAACAATCCCACTTGAATCTTCTCTGTTCTGAAAGTTACCCAAATTTTGAACAAAGTGCAAGCTGTGTTGCTTCTCTAGTGGGTAATGAACCTTGCTGGCCACCTGAGAGCTTACCACCAGAATACTGATGTCAGCTGTGAAGGACCAGCTCATTTGGAGTAAAGACAGACACCTGGTAGGAAAAAGTTTTCTTTCCTCTCCCCCACACCCATCCTTCCCTATTTTTCCCCACATCAGACTAGACTGCTTAAAACACAGAATGAAAATATGAAGTCTGTGTTGAATTCAAGATAAATGCTGTTGATAGCTTCCTACAAGATTTACCTTCCCTTGGTATTTGTCATGATGCTGTAAGGGCATCTTCAGAGGAAAGAAAAATATTTTCCTGAGAGATGAGAAACATATGATTCATGACATAATGCAAACTGTACATTCAGAACTGCAATCTGTGTCAGACTAAGGCAAGTTTTGAAGATGTTTGGTATGAGTGTGCTGTACTAAAGGTATAGTGCAGCTCTTCCCCACTCAAGGGAGGAACAGGTCTGAGCTGCATTTTCGCATGATGGATGTGAGTGATTTTCATAAGCAAGCTACATTGTCCTTTTTGTATTACAACTCTAGGATCCTGAGAGGGGAATGTAGCAAAAAAGCATCAATTTTTATACAAATCCTTTATGGCCTTTAAATTGGGCACTGCCACTTTAATAAGCCACACCTGGTTGAGATTCGTGTTCTGCTGAATTCTTCCTGCTGTAATGAGCCCTGAACATCAGGCTGAGGCTGTGATCAAGACAATACAATTAATCACCAGACCGTGCACAATTTCAGTAACAGGAAAATTGCACGCAGTTAGATTTTCTAAGTAAAACTAATATTTCATGCAGGGGAAAGGGTGAAGTTTCAGTGCATAACAAAAAAGAATTTCGGAGGCTTATAAAAACCTGGCAGTCAGCAGGGCCACGTGAAGGTGAATGCATAAATCAAATAACTATACCATCTGTTACAGAAAACTTAACGGGAATTAAGTGGCCCATATTTTCTAAAAATATCTTTCTTCACAGTGTGCAGAAGCACTGAATATCTAAGGAGGAATACTGGAATTGGACTTTAATTAGGAAACTGAGTTTTGAATACAACATGAGCTTAGTCAAACTATCAGCAAGATGAGATTATTAGGAGAGAAATAGGAATGAATATTTGCATGGCAAAAAAACAGACCTTTGTGGGGAGAGGAAGAAGGGGGATTAAAAACATGTAATGGCCCCATTTTCAGTATTTTTTCAGCTGTAGCTTGGGGCCTCACAGAGAGACATAAACAGTGACAGGCAGGCCAAGGAGAACTTCTGGGAGGCTTTCTATTCTGGTGTGATTTAAAATACAATGGTCATTTAAGCATCTTGAAAATTGACAAGCAAAAATTTTGTGTGTATTTGAAGGCATATTTCCACACAGCAGGTGTTTCTATGTAAATGCAGTATTCACCAGTAATATATTGAAAGTGCAGAGGTAAAATACAATTGTCATGTCTTTTTAGGCTCACCTCCAATGCCAGCTAGTGGGAAGGTCCAACTTCTGGAGAGCACTGGTAGCTCCTTTCTTTCTTTTCCCCATAAAAAAAAAAAAAAAAGGCATGGTAATTTGTTTTTTCCACCATTGGGTTATAAGACCTTCAAGGATTCCCCCTCCCCCCCCGCCCCCCCCCGCCAAGAATTTGCACATCTCTAATCAAGGAATCTAAAGGTCCTGTCTGCACACAAACAATAAACATAAAAACAGCAGGCAAAACTGAAAATTTTATATAGGAGTGGAATAACAATGACAGACTTCCTTAGAGAGGAGGTATATAGACTCATCCAATAGTTGATATAAAATCCTAAAGAGCATAGATTAAATGTGATGACACAACTGAGTTTTTTAGGAAAATGTTTTTCAGATGAAGTAATTGAGAAGAGAGGGAGAAATTAAAATAAGGAAAGAAATTACACAGAAAAAGGCAAAGTGACACACAGAAAGACAGTAAACAAAGTGCATTTTCAAAAACTAGCAAAAAGGCTGATTTTGAGGGAATAACAAATTGAGGCTTAAGAATAAATCAAAATACAATAAAGGTTTCCTATTTCTTATGCTACCACTGGTCTGTTTCAGCCTTCAATTTCTTCTGCTCTCTCTCCTCAATCTTACCTTCTCTACAGATACTCTAAAATCTCTTGGGAACGATCTCCTGTTATATATTTTTGCAATGTCTAACAAAATAGGGCCTTGCTCTTAGCTTGTGCCTCTTTATATTACTGTAGTACAAACAGTGAAGGGCAGTAATGGTAATAGTTGGGAAAGCTGCTCAATAATTTTTCCCCTTAGCATTTTTAACAGCAAATGGCAGTTCTGTGACACTGACACAGTTCAACTAGGACAATGATATTCAATTTTGCTGTCAGGAAAACTGGAAGAAAACGCCATGTTAAATCCCAGTTCATTCAAAATAAAAACGCTTGCTACCTGAACTGATCCAAAACACTTCAGAAACTACATTTCATAACCTGCACATGGATTCAGGGGAACTCATCTTTTAAATAGCATAATCCATTTGCCACTCAGCAGCCTGGGCTTATTTCAAGTTGAAGTCCAGATAAACTGTCTGTCAGACACCAAATAACCCCTACTATAGGGCCACACAGTTTAAGACTGAGCTGACTTGAAACAAACAAATCTATACCTATATCTCTGTGAAAATACTGAAAAACTATCTTTTCCAATGAAGAAAAATTCCCAGCTTTTAAAAATCTATGAAAAAAATTCAATGTTTTATCCTGCTTCAAGATAACAACCCAAAATGGGACTATTATGGATGTTTCACAGAGCAGTAAATTTTTGTTTATTGCCATTACTGAGGAACAGTTACTAGATAGTAACAATAACCACTCCTTGCGGTCCCTAGACTGACAGGGACAGGGAGTGACCACCTATGCTGAAAGGGAAGAAAGGAAAGAAGCAATTCTTCAGAAATTAGAAAACAATGTTGAAAAGTGCTAAAAACCAGGTTGCCATGGAAAACAACAGATAAGTGAAACAGTTTTGGATGCAGTTTAATGGTGTAAAGAGTAAGCAAAGGATATTTTGAATGTTCATACTTCTAGAAGTGACTAAAAAGTGGGGTTTTTTTGTGTTTCTGGAAATGGGTTATAGCAGGAATAGAACTGTGTCTTAATTAAAATGGCTCCAGATATGGCTCCAGAAAGCACATGTGGGCAAAGAAGAAAAAGATTTCATTGTTCGTTAGTGTTCATGGAAAAAGACTGTATTGTCTCGCAAAATCTAATACAATGCATAGAAGTATATATTTGAAATAGAATAAAATTATATATAAAACAGATATCACAAGAATAAACATTTTATTTGTGGTATTTTTTGAAAGTCCTTTTGCCAATTGTTTGTGATCTAATGCCTTACTCTATGTTTGCTAATGCACATTAAATACTATAAAGTATTAATTATTAATAAATCATTAATTAATTTTTATTAAATCTGGTTTAAGTCATGCATTTCCCAGGTTGTCTGTGTCTGGAAGTTCAAGAGAGGTAGCACAGGCATTCTACAGTTAACAGAAAGATAAATCCATGCTAGAGTGTGCACTGGTGTTCAGATAAATGCATGCTAGCCCTGAAGAAGTAAGCTTATGTTCAGGAGCTGGCTTGCTGAGAAATGTCACCCTAGTGCTCAGCATCTCAGTGATCCATAAGGACAAAAGACAGAAGCTGCTCACCTCACCCAAAATGCCTCCAGTTGTTAAGGCAGGGTGAAACTGAGCCTCCCTACACCAGGGGCCAGAAGCACTTTAACTTTCCCTCACTAAGAGCAGTGTTACCAAGAGGTTGTTAGAGCCCCTGAGGGGTTGGCGTCCCTGGCAAACACTGGCTGCTGCGAGTCTGCCACTGCACAGTCTGGACATGGGTACTTCTTGCACGCACTCCCTGAGTCCTTCAGCCATCCTCAGTGCAGACATAATGTCTGGCTCCTTGGAAGGGGATGTTGCCAAAGGCTACACTCAGGGAATAAAACTAAATACGCTTTCAAACTAAATCAAGAGCAGAATGTATTGGTGGGGATACAGCAATACTCCCAGCTCTGAGGCGTGTGCACATACACACACATACACACATACATAGTTTATTTAAAGGTTTTATTAGCATTATAATTAGGCCCCCAAATATACTGTGTGTGTATATCAAACTAAGCTCTGGTAACCAGGGATTTTCTAGCGATATGTACTATGGTTGAATTCCTGTAATTCTCATATTAAAATCTTTAACCATAACAATCAGTATTTAAATAAGTAGCCTGTTACGTTGCTCATGCTCACTGAGTGTTATTGCTACCTCTTTCCAAGAGAGTGCAGTAGTGAATTGTACTATCATTACACTGGATAGTTTTACACAAACACACTCAATTTACATTTTCGACTCTATAACCTTTCAACCTATTGACCATGAAAAATGCTCCAACATAACGTGACACATATAAATGTTTAAAGTCCAAAGGGTAATTATCTATATTCATAGTTAAAACTGTGCCTTGATTTCACAATAGAAACCATATGTTCACTCAAAACACTTCCAATAGGCTAAATAGCACCCAGATTAACCCTGAGTTAGTTTACTGGTTAAAATAATAGCAGCATCTTCTTCTAATTCAGTAGTTCATTTATCATTTTTGATCAAGGCACTGAATGTGAACTTTCAATATTTGAAAGCTTAACTTGAAAAATAAACTGCATGCAAGAATGATAGAAACTCATTGATTCTTAAATTTTATCTTTAATGTCATATCATATGCATGAAAACAGTTCAAAATATGTTATTTAGCTTCAAGTAGAATTCTCTGTTGCTTTGCATTAAATAGACTAATATTCTATCCCAGAAGAAAAGGGCAGGGACTTTTTTTTTCCTTTTGTCCACAGAACAGTGCTTAACAGGTTCCCATTTAGAACAAATCTTGACTATTTCCTTTTATGAAAAATGCCTTTGGCCCAAATCACTTCCCGGGTGTATGGAAAGTATAGAGCACAAGCATTGTAATACTCCTGCAAGGCCTCTGCAGTATCAGTAAGAAAAGTTTACAAATGAAAGGTATACTAAATGAAACCTCATTTAGGTTTTGAAATAAGCAAACTATTCAGATACATAATTCCTTATCTTGTTTCTAGTAAGATTGAAAGAGATTATTTTGAACCTTTGGAATCACTGCAGTAGAAAATTACAAACAGAAAACAAAATTGTATATTACAGGAGTAATGACAAGTCAAAGGAAAGAGACATACTTAAAAAAAACCCGGCAAACAGGCAAATGACTTTTCAGTGAGTGCCAACTCTGCACATTAAACTGGTTAAAAGCTCTTTCTCTTCCTGCTTGTCATGTCATTGTTCCCTGTCAGGCAGCAGAGAACACCTCCAGCTAGTACATGATATACAGGATGCTTCATCAAAAAAGGTATTCTCTGTCTTTGAATTTGAATTGACACTTTCCTTATGTATATCATAAAAGCCCTGTGGAAATAGCAATGGACTATGGTGCAAAAAAAGCTGTGAATTTTGCAGAAAGCTTACTGGACTGCTGGTCTCATTTCAAAAGGACATTATTACATGTGAACCAGTGCCTTAAAAATTCACGGGTATAACTAGGAAAACAAAACAAAAAAATAAGTTTTTGTGTGATCTTCATCTGAACTTCAGCTTTACACACTGAAATCAAGCTCTTGTGCATATGAGGTGCTTTGTTCTACCTCTCCTGCTTTGGAACAGAAAAATTATTCTCCTGCAGGGAGAGGCTGAGGCCATGTGTTTGGTTTATTAGAGTGTTGTCCCTCATAAATTTGGAATCTTCCCTTGAACTGTTGCCATTCTCAAATGTTGTAATTTTACATCCATCATTGCATGATATGCCCTAAACAAGTCAGTGGAATCATTCACCCTTAGAAAAGCTGGCACTCAACCAATTTATTCACTTCTGCAAGAGTCTTTATGCAGTTCTCTTGTACACCTTTGCCATCATTTATGCATCATTTACCATAAAGTTAGGAACTGCTAATAAATCTGTTATACTGAATGCTGCAAGTAAATCAGAAGGATCTCTCATATTTAATGTCACAATGACTCTGTAGCCTTCATTTTGTTATATTGTAGATGATTTCTGGAGAAGCTTTACTCAAATTCCAGTGTTATTTATCAGTAATCCTTCTGCACATCATCATATCAACAAACACACTGAGCATGTGTGTTTCTGCAACTGTTTTGCAAGATCAGCTGAAGTTAATATAGGTACAGTATGACTTTCCTGGCTACATGTAATTACAATCTGGATTGTATGAACTTGGCTTGAAGAGTACTATGAATTTGTTAGAATTGTTTGCAGGCCTCAATATTTCTAAAATTCAAGTTGAAAGAGTGTTGCACTTTGCTCAGTCTGCAGTGAGATTATAGCAGGGGTTCCCAAATAAAAGAGCTTGATTAGTGGTGCAACCAGAAGAGATTGAAGTGGAGGAATGCAAGAGCAGGAGAATAGATGTCTCCATGACATATATTAATAAATGCATTGATACTTGTTTCTTCCCATGTTATGCAGGTATAGTCCTGTTACAGCTTTGGGGAGAAGGATGAGCTGGGTATAGAAAGCGTGTCCCCTTTGGGGCCTGTGGTGGCTCTCCTAAAGACTGGGAGCTGCTGCCATTTCAGTTCAATGTCGCTCCTGTGACAGTGGCATCTGATGAGCTGAGGAACTTCGTCATCTGTAAAAGAGGAAGAACATTTCGTGCATTTTTCATTCCATTTTAACAAAGACAAAAGATGCATAACAAAGCCAGATGAAGAGTCATTAAATTTCCCTTGTCAGTAAGTCAACCAGTAAAGCAGTAGTGATACATTGCTAATGCTAATCAAGCTAAATCATGGTCTCCAGATTAACAGATACATAACTATTAATGCCAAAAGTGATAAGAAAAGAAAGTGATAAGAAAGTGATAAGAGAGGCTGTTAGAAAACAAGGCAAGGAGCAGTTTCTGTTGTAAAATGCTGGGACTAAATCCTTTTACAGGCATAAAGACAGAGAAAGAAGCTTTCAGCATCATCATTGTGTAAATGCTGGAAACACGGTTCCTTATTGAACTGTATTTAAAGGAAACTCTAGCAAGATTCAGTTGCAAGGAACTGTCTACCTTCCTTCCTGATTTTGCTCTTTTTCACAGTCACATCCTTCTGATCCTCTATTTGAGCCTAAATTTAGCACACTGAGGTAACTAGCAATTCTAACTTACATCGACTGCTCTGGCAAGTTTAATTGCTTCTAGTCATTCTCCTAAATGTTTGTGCCTGGATATGAGGTTTATTTATTATTTTGGTTAGCATTTTTTTATTGGTTAGTTGAGTTTGTTTTTTTGTTTGCTTCTAATGGCTTCTTGGTTTTGTGTTTTTTTGTTTGTTTGGGTTTTTTGTTTTGTTTTGTTTTTGTTTTATATTCTTGGCTCTTAAGAAGATGTATATATGCCTCTGGATATCCAAACTGAGCCATGGCTTCCAGGACAAAAACTTCAGTGATTAATCTAAGCAGAAGATAATTGCTAGACTTCCTGCAATTTTCTTGTAGACAAACTTCCTCCTTTCTTCCAGTAGCTTTTCAGCAAATATTTGTCAATGGAACAAAACATGTTTGTAGACTCTCTTAATATCAGAGGACAATAAAATTAAGGAGGGCTGACTCAGCTGTGTTCAGATCTGTGCAAGATGCTCTTATCTGCTCTTTTGTAAAAGTCAATTAATACAAAGCCCTTTTTTATTAGTGGTTCACATTTATCTTTACTGTCTTCCATTCTTTTTCATTCTTATTATTGTTAAAGGCATTATAATTCTGAATTGTTATTAATGTAATCTTTCTTTTCTATTGAAAGGACTTTCTTATTAGGAATTTTAAGAACACTTTAAATCTTTTTTGTTCTCGCAGCCCCTAAATATTTTTTTTTTTTTTTTTTTTTTTTTTTACAGCTTTTATCCTACAGTGATAGAGTGTGCTCCATTGGTTGCAAAGTAATCTAATCTGGTTACTTTCTAATTCCAGTAGAATTTTGTATGTTTTTTCCAACCTTCAAGTATTTTCAAGTCACATTAGCTGATTCTTTGATTAGGAGCAGTAGAAAACAAGATTTTAATATCCTTCCTCAGCCATCTTCCATGCATTTTATTAATCAGAAATTAAATTCTGGACCCCCTGAAGTGAATGACTATGCTGATATTGACTTTGAAATGACCAAGAACTTAGGTTAGATGTCTTAATATAAATATGTTTGTTTGTCTTTGTACTCTGCAATTGATCCATCATTTGCCATACTAAATTTAAAAAGCTTATGGAACTTGGCTCCAGCATATTCCTTTATTTTCATATCCTCAGGCAATTCCGTCCTCATAGTAAGAATTAGATCTAGGGCAGTTTTGCCTTTTTTTGCAAATGATGAAATTCTGCCTTTGACACAGCATGCTTGGATATATGTTTCCCAACAGATTTATGAGCAACTAAAATTCCCCATGAAGAAAGTGTCTTCTAGCCAAGAATGTTCTGTACCCTGCTGTCCTTGTGTTTGACTGGTTTGTAGCTGATACCCACTGTTTTTCAGTCTTGCTTTCTAGTTCCCTGTAGCACTGCTGCTAATTACTTTGAGCAACCTTCCAGGAAAAGATGTGTGTGCATTGATTGGCCATCTTGCTGTAAGCAGCACTACCTTACTGGCTTCAACCGCATCGCAGAACATACTGTCATGATTTTTAAGGAATGTGTTGGAATTTGAAGACTTGAGCTGTGCTACATTAATGTGATTTACCATCCTGCCTTTGTCATTGCTACATATTGTAATTGCTACATATTAATTTGGGGAATAAAATAATACACACCAGTGATCAAAATAGCTGAATAAAATGAATAGGTAGAAAGCCTTCTAAAGATGTAGTAATGATGAGACATTTTCCAGATTTGGATGGCTTCAATGCCACAAAAGTTCCTTAATTTTGTGTTTTTCACTGGATAGGTGCCCCTAAAGGCCTTCAAGCATCTAGTAGAAAACACAGGTACAGGAATCTAGACCAGTTATTTGGCTATTTGGACTGCTATGCATGTCCATGTGGCATATTACAACTGTGTTTGCACAAGTAGAGCAGCCAAGATTATATCCATAGATTCATTCCACTCTTAGATAGTGGGGTAGTCACCTAAGGAAAAAATTAAATATCTATGTATATGGACTCAAAGCCTGAAGTTGCCTTTCTGCTGATGGTAAAGAGTGCTGGTTTGACAATTCATCATAGCTAAAAAATTCAATGGGAAGGGGATAAGATGCAGTTTCACTAAAGGTCTGACAGGATTAATATGAATCCCTTTATTTCTCATGTGTCCACATTTTAATTTGTGGCTCTTTAGGAAATATCACTATTATTATTGCGGATCATTTCTTGAATAGGTGTTTTAAATTTTTGCTAGTGTCCACAAATGGACTTGAAATTAGTGTTTCTCAATCCCTTCTGCATGACCTACATGAGTGAAAACTTAAGTCTTTGCTCTTTTTTTCCAGGTGCTTCTTGTATGCTTTTCCATTCATGTTGTTCCTCAGGCAACAGTCCATGAGACATTTAGGAGAAATAATTAAGTGGAAACTTCTGGTAAATTTCTACTTAGCAAATGTAAACAATAAATTGCCATCAATTAAATAGTTGGAAAAACATTTCCTTTCTATAGAGGTCCGAAGAGGAGACAATTGTCTGATCTCATCTTCTTTAAATAAGTTTATTATTTCAATGGAGCCTCATCTTCATGAACAGTAGCAGATGGATGATGCTACAAAGGATTTACAGTCTTTAACGGTTGGTCTCCTTTATTTTCTGGGTAATGATTGTGAATCTTAGAAATTACATTAATAGAGATGAGTACTTGAAAATTAGACCTTTACTTTCTATTTATGTTTCTTTATACGATGTAAGTGGAATGCAGATTAAATGCTGCTGCAATGGGTGTGCTTCTTACCACAATGGTGGGTGTAGGTGAGTGAGAATCTTTGGCTGTGGTGTCTGTGGTGTTGGTGCTGCTCTTAGATGCTCTGTGCTCAGCCAAGGCCATTGTTTAGGACTGGCTGATGGATTTACAGGGCAGAAAGCCTGCGGGGGAGGGGAAGTTTCAGAGCCCGCTGCTGGTGGCAGAGAAACACTCAGGAGTCTGGACTGTGCACCCTGTGCACCTCTGTGGAAGCCAGAGCCCCTGGAGCCCTTGAATCTGGGCAGTCTTGCCAGGTGTCTTCCTTGCCCTGCTATCCTGGATGTGGCCTTTTTGCTCTCCGTACAGAATGTGATCACCACAGCTTTGGGCTACTGGCTTTCATGTGTGCCCCACAATTCTGGGTTCAGCACCCTGTCATCTGTCCTTTCCCCAGCACCAGGCAACAGACTGCAGACTTCCCACAGAAGTATTTTGCTACTATCGATGCAGAGAAAATTGCAGTGAATCCCGCTTAGCCCAAGAATAACACTTGTTTAATGCTGAAGAATCCTTGGAGAGTTTAGCTGCCAAACTCTAGGAATTTTTCACAGAGTATATGCAAACTGTGATTTTTTTTTTTTTTTAAATATTTCTCTTTTCAGTTAGGGCATGTCTACAAGGATGGATGCAGACAGATCTTGCAGCAGAACTTTTTACCTAAAGCACATTGGATGGTTATACAGTGCTGACCAAATCTGGCACATTCCCAGCTAGCTTAGAGCACAGGCTGAGTAAGGTTGTGGCTGTCTGCATATTTCCATGTAACCATATTCTCAGTTTCCTCAAATAAATTTTATTCCAGAAAATAAATAAATTATCGGCTCCCTCACACAACCTTTTATATTTTCTCTTTTTATTGCAATTCTTTATAGGGTCTCCAAACTGTCACACAATTGAACTTCCCCGTTTACATGTATGCACAGTATGAAAAAATATAATGGCTTAAAGACTTGGATTTAATGCAAAACAGCTGACAAATTAAGGCATACTTTTCTATTTCAGCTTTCCTGTATAATAACATTTCACTGTTTCTAGAAGGCTGCAGTGGGGTTTTTTTGGTGCATTTATCTTGCAGAAAATTTTTTAGTTAAGGAAAAAAATTATTTCCCTGTGTCTAAGAGTTCTGTAATTTCAATTTACAGTATGTCCTCTTACTGCAATATTTGTTTTAGGGGAAAAATAGTAACCTGGATTGACTGTGTCTGCAGCATATTAGATTTTATGTATTACAATTAAATCCCCCTCTGAGCCATCTGGTTTACAGATTGTATAGATTTTTAAATTTCAGTTTGTCTTCCCAATTGACCTAGATTAGGACCACCTTTTCTAGTTTTACTCTTCAAACATTCCCTATATCTTCACTTTCCAGTAAAAGTAATAGTTACTAGCACATGAGGTGGTTAATAATCCTGGAGTCATGATTTCAAATATTATCACATGAAAGATATTTGCCAGGCAAAGGAGCACAGAAGTGAACTTTCAAATCTTGCCAATTTTCCACCAGATAGAGGATAACTCACCTGCACCTACAATCTTTCCTTGCTCTTGGCCATGCTTAATATAGGCAAAACTATATATTCTGCTGTTCTGTATTTAAGTAATTTTTTGGGGTCATACTTGTGCAAACTTGATTTCAGGTTTTCCAGGATTTTGGTGAGCAGTGACTGGCTTGAAATCAGATTGAAAAAAAAAAAAAAAAAGATACTCTCAGCAAAACCAACATGTTGGGTATATAGGTCCAAAATAGCAAAATGCAAAAACCTCAGCAAAATGTCTGAACAGCACTTGAACTTCCTAATACTATACATTTGTCTTGCAAGCTCTTGTGGTGTCTGCAGGTCTGCCTCTGCAGAACTACAGGTCTAGCCGGCTTTTGCAGTGAGGCACCAAACTCTGACAGTCATTCCTGATGCACAGCAGTTAGATCCAGAAGGCATGCTTTGGAGCAATGCCCTAAGCAAGCACACAGCAAATTTTAGGTATTAGATAAGGTGAGTTCGAGTACAGGCCTTGGGGGCTGTAATTTCAGCTGAACTTAAATCCTGCTTAGTTCCTGGGTCAATTGCTTGATCCTGCCACAATCTATTTCTTCTGAGAAATCTGAGACTAAATCATTGATAGCTTTGGACTAGGAACTGTGTAGGTAGTTATTCCATATGCTAAAAGAAGGTCTTGCAAATTACAGCTCCTCTGAATTCTGTATGACAAGTTGTATTTTAGGAAAGTAGCCTAAGCAAAGGCTTGCAATGTGTTCCTTAACTCTCCAGGCAACTGTTAAGGTTTTCATGTTGCTGTGCACATTTTTATTAACATTCACTTGTTCACTTGTACATGATTCGAGCATGCACATGAATATTTTGAAGTCATGATAGAGATGATAGCAGACCAACAGTGCAGAATAGCACTATGAAACAGTAAGAATGAATACACTGTAGTGGTATTATTCCTGTAGCTGGAATTAGTGTAGAGTTTTTGAAAATCATGTTCTAAATGTGATGGCAATAGTCAGTCTTGTAATGACAGTAAGTACAGTTGGTGTGTTAAACTTATTTGAGTACATATAGCAAGAGAGTTTAACATTTCCAAATTATTTAGAATTACATATACTCAGATATCACACTTACTATTGAGGAAATTGGTCTTGTCAGATCACTGTGTTTAAGTTTCCTGTGTTCTCTATTCACAGTAGTTATTTTAGTTCTTGCCTCATAGCTTAATTTCTTTGTGTAGACCCAGTCTCTTTCTAAGTTAGCATCACATTAAACATGCAAGGTCATCATCTCATAAAATAATAGAGCAATATGGCCAAATGCCTTGGAATAAATTGAATGCTACAAAAAGTTTTATGTGATCCTAGCACACCCACTGTAAGTCTTGATGTGATTCTTCATGAGAAGAAAATTCTCACAAACTTCCTGTTCAATGTTATAGGGCAATTTTCCCAAAGATCCTGCTGAGATTTGTCCGTAGGATTAGTCCAAGCACAGAAAAAAACATTGTTCGGTTACAACCACAATGCTAAGGTACGGAGGGAACTGTATGGGAAGTAGAAAGTGTGTTGTGACCGAAATATGCAAAACACAGGTGACACTGCTGTTAGCTATCACCATGCTCTCTGATAAAGTGCTTCTGCAGTATCAATTTATAATTATTAAGCAGAATTCTGAAGGTTTCATGACATTAACAGGTCATAATTCTCAACATAAGTTATATTTTAAGGGGCCTCTTTTGTTCATCATCTTTATTTCATATTTTCCTGTGTCAAGGGTCTGAGAGAAAAGTATACATCACTAAAAAGAAAAAAAAAAAATTGAAAGAAAACTTGATAAAATCAACCTGGTAAAACTGTAGAGTAAAGGAATTTTCATAGTTGAATTTCTTGGAAATCAAAATGAAAATAATTACCAGATGGGGAAAACAATAAGTAACACAAGATAAATATTGATGTGATTAATATCAATACAAATAAAATTGTATAGAATGCTTATCAGACTTTGTATATGACTGATTTAAAAATGGTGCCCAAGGAAATGGGACAATAAAGAATGGTAAGGAGAGATCAAGCCTCAGAGGGAAGGACTGAAAGAAAAATTTTAAGAACAAACTATTAAAGCAAATAGTAGCACATTTCCAGATGTTCTTTGAGAGTTTTAAGGGCCTACAAATATGAAATAGCTGCTCAGTAAAATGTGTTGCCTAGCCTGCTGCTTAAATCAATGCTGGTGTCAGTATCTAGGTTCCAGGTGTGAGTTGTACAACTACAGATTTGTCAACTATATCTGATTTTTTGGGCCAAAGCAAATAACACAGATCTAGGAAGACCAATAGAGATTTATGAAACCAAGCAGAATTAATTGAGAACCTGTAAGAAAAGAAATGGCCTGCTTATTCTCTTCACACTAGTTCTCTCACAAGAACTTACCAAAGAAAATAAGGTGCTTCGGAATAGAAAGGAGTGTTTTCATATACTGGTTTATAGGGCAGAATCAAGGTGCAGGAGAGCTTTTAAGAACTGTTTTCTAAGTGGATCCTCTGGGGATTCATACTGGAACATGAGTTATTCAACACATTTTTACATGATCTGGGAAGGTAGATGAATAGTGATATAAAAATGGTTTCCTGATAATATCATTCAGAAAATGTACAGAAACCTGACTGCCAGGAGAGCGTTCAATTCATATAGGAATAAAAGAGTCTGAAGTGGACAACATTGTGGATGGTCCTTCAAAAATTTCATAGCTGTGCTCATGAGCACTCAAAAGAAAAACATAATGTTAAGAATTATTAGGATGTTAGGAATTATTGAAGGCTACAAGACAGAAAAGATGGTCATGCCATTTTACAGTCTTACTTCTCTCAAATACTGTGTGCTGTTCAGGTCATGCTGTCTGCTTAAAGAACATGTGGGGAATGGAAGATTGTTAAAGAATTATTGAAGGGCTGTGTTGGTGTCTGTATGGGGAGAAAATTAGAAAAGTTAGTTTTAGAATTTGTTCTGTAAAACATGACTGAGATGCCCCATGACCATAGATGGGGAAAAAATGAGTAGGAAATAATACTCTTCAATATTTCTGATTAAATAAGAATTATTTTAATTAAATGATCAGAGGAACAAACGAACAAAAGAAAACAGCAAAGTGAGTACTTTTTCATACAGCTTGCAATTGTGGATGTCAGTAAGAAAAGTTGCCGTAGATAGCAAGAATAAAATTAATTCAGAAAAGGGATGTGAATTATTTTAAAGGAAATCCCTACAAGTTGCTGTTAAACATGTTGAATGGGAGGCTAAGAAAGACCAAACCAAACCTAGAAAGCTCTACTGTGGGGGTGGTCCATTTGCCCTGGGTGTAGATGCATTTCCTAAGAATCTGCATCTGACCACCAGAGGCTGGGAAAAAGCTGCTTGGTTATTTGGTCTGATCCTCCTGCTCTAGTAACTGGGATCTCTGTTGCTATCCTTGAGTTTGTGATTAGCTGATATTTTTTGGAAATACTAGCAAGAGCTAGCCAATTATTCATTGGCATTAAGCTCTCCTATGTATGCATGTGCGCACAAACTGCCTTGATTTCTTCCAATTTATTTGTTAATCAGATTTAATTAGCTTGGATGGACTACTGCTACCATTTTTGTATACTGTTGAATCAGAAAGGGTGTATACTGGATTCAGTTTTGCCATGAGCAGAACTTCTTAGATGTTATAGATTTACCCCAAATCTATATACCCTAAATTCTACCTCTGTTTTAAAGCCCTATTCTAAGATGGAAAGTGACTTAATCTATTATTGTTGGATCCATTCCATGAATGTACATTACTTTCTTGGCCTCAGTATCATGAATATTTTATTGCATAGTAGAATACTCTCTACATATTAGACAGCCCCTCTTTGTGACTGAATTTGGCAGAGGATTGTGCTTTTGCTGTTTCATTACAGTTATTTTTACTATTATTACAATAACGCTCAGAGCTCCCATGTGGATTGAAGCCCCATGGTGCTAGATGCTTTAGCAGAGCCAGAAGACTCTTTGCTGTCTGGAAACACTGGTGGTCCAAACTCTTAAAACAGACAAAAGAGAGACAAGAAAAGCATAGCAGAGCAATGAACTGACTTGCTCACCATGACAGAGCATATTTATGATAGAAATGGGGACTATAACCTTCAGACTCTTTTGAAGATTTTCGAATGGTCTTGGGAATCCAGAGAGGTCCCAGCTGACTGGACGCTAGAGAAGGTTGTCCCAATTTTCAAGAACAGCAAGTTTCACTTCAGTGCCTGGTAAAATAATGGATAATATTATTCTGGGAAGTATTGAAACACACCTGAAAGACAACCCAGTCATTGGTCACATCCAGCACTGCTTCACAAGAGGAAAGTTTGATGAACCTGATTTCATGAGAGGAAAGTTTGTTGAACCTGATTTCCTTCTACAATAGGGTAACCCACCTGACTGGTCTAGGAAAGTCAGTAGATGTAATCTTTTTGGACTTCAACTAAGCTTTTTACTGGTACCATTTCTCACAGGATCCTTCTGGACAAAATGTCCAATATGCAGCTGAATAACCTTGTTAGACAATGGGTGAGCAACTGGCTCACACATTGGGCACAAAGAGTTCTAGTGAATGGGGTGACATCAGGCTGTCATCTGGTCACTTGCGCAATCTATGACTTCATCAGGAGGGGCAGCAGGGTGGCAGGTACTGATCTCTTCTCTCTGGTGACCAGAGACAGGACTTGAGGAAATGGCATGAAACTGAGTCACAGGAGGTCTAGGGTGGATATAAAAAAAAAAGTTTTTCACTCAGAGGGTGGTTAAGCATTGGAACAGGCTTCCTAGGAAAGTGGTCATAGCACTAAACCTGTCTGAGTTCAAGAAGCATTTGGACAACACTCTCAGGCACATGGTGTGACTCTTGGGGTATCCTGCTCAGTTGACTCCATGATCCTGATAAGTCCCTTTCAACTCAGCATATTCTATGATTTTCTAACTCCAGCAGCTCTTTTGTTCACTCATTTGATTGAATATAATTGAAGAATACAGTGCTCATCTTTCAAAACTGGGTTTACAACTGTATTTATACTTATTACAATTTATTTTTGTATTAGGCAAAACGGGCTTTACTATATCCCCTTTACAGCACACAGGTTGTGCTTACTTACAAAATAGGCATGCATAAGAAAACTCTTACACAGTACATTGCAGTTATTATCCTTTTTTTTAGAGAATTAGCATCAACATACTTGCAATATGTTTCTTACTGTAGCCAAAATATGCTGTGTTTTTATCTTTTATGACTACAGATGATGGCAAATCTGTTCTGGTTCAGAAGCATTACAAAGATTTTTAACACAGAATCAAAGACTTTAAGATATATTTTATATATATGTATATATAAAATACTTTTCTTAGATTACCAATTGTTATGCTATTGTATATGCAAAATAGTAAAAAGCAGCTGCTGATATAAAGCAGTGACAAAGGGCACAAGGTGTTGGTGTTTAGAAAAATTTGTTCACAGAAAATGTATCCAATAGCAGTGCTAAAAAATTCCCTAGAGGCCAAGTTAGTTTTCAAATCCCCATGTGAGCCTTGGCATTGCAAACAAGGTACTATGAAAATTTCTACAGATGGCTGCTTAATGTGTAAATTAATCTGACTCAGTAAGGATCATGCTAGTCAGTGGCAGTTATAATTATAGATCAGTATAAGATCTTGCTCTACAAATTCGTACAACCACAAAACTACCATACAAACACACGTTTATTTAAATACTTCAATTATTTACTGTCAGGATTTGTGACACATGTATGCTTCAGCTTGCAAACATTAACTAAGAATGATGCACTACAGTGTAGCTAGCATAAAAATAAACAAGGTAACTAAAAAAATGCCCCCAAAACCAAACGCCTATCTGCAGCAATGAAGAGTATCAGAACACATAAAATAATACAATCAGACATCAAAAATCTCATTGCGTGCAGCTGTCTTCAGGAAGTCAAGAAGAGAAAAATTAAAGTGTAACATTTATAGAGAGAAAGGAAAAAATGTACATATCCTTGAATTGAATGTATACTTACAACTTGAATAGAAAGGTATGGAAAAATTTCAAGGGAACTGATGGAAGTTTATTTAAAGCAAACATGTTTACAGTTAATGAGATTTGTGTGAATTTTCAATCTTTTTTTCTTTTTTTTTTTTTTTCTTTCCTGAGGAGTTACGGGAAGCAACAACCTTGAAAAGCTCATCTGTTATGGTTACTCATGTAGGAAAACAATCCCTTGCTCTCTCTATATCAACATGTGCCAAAGAACTCACCATGGCAAATGGGCAGCAATTGACAAACACTCTTATTTTTTTCTTTTTTTTTTTCCATTTAGTAAGAAAAACACCCTGCTTTAATCCTGACTAGAGTCAATTAAATGGAAACCTAATTTAAATGAGTTAATTTGAAAGTGCTCTTTACAGTAGAAATAAAATAGAGAGAGAAAGAAAGAGAGAGAGAAAGAGACAGAGAAAGAGAAAGAGAAAGGAGTGAATTAGAAGGAAGGAGACCAGATGAAGTTGATTGTTGTACTTCAAAGTGATCATAATTTCCTCACTAGTGTATGCTTTCAGGTAGCACTGCAGCAGCACTCCTGCAGGTTTAGGGACTGAAGGGTACTGACTGCAGTGGGCTCATGTGGCATTTGAGAAATGTTCAAACTGTACACCTTGTTCATAATATATATTTAATGTGAAAATGGAACCTCAGCTTCATTGCTTTTGTCTGAAATGTTAGACAAACTGTAAAAAAAAAATAAAATTGTTTCAGTGATACACTTAAAGTACAAGCATTTGGACATTTTTCTGAAGGGTTCATGCTGTGGCTTGTCTAAACTCCCCACAACCACTGAATTCTTAAAACTGTTTACTTGAAAAGGTCAATAGCTGGTTATCCTGTAAACTTTTCTCTAGCCTAGATAATAACAAAGTATTAGTTTTTGCTCATCTTTAGTTGTCAGCCACTCACTAGGAGGTATCCAGTGTGCTCATTTTTCCTCAGATTGTAAATGAGGGGGATAAAAGTGAATCAGAGGCAAACAGTTGACTGCCTTTAAAAAAAAAAAAAAAAAAAAGCCTGAAAAAAACCTTAAGAAAAAAAGAAGAGACATTTAATTAAGTCATAACCCTCTACAGCAGCAGCATAAAGTACATGAAGAAGTAAGCACATTCAGCTCATAGACAACAAAGGAATAAAAAGCTGTTTGTTAAACCAAACAATAATGTATCTTGGTAATGCGATGTTTCCATATGGTTTATTGCTATTATACAACAAATATACAAAATCTGTGTTAGTCGAAGGCTTCCTGTTCCTGTAGCCAATCACATTGTTGTGAAGAAAGACTGTTCTAGAACTACATGGAAGAAATCTAGTTTCTCTCAATTGTAAACACTACCAATAGAACACTAAAAACCAAAGAAGAAAAAAAGCCTTCCCTCTCACACCCCAAATCTTTTGCAAACCTGGTTTCTAGAGTGCTTGGTATTCTCCCTAAAGTTTCCAAAGGAAACAATGTTGGTGAATTGGACTAAGGGTCCAACACTGCTATGTGTTTTAGTACAAGATGGAAAGTCATGCCCTAGACAAGACCAAAGCAGTTGAGGTTGACTGGAGGAAATGGTAAAAGCAATACTTGCTCCTTTAATTGCATGGGTATCTTGATCACCGACTTGTCAAGATTACCATACAGGGTGTGACTGTTACAGTGGAAGATCAGACACCAGCAACAAGCAACTCCATACATGTATTCTGTCATATGAACAGAGGTCTGTGATTGCTCTCTCAGGCTAAGAATATCCTTGCTACATCAAAAAATAGTGTTAGTGCAGCAACCTCTAGGTAAAGGTTAAGCCTGGAGCCTTAAGAAAATAAAATTAATGAGAAGAATTTAAAGTACTTGATGAGATCACAAACAAATTCAAGGTGGGCTCTGAACTGGCTGTCAGCAATTTAAACTATCATCACATGAAGGAGACTACCAGAAAGAAGGCTTCTTTTCCTAAACACACTACAGAATGTGATTCAGAGGGCAGCTCAAACTAAGAGCAGTTTGTGTATGTGGGAATGGGCCACAGTGCCTTGTGTCCCCTGATTTTGAAACTGTCTCTGTCATCTGTCTCTGTTAGCCAGGACACCTCTTCTCCAGCTTCGTCCATCATTGCTATATATTTTTGTCTGTAACACGCTTGAAAATGGTCAGCAGGTATGTAGTATCCATGGAGTCTGCTATGTTCCTTGGCACAGACTGTACCCTGAATTTTAAGGACAGTTGGGTACTATTTGCTATTTGTATATTGGTAAGAACAAAAAGAATGTTTAGACTATGAATGATTGCTTTTAAATTTGTTCTTCATATAAATTAAAACAAATCAGGCATATTCTTTTTGCAAATTTTTGCTTCTTCACAGAATATTCTGAGTTGGAAGAGACCCACAAGGATCATTGAGTCCGACTCTTAAGTGAATAGCCCATATGGGGATTGATCCACAACCTTGCCATTATTAGCACCATGCTCTCTACCAGCTCAGCCAACCAGCTCCCCCAGCTTAATCTATGACAGCCAAGTAAGCAGATATTTTCAGTGACCATATATTTTGAATGTGATGATTTTCTATAATAAATTTACAAATTACAAGTAAAGATTTGAATCTAATTCAAAGCCAGACTTACCTTTAAAAACATTCAGTTATTTGGTCTGATTACATGCATATGTCAATTGGAATTGATTGTGGTTCCCTTACTGGAAGTGAACATTCTGATAAGAATATTTACTTCAACATTTGTTTATTTCTAAGCATTCTCCAATTATATGATTTTCAGAAGAGCTGAAAGTATTCTACTGATTAAAAAGGTCAGATCAGTCCAACTTTTTTTTGTCCTGGCCACTGAAGAAAGAATAGATGTTTAAAAATAAAGGAACAGACAGCTGGATGGAAGGAAGGCAAGTCGTAACAGAGTATAATATCGATTTTCCTCTTCTCTTAGGCATTTAGGGCTTCATCCAGAGGATTCTTCCCTGATTTCCTGCTGCAAGGCAACATCTAGTATACCACGTATAGTTAATTAGTTGAGCTAAATACTATGCAGAGATTAGCATAAAGTACAGCTAACCATGTCTGCCATATGTTCAATTGTGCTTTGTTGTGAATATGGAGGAATAATTACATAGTATCTGGCATATTACACTTTTTCTATAATTTAAGTAGTAGTACTGCAATAAAATTATGTTAACAACCTCAGAGAAACCCTTAAAAGTAATGAAAGTCACAGGTCAGGACCAAAATTTTAATTCTAGTTGCAATGGGGATCGAACCAATATTATGAAAGCAGGACTTTCATGTAGTGCATGTATTATGTCTTTTTTGAAACCCCATTGACTCAATATCAGACATCACAGCTTTGTTGATTATACCCCAAATAATGTGTCATTTGGTTCTTTTGGCTGGAGTGGCAATAGGCACCGGTGTAATGGGGCTTGGCAGGCAGGAGCAAAAGGCACAATCAGTGAGTTATACCACCAGTGTTTTATGCAATAATTAAATGGAATTAATTTTGTCAGATTGGATATATGAAAAATTATTTCAAAGAGGGACTTAGGAACATATTGCAAGGGAGTCAAAAAAACCCCACCATTACCCCCAACCTAGAAAAATTACAGAAAAAGCAAAGTGAGGTCAAAACTGTAAAAGCCATCACAAATGTTGTTGCCACAGTAGATAAAGTTGAAAGCTTTGAAATCTTCAGAGTGACACTTAGATTTACTTTCTGATGCCCCAGACACACTCTTTCAAATTAATTCCCTCCAGCTAAATTGTTCTCTTGCATTTCAGCTAATATTTTCAGGTATTTCTTCCTCTAAAGGCTGAGAAAAATTAGAATATGCATGTCTAAAAGAGATTTTTAACATCGTAAAGGTGAAAGGCCAAATCCATCTGGTCAAAACAGAAATAGGTATATGAAAATCAAGAAACTGGTTGATCTGTGTACAAATATATTTTTGTATTTATGGAAAAACTCATTGATATGGTACCAACTCCTCCCTTCACTTCAACCACTTTTTCTGGTACTTTATACCTTCTAGAATGCCATTTCAAGTTCTTTTCCCTTAACATCCTGCAGCATCTGTGTCATTGTGCTTGTAGAATCATGTTCTTAGTATTGTCTTCTTACTCCTCAAGCAAAAGCTAGAATAGTTACTACAATCAGTTTAACTAAAATCTGAGTGCTGCTAGAAAAGCCTCTAATTTTGTGTACATTTCTGGATGAATGTGCAGTTGCATTTGGTTGCATACAGGAGGGGAAAATAATGAGAAAAAAGAAGAGAAACTAAAGTTGGTTAGATCCAGGATGCTTTTGTTTGCTCTTTTGCTAGCTTCTAGAGGAAAGAATATATCAGTTACACAAACTTTCCTGCTTTGTTTCTGAGCTGTACTTGTCTTCAAGATCCTGAATTTTCAATACTTAGAAGACCACAACACTGGATTTTACTTTTTAACTAAACAATTCTGATCAAAGTGTTCAGAGGAATGACTACTGACATACTTTTCAAAATAATTGCTATGCAAGTCAGGATAATCTTAGAGGATTCTCTGTCTTTGTCTTATACTGCTTTACAGCAAAACCTCCCAAAATTCCTACAGGATAACCTAAGGATAGGAAGTGGGAAGAAAGACTTTCCACGGAACAGCCAGCATCAAAATTCTGACTTCCTCCTTTCCCGCGCCACACTAAGGTAAGCACAGAGCCAGGTACAAAGCAGGCTCAAAGCAGAGAAGGGTGGAAGGCAGACTGCAGAATCAGATTGCCCTGTCCTGCTCTGCTTCTTCCACTGACGAAGTGGAAAACACGAAATAGGACTCTGAAGCAAACACACCAATTTAATATAAATCACTGTTGAAGCATTTCGGCTCATCTAATAAATCCATGTTCTTATGAGTAGAGACATAGAGCCCTAAATGGGACAATGTTGTAAGTATTAGGTTGGCAGCATTGCTTTAATATGTCTTGGAGTATAAGTGGTCTTTGCTTTATTAGCAAATATATGTGCAATTGTTTTCACTGAGGCAATTAGGAACAATTATGAGTACATAAAAGTACTGAAAACATTTTTAGGGGTGACTGCATGTCCTCTGCTAGGGCTGCAGAACTGTAATTTATTACATACAAAAAAGAACATAGCAAAGGTTGCCTCACATACTCAGCCTCTCAAGTTTATATACTGCATTTAAACATTCTACATATTATTGTAACTATTTCGCACGAGGTCTTATGTGCGATCAATGAAAAATGAACTTGTGCTGTTTCCTCATTTCTGCTGTTATGTCTGTACTAATCTTTAGACTGTGCATGGCTCCTCCTCTCAGCTATTTATGATTTTAAAGACTTTTCTAAGTTTCCAGGAATGCTGAATAGCTGTTTATAAATATCAAATTACCCAAGGTCTATTTTGAATGAGTTCCTCAAGATACTATGCTTTGATGGTTCCACCCACTTTCATATATAATGTGTGGTAAAAGAAAACACTGATTTTTTTTCCACATATTTCATTTTTCTTATTAGAAATGCATTAAATCACTTTTTTTTCTTAATGCAATCCATTTTTCTCATTACACTTAAGTTTTACTTCAACCCCTCCAACTCAGTGTTCAATTTTTATTTTTATTTTTTTCCTTTTGAGAAGACACAGCATATTTGCCTCAAATCTGCTCCGGGGTTTTCAGAGAGAAGATGACCGTTTAGATGAGTTTTCCAATATAAGCGTGAAATAAATTCTTTAAATTCTTTACTTGTTCCTCCCAGAATGTTGATTGATAAAAGTAATTCAGTACAACTATAATGCCTTCTCTTGTTTATTACCTAGTTGCATGTCTAAACCCTTGCTGTTATTTGAATGCCTTATATTCCCATTGGAGCTCAGACCCAATGAATGCAACATTATGAAACAAATGCTGAGTTCTCCAGAAGCTTCCAAGCATGTTTGGAACTACTGTTTGATTAAATAACATGATCCATTAAACCTCTGTGTCTTTTCTTCCTCCAATTTTTGCCTTTTCTTCATATTCATTTTTTCTCTCACATTTCAATTCTGTCTCCTGTCTTGTCTTCCATCAACCTTTCATTTTCTATTTTCAGTTCTAATATTTCACTGCCATATTTCCAAGTTTCACACTCCTTTTCTGTTTACCTTAAAATATTGCCTGAGATTTTTTTAACCTCTAATTTTTATTTTCTTTCACTGTCCCAGATGAACTAAAACTCTAGATGCCAGACCTTCTGTATATGAAAACAGAAAATACATCTTTTCCTTTGCTTCATGAGCCTCTCTCCTGTGACAGAGAAGCATGAAGATTGAAATAAGGAAAGGGGAAAGGCAAAAAGAAGTAAGCTTTACTGCATTTAAATTTAGTAGTTAGAGGAAAACTCTGAAAGACAAGTGGCACCAGGCTGATGCAGATTTTGATGAAATTAGTCTGTGGAATCTTGTACCTTTCACTGACTCAACATGAGCCACTTCTTTTCCTTTATTAATGCAATGCAAGGGAAGGGAAAGAGATTCAATCCTTGACATGGCTCTGATTAGAATTTACTGTAAAACTGACTCCAGAGCTTTCAGCAGTTTGGCAGATGACTCAAGAAAAACTGTATGTGAAACCATTGAGAAATAGCTACAGGAAATCAAGGTGAAGCCAGATAACATGACTTGGAGTTTTACTAAAAAGAGTGGCTGATTCTTTTTCTTTTCTTCACTTTGTGTATGATTCTTGCAGTTTGAATTAGGATAAAATGTAAATATATAGCGCATTACTTGCCTGGTTCCTCGCCTAATGGCAGCATCAATATACTTAAAAACTATTTTTCCTCTGATATTTAAATGAAATAAAAATTAACCCTATTTTATTTTAAAAAAAATCATATGTGGCCTGTACTCAACCAAATTCTGCTCAGTTTAACCCCATGTGCTTTTAGAACTCAGAGTTATACTTTGAAGATATCATTGTACTTTTTTTATGATTATGAATGTCTTTGATGTTTTCAACGTTCTGGGAATTTGTATGACCAACTCATATTCCCTTGCATGGGAGCTGGACAACTGTTTAACTAATTTTTACATAATGCTTTAAAAAGTTTCATTACATAAATTTAGCTATAATCTCTAAGTATTAGCTCTAATACAGTTTCAAACCCCACACATACTAAGATTTTATTGCATTTATTTACCCTTCTACATACAAATGGCTCAATAACAGTGAGGGTTATTAAGAAATCTTTCCAGAGGTCACTAAAATAACTTTTAATTAATCACAGTGTCTTTCTATCAGTGCTGATTGTTCATTTTTTATACTTAATAGTTGGATTTTACAGAACATCTAATGGAGGTCTCAAACTGTTTTTGTTTAAAATGATTGAAAGGTACTTACTGGGTCCATTGGGTCGTTAGCTATAGCCAAAACAACTGGATTTATGCAAACATGACTTTCACCTATGAAAAAAAAAGGTAGGGATAGAGTTATTCCATGAGCATTAGGACCAATGAAGTCTGTTTTCTTACAAACACTTTGCATCCCAAAAACTATTTTTCAATGACACTGTATTCTCTCTATTCAGAGCATCTTCTTCAAAACTGACTTCTTTTACTGTCAGTACTCTGGATTCCCTCTTAGTCGTTGTACTAGAGGAAGTTTACATTTTGTTTCACTTCAAGCTGAATATGTACCTACGAGTGTGCACTGATTTAGTCAAAAAGTCAAATAGACTAACTTTTCCTATGGAGGAATAATGTGGGTCTTGCTTACCATTATGTTTTACTTGTAGGAACTTTCAAAGATTAAGTTTGTCTCTTCATTAAATATCACTGAAATCAGCCTGCAAGTTCTATAACCACTGGGAATCTGAAGGACAGCTGGCAGAAACATTATACAAGTGCATGAGACTCATTTTTCAGTAAGAAGAACTAAAAATCTCACTGTTATCATAATTACTGCAGTATTTCTGAATTTGTAATTCCAAAAGAATCATCTAATATTATTTTAAAAAATATTTGCCTATTTGCCTCCTAAATCTGCTGATGCTTTAACATTTATAGGCATCATGTCATAGTGTTTTTAATTTTAAAGTTAATTTCTACTCCAAATAATTCAAATATACATTTCACAATAGGAAAGGGGAAAAGAAAAGCCCTTGTTGGCAAGTTAAGTTCAAAGTGTTTTCCAGAAATGGCCATCAGCCAGTTCAAGCTTATAGGAAAAGATGCTCAAGGAACTCACAGTTCACTATCATGAGTATTAACAGCAACACTGATTAGGAGTTTCCTTCCTTCTGCATTAGAGCAAGTTATGATGATCCATGGTCATTTTAGGACTGAGAATTCCCAAAAGGTCATGGTTTAAATCCTCTGCTATACTGAGAACAATGCTACTGCCTTTATTAAAACAGATCAGTCATGCTTGCTACAAGTAGAGATTGACCAAAAGGAAATAAGGGGAAAAATTAAAGAAGAAAAAAGGTGCTAAATATTTTAAAATATTCTGTCTAGTTTCTTTGGGTTTTTTTTCTTCGAAGTCTTGCCTCACAGACAAGGCAAATATTGTTTTACAATATATGATAAATTGGGAGAGTCTATGAATGTGGTCACAAAGTAAGCATGATGGAATTTACTGTTACTGCACTGCTTGTCTCAGATACACAGTGGGTTGCCCACTTTTCAGCAACGAGCAGTTACATTTTCTCAGCTGGGAGCACAACATTATATGTAATGCTAAATTTCTCAGAAGTTCGCTTCTTAGGTTTAGGCACTGTGGACCTCATCACTTCTGTATTAAGAAAATAGGATAAGGTATGACATGGTTATGGCCACCCAAATCCCCCATTTTTATCAGTAATATTAACTATCTCACTGCCAAAAATGTCAAATAGAGCATCAACAAAAGGAGCAGTCATTTATTTTTGGAGGAAGGTGACATTTCTACTCTTTTGCTACATTAGCTTCTTTTGAAATGCCACAGAATGTGCACAGAACTGCTGAAATTTAATAAAAAATAACATGCGAAATAGAACATAAAAAAAGACAGAGAAGGTTACAGTTGGAAGTTACGAGAAGTTAAAAGTCGTATATCAGGATTAGGAAGCATCAAATAAAAGCAAAGCCTAAAACTAAACAACAAAAATAGATTTCCTCTGTGAGAAGTAGAAACAAATGGCAGTACCTAAGTCAGACTAATTACTTCAAGGGGAAAAATGAGGAATAACTTCATGGGTGGCCAAGACATATAGACTTGTCCTTCAGTCCCGTAAATGGGCAAGAATCCTAAACAGGAAAGCATAGAAGAAAATAAACAACTTGTGAAAGTGAGCAGTAGCAGCTGGAATCAGGCTGTTCCCCACCTTTTAATAAATCCAAGACGTAAATAGTTCAGAGGAATAAATCTCTAAAGCAAGAGTGATTGGTACATGGTTAATACTTCCATTGCCAAGGCACCATGTAACAATTTAAGGCACAGCATGCAAGCATGGCCAATTCAGGGCACTGAGAAAAACAGGGGCAATTTGAGGACCATGTGGTAAAAGAATGAGGTTAACACTATTAGCTATCCTGGAATAACTGAAAGGTTCAGAGGAAACAAAAAAGGCCAGGACTACTTAATCTGTAGCAAAACCCAGGCAAATTCTGAGAAATATTCCTTTTCCTTACTGGTAGTCAGGAACACTTACTGAGGTTGAATGTCACTTAATAGTCATGGTATAAGATGTGGATTTTTTTTTTTTTTTAAATAAACTAAAATAAATGCACTGTTTTTTATTTAAGAAAAATAGAAAGTCTATGCTTTCAAAAGCTGTCAGAGTTTGAGTTTTGCTGATGTAGATATTAGCTACAGGATAATATCATGGTTTTATGTCGACCATAAATGACTTATGGTTTAAGTTCCATCATATGGAGACATGAAGTAGTGCCTTTCAGAGCAGCCATAAGACATTTGTAGTACCTTTCCTCTTTGTAAATACCAGGAGATTCCACTCCTGTGGAGCTCGGGAATGACCAGTAGTGAGGAAGACTTGACTATCCCCATGGCCAGTCCCAAACAATTCCAAGATTTTTTTTTATTGTAACAAGAGAGGTTAAGATTAGCATTACATAAACCATTAGTAGTACTTTTAAAGGAAGGAGAACATAAAATGTTTTAAAATATTGATAATGAATAAGTTTTATACAAATGTGATAAAATAGAAGAAACTGAACTGCAAATATATTAGAATCACATACTCATAGACTATGCAGAGTTGGAAGGGACTCACCAGGATCATTGAGTCCTACTCCTGGCCCTGAGCAGAACACCCCAAGAATCACATCATGTGCCTGAGAGCATTGTCCAAGTGCTTCTTGAACTCTGCCAGGCTTGGTGCTGTGACCACTTCCCTGGGGAGCCTGTTCAGTGACCAGCCACCCTCTGTGGGAAGAACCTTTTCCTGATAACCAACATAAACCTTCCCCAACTCAGCTTCATGCTGTTTCCTTGAGATCTGTCATGGGTCATGAGAATAAAGGGATCAGTACTTGTCCCTCTACTTCCTCTAGGGAGGATGTTGAAGACCCCAATGATATCTCTCTCCTCAGTGTCTTCCAGGCTGAACAAACCAAATGACCTCAGCTGCTCCTCACACGGCTTACCCTCTAGTCCCTTCAACATCCTCATGGCCCTCCTTTAGATGCTCTCTAATGGCTTAGTAATTTCAGTAATTCTCTTTTCTAGCTAGGTTAGAAAGTCATAGTTAAGAGGAGATAAGGGCTTCATTTATTTGAATTATTCTAATCTAAAAGACAACCTTTGATCTCAAGATGTTCATATTTGTACCATGGCCCTGGCCAGAAATAGGAAACAAAGTGGGAAAGTGAAAAACAAATCAATGAGGTTCAAAGCTATTTTGAAATTTGTGGGGGAATGAAAAAAAAAAAAATTAGCATAAGCATTTAGAGACAATTTAGATTATGCTCTTATTTTAGCTAAAGCCATTCAGCCATCTGATCTTGGAAAGTGATATTTTCAGGATGAATAGCAGAACATACTGCAAGGAACAATTCTGACCTTTTTGTAATACTAAGAAACATTTTATGACTGATTAGTGTTCAGTTAGTAACTATTCAACCTAGGCTTTTTGGTTAACTGGAGCAGACTGACTATTTGAGCTTCTAAGAGATACAGACAGACAAGGTCAGTAGATTTGTTTTTCATCCAGGCAGTCAGGTAGAAAATTAGCCAACTGAACTCCATCTGTCTTTTTTTTATTATTATTATTTTTTTAACTTCTTCTTTTTTTAAAAAAAAATTCTTCCCCTCTTCTCTCCTAATTAGGCTTGTGGAAGGGCTTTCAGTTACTTTTACTGTTCTTTCATTTTCAGCCTTTCTGTGTAGGCTGGTATTGTCCTATCATAGCATTCCACAGAGCTCTTTGTGCTTTTTTGTAGCACTGGTTACAGATTTTAAATTGGAGTCATTAAGTTATGGTGAAATTTTTAGACATATGACCACCAATGTAAAGGTCAGGTCACCCATTTCCAAGATAAACTGCTGAGTTATACTTTACTGAGTATAAGCCTGCATAGACCTTGCTTGGAATTCTTCAGTAGAAAACATCCCTATATTGACACAAAGTGAATTTAGATGAATTTAAATGTATTAGCCATAAGAGAAAAAAAGACTTTCTTCTTTTTCTTGTCCTACACTTGGACCAGAATATATGTCATACAGCACTGAGGTGACTCATGTAGAACTGAGAAACTGAAGTATAATTCCTGATTTAAACAGAAAAAGACATTGAATCATTATGTCCCACAGGAACTTTCTAATTATTTTGAGTAACTACCATTTTGTGGTTCCTAATAATTTTTCTCTCTCCTACTTCCCTCTTCCTCCTGCCTCATTTTCATTTCATTGTAATACAGAAGTGATTTTTTTTTAAAAAATGTCATATTTTGTATGGAAAACTTGATACTAGGAATATTAATATTTCGCCCGACAAATATTCTATCAGATATCACATTTTAAGCAATTCTTGTATTAAGTACCAACTCCACTGCAAAGGGCCAGATATTTTCTAAGGGAAATTATCATTCCTAGGTATTTGTCACTGGTGAGGCCCCACATCGAATCCCATGTTCAGTTTGGGGCCCCTCACTACAAGGCAGACACTGAGGTGCTGGAGACAATCCAGAGAATGACAACAAAGTTAGGGAAGTGTCTGGAGCACAGGTCTGATGAGGAGCAGCTGAGGGAGCTGGAAGGGTTTAGCCTGAAGAATAGGAGATTTGAGGGAGACCTTACCATTCTTTACAACTACCCGAAAAGAAAATGTAGCCAGGTGGTGGTCAGTCTCTTGTCCAAGTTAACAAGCAATAGGATAAGAAGAAATGGCCTCAAGTTGCACCATGGGAGGTTTAGATTAGAAATTAAGTAATATTAATAATGAGCAATAATGAGTAATCTTAAGTAAAATTTATTCACCAAAAGGGTTGTCAAGCATTGGAACAGGCTGACCAGGGAAGTGGTAGAGTCACCATCCCTGGAGATATTTAAAGTGTAGCAGCTGTGACACATAAAGGGTCATGGTTTAGTAGTGGATTTGGCAGGCCTGAGTAAAATGTTAGACTTGGTGATCTTAGGGATCTTTTCCAACCCAAATGATTCTGTGATTCTAAAGTTAATGTAGGGGTAATATTATCCAACTTCAGATTTTCGTGCCATAGAATCCTTTAATAATAAAATTTATGCTAGCTATCAGCAACTTTTTAGGTATCTGTGCATAGGTGGTCTCACCTATTTCACCATTTGGACTATTTTTTTCTTCTTTAATAGACTATGTAATTCTTTTCAGAACCTAATATCCAAAAAGCACAGCAATCATAAAATACCACTAAAACACCATCCATTTCTGTGCTCTGGTTCAGAAAATAACCATGAGCAGAGTATAAGTATTAAATATAGACAATAGAACAGTATTGATCTGATGACTGACTTCACAATTTATCACAAGGATAACACCAATATGCAAGCTATGTTTTTTCAGGTATACAGTAATATGGAGTCTTTTAGTGGCGCAAATTTTATTTGGTGTGTGCCTGTTCTGAAGGAAATTAACACAATACTTAATAAATGTGATGAAAACCTATAAAACAAAATGATAATGGTTTCTCACTAGCCTTTTAGGGAGAAAGAACTTGCTATGTTAATTTGAGTTGAAACACATTTTAAAAGTTCCCGATCTCTAATATCAGAGTTTTAAATGTTCTACTTTTATACAGGATAAAGAAGTAGTCATGAAAAAAACCAGACACAAGTATCCCACTAAATGAGATCTAAAATAACTTCTGTGCATCAAAAATGCATTTTCAGAGTGCAATATACCCAGTGAAATCCTGGTAATGATCCTTTTCAGAGGTGGAAAAATACCATTTTAAACCTGCAGGGTTTTAAGATAAAGACTTTAGATCATCCCACAGCATAATATACTTCTGGCCTTGAATATGCACACAGTTTGTCAAGAGATTTCAAATTTGTAAAAAAGGTAGAGAAAGACAGTAACTGACTGGCTTTAAAAAGTATCTTTAAATTGCTAAGAGGTTGAAATTTTACATTAAATTCCAAGGGAATGGGATTAACGCACAGGGGACACATCAGGAGGTTAGGATGAATAAAAAATCATTTGCAACTTTTTATGTCATGGCTGTGTAATTTCTTACATGATCAGTTTCACTACTGGGTGCTGTGACTATTGCCCTTTACTCTCATCTACACACAAATCATATGTCCTATTCTCACACAGATGAGAAAAAGAAAAAGATGTCCCAACCTCAGGATGAAAGTCAGCAGTATTTCCTAATTAGATGAGCCAATATAGTTTTAATCCACCAAAAACACCCATGGCTCTCTGTTGAGGAATGTCAGAAGAAAACAGCTAAGCTCTTCTGCCTCAGGATTTAAAGAATTGTATCAGTTCAACAGAGACACAACCTAGCAAGTGTGTTTGTGTTTCTAGCCAAGAATGTTGCCTTATTACCTTCCTGAAATTAATCAAAATTCAATGAGGCAAAAAAATTCTAGGCATGATAGGTATCTTGCGTCACAGGGGGGAATGCTGCAAAATCAAAGTTATGTTCTTTGTTGTATGCTTAAATTGTTCTTACTGTGTACATTACACACAAAACTTTGTCCATGCTTATGTGAAAGAACTAAAGTAAAGGTTTCTGCTTGCCTTTACGATGCATGTGGATGACCACAGTGTATTTATTTATCAAAACCCACAAAAGCATCTCAAGGGCACTGTTCTATACTAGCTGATGAACAGATGTTTAGGTTAAGGTTGTTATTAAAAGACTCATTTTGAGAACGTGATTGGGACAGCAGCTCTATATGATAATGTTTTGGGATGAATCCAGACGGAGTTGGAACCAAAAATGGTAACTAATGCCTTTCCTTTTCCTAAATTTAATTAAAGAATAATTTTGAACATGCACGCATTGAGACTATTTTTAGGGGCATAATTTAAGAACAGTATTTTCAAATTCACCAAATCTACTAGATACAAATTTTTTATTACTATGGATGGAACAAAAGAAATGCGTTTCTTTCAGGCTATTAAGGCAACTCTGGGATTCTGATACCAGAAATTGTGTTTTCAGAAACTAAGTAGAATTGCCTTGCTGAAGATTATTATTTAAAAATATCAGGTTACACTCAAAACAACATGGAATAAGCACAGATACTGTAATATTATTTTCACAAATGCATTCATCACAAAGCATATTCTTAATCTACTGAGTGTCCTTCAGACAGAATGTTCAGCACTACTTTTGATGAAATGTAGTCATCTTTTATATCACCATTTCTATAGCAGTGTAAAAGAACATTTGACAATTTATTATAGGATTAGAAAAAAATTACTCAAGCCTGTCAGTATCGCTTCATGATGGTTTTGTCTGCTCTGCATTTTTTAAAGATCAAACTTTTTGCTATCTTTACACATATGTCCATAAATTCACTCAGGGTAAAACTGAAGCAACACAATTATTTGAAAGCTTAATTTCTGTTACAAGTTAAAGCAATTGCTTGGTTGTATTACTTTTTTTTCCTTTCCTTTTTTTTTTTTTTTTTTTTTTTTTAATGTAATTATATCGCATAAAGACAAAACCAGAAAATAAAAAACATTGAAGGTGAGCTGAAATTATTAAGCTATCTAAAGTATTTTGACTGATTTTGATGTCAGTTGTTATCATATCACAAATTGCATTTTTAATGGAAAAGCCTATTATTTTCACCTGGAATTCTGAAATTTAGAAGGTCAACTTCCCACTGGATTAGCAGGTAAAAATATCAGGATCCTTAACAATCTCACAGTATAACAATCTCACCTCCAGCTTCTACTATGGGCTGCTTATTTTAATTCTGTCTTGGCATGGTACCTTCTGGATTAGGAGATAGAAATCAGCTCAACTCTTGGGTTTAGATCTAATCGTAGTATATTGAGACACATACTTTGTTCCAACTTTGTTTAGAAAAAAGTATGACTTTTATAAAAGGAATATAAAATATTTGTTCAATTAATATGAATTTCAAATGGATTCTGAAGCTATTGAAATGACTGTTACTATTTATGTTGTCTGAATTGTGCATTAATACAAAAACTGTGAAATTGATAGCGTTTTGGTATTTCATAATTTGTGTTTTGACAGTGAAATGTTTTGAATATCTTATTTGGGAGGACAAGAGCAATCTTTGATTACAATACAGATGAAAAATCACATTTAAAGTGTTCCCTTTTAAAAATCTGAATGCATTTATAAGGAACCATCAGCTATTATCAGAATCCTCTGAAGCCCTGCAAAACAGTCTAATACATGAAAGTCAACATTTAATATGCTATAGTCTCATGTTTCCATGCAGTAGCTCCAAGGAAATCAATTTTTCAGCTCAAGGGTATTTTGAATTGGTGCAGTTCTGTAACATTCGTAAATGTTATCCAGAACACCTTCAAAAATAACACAATTTAATAATCACAGATGTTCCTACTCTATCTTCATAGCAGTGTTAAAATATCATGACAATGAGATTTATCAGATTTCATGGTACCTACAATATGCACAGAGCTATTTTGGGCGAGGTTTTAATATGACTAAAAGTGAATAAACTCAATTGTAAACTTTTAGAAGATTTTGCATGAAAGTTTTTTGATATTCTCAAAAGAAATTCTACCCTCTTCACAGTGGAGATAGGATCAAATTACAGTCATGTGATAAATGTTGCATTTGTGCTCCAGGACACTGAAATTTTAAAATGTTCTCCCGAGTCTGGCTGTGGGATAAAATGCTTTTGAGCATGAAGCATCCTGGGCTGTTTCAAATGGGACTGACTACAAATGTTCTGCCAAGACTTTTGCTGTTAACACGTCATGGTGTTTTCTCCCTCATGTCTCATCATACTAGACATATAACCTAAACTTTGAACTCCTAAATTAGCCATTTACCACAGTGTGCCTCTAAAGTAAGTGAGTAGATGGAGTTGTAATCAAGTGCTTCGAATTGCATTCTTTGGATCTGAATGGATCTTTGGAGGCCTTCATATCTTCTCACTGACTGTAAGGATGGTAATAACACTGAAAACATGCTCAGTTCAGAGGTTAAACGCAGCTCTGGTGGGCCTTTGCCCTACAGTTTAATAGGGAGAGATTTCCTCCTCCTTTATTCTGCTAAAGCAGTGCTGCAGGCAGGTGAAAGGTGGATAATCTGTCCCCAAAAGTCCTAACAATCAATAAATAAGAGGGAGCTTTGTTTTAAAGTATGAATCAAAAGCTGTACAAGAAGGTATATATGTTATGTTTTAAGCTTTGTTTTGTCGGATAGCGAAGTCAGTGATGGTCTCAGATTCTGGGACATCAGGATTCTCCCTTAAGTGCCTTGAGGCAGAAGGCGTCTTGAATCTGAAAATAGAAAAGTAATGACTGAGAGTAACAAACAATCCCAGAGCAGAGGCATTTGCCATAAGACGCTCTAGTTCTTTGTTTACAGGTCTATGCTTTAACTACGTATTGAACACTCAGGTTCAGTCTACATTGTCTGCATCCTCCATTTGTTCTTGTAACAGAAACAGATCCCTCTAACCTTCTTTCCACTTAAATAAAAGCCTTCTGCATTTTGTTTTTAATTTTGTAATGTTTAAGGAGCCACAGTTCTGTGCTTGTAGAAATTGCAGTTAGAAAACTGGAACCCAGATGATAAAAGCAGAAAGCTGTGCATAATATAACATTAATTGCCACTAAAACAATACATCCATAAGCCTTTAGACTGAATTCCAAGGAAAACATTTCAGTGAATTTAGTATGGTGCTTTGAGTTGGCTGCAAACATGATATTATTAGGAGAATGAAATAATGTGAGGTAATATGTACATGATTTTTTGTTAACTTGTCTTTTTTATTCAGCATTTGGAAAATGTTATTAATGGTATAAAATTATTGTTATTCCAAAGATCACAAGTAAGAATTTTTAACCCGCCTACTGTGTATCTTGCCTTTGACAAGGAACAGAACATTTACCATGCCATGTATTTGCCATATACTTGTAGCTCAAATGCCTGTAGAGAATTCTGATTTTTGAGTAGCATGAGAAAACAAAACATATTGTACAACATTAAGTGTAGTATGCTGTGACTTTTTCCACCCATGGATTATATAGAAGATATGAATATACAAAAATAATTTTAAGTCTTGCTAAACAGCAGTGCAGAGAGAGTTCATAAGCTCCTGGATCCACATGTACGATTCCAGCTGTGTTTTAACTGCAAAGGGGCATAAGACATAGTCATAGGCCATTCCTCATCTCCCAAACCGTGATATCCCTTCAACAGGAAATGCCGACATGCAGACTATCAAGCAGTCATGGTGCTCTCCATAAGCCTAGTTGTCTATACTATTGGGATACCAGGATTGGGAATGACTCGATTTGCAGTATATAGTTACAGACAAATAACCTAGGATTTTAAAAGTGATCATGGGGCCCTTCCCTTCTAAAGTAATTTTCAAAGCAGTATTAACAATATTTTTACAATATTTTAGAAATAAAACTCCTTTTCTGTATCTTCCATTTGCACCTTTGTCTTACCCTCAAATATTGTGGTCTGTTTTTTTTTTTTCCCCCCACAATGATAAAATGTGAAATTTAGAGCCTTTCCATGAAATCCACTGACTGCTTTTCCTGACTAATATAACACAGAGACTTTTCTCTGAAGAATATTTTCAAAAGCTTTGTATTGACAAACATTGTTTTGCTTGTATTGTTTCTACACGTGAAATTTAGTAAACCTACTATTTGGACACAGATTAACAGTTTCACCTTTGAAATTATATCACCTGTCCAAAGCATAACTAAAGATTACATTCTTTGGGAGTTTTTATTTCTTTGAAACTGCTATTTTGATTGTCTTATAGAAGGAGGTTTGGTATCCTGTATATCCCTGTGTATATCTCAATGTCTCCCTCTTAAACACCGATAGCACAATTCCTAATTAAGGGAGATTTATTTGAGTATTTAGATTGGAACTGAGCCTTTGAGGTTGTTAAGGCCTGAGTAACAATTGCTCTGGTGTTGTGTGTGCTTGGTTATTTGCTGGCGTTTCTGTGAGGAAACTTTGGATTAAGATGCTTGAGACTGAAAAGAGTGTCCCAACAGCCACTTACTGGAGTGTGAGGACTCATATATCAATCATATCATATCATATCATATCATATCATATCACATCATATAATATATGCAACTAATATAGACTCTATTTTTTTTTTTTCAAGTGATCCTCCTGCAAGCTGGTGAAACCATTGATAGAGAAAGGTAAGTAGGTTGCAGACTGTTTGAAAAGAGGTGTTATGGTAAGACTGATTCCCAACTGACAGTAACTATTAAGCACAGTCGGTAGGTGCTACTTTGATGGCACAGTGAGACTTCAGTGGCACATGAATGACTGACTTCATGTTCCTACATTGGCTTTATGCACTGAATAAAAGTGTATTCCCTGGCACATATAAAAGGCTGGTTAGGTGTCATATTTGATTAATAGAGCAGAATATTTTGTTAAAGTGGGGAAAGCAAACTGTAGTCTCTCTTGTAAGAACTGAAGATCAGGAGACATGATGTAGTACTGGCTAGTAAAGGAAGTTCTCCCTCAATGCAGCTGCCAGTGGATTTTCTACTGAGGTAAATGGAATCAGTACTGCTAACATAACCATCACGGAGTTGCATAAGCTGGCTCTGCTTGTAAGGTTGGTTTCAAAAAATGCTGAATAAATGGAAAAACCTTGCTTAGAAGTCTCGTGCAAGTGGTTATAAAATATTAAAATCCATAGCTCAGGTTCTGGTCTTTGGTTTGCACTGGAGGAGCACTCAGAAGAAAGTGACATCTTCACAAGTTACCCATTAAATTCCTGGTCCTTGAGGAGGTAGTAGGGAAATGGGTTGCTACTGCACATTGTGACAGACTTCATTTAGGCCCTGTATAGAAATGGTATTTGACCTTCTAACTGCAGAAAAAATTCTATATCTAATGTGCAGAGGTCACATTAAATCCTAACACAAACTGCTCAAGTTCAGCGATGATCAGCAAGGTCTGCTTTGCTATTGGTCATTACACCGCTCTGCAATGCCTTTTAATCAACTTAATTGTATACAAAACTGTGGACTGCACACTGCATGCACTTCATCTCACTTACCAGTACAGTGAAAGAAAGCAACTGTTGTAAGCAGTACAACAGTTTACAGAAAGGAAATGAAAACAGAAAAAGGAAAAGTAACAAGATGCTAATTATCAGTGTTGCAATTTCATGGTGAGAAGGAGACAGTTGCTCTTCATTTTCTAGACAGATGGCAGAGGTTTAATGACCAAAAAGTGAATATCTTTTTTAATCATTAGAAAACCCCAACAAAATTGAACTTTCTTTTTTATGTTGGTCCATCAGTTTTGTCATAACAAAATGTCTCACTATCACAAAATATTTTCTTAAATGTGCAGTGTCCTAATAACTGAGCCCACCCTGTATGTCTTGTTTTGCAAATTCTAGCTGTTGTGTTTCTATCACTGATGCAGTCCTAGGTATATGTCAGATATCAACACCATAACTGCTCATCCTCCCCATCCTGCTCACACCAAAATGCCTGTTAAAGGACCAGTGATTTGCTTTCCCCTTAGCTCTTTCAGTGATATTCTTTTCCTCTCGCTGTGTTAATTCCTTTGTCATTCTCGTTGCCTACAGTGATGAGTTCACAGTGCTAGGGTGTACAGGTTGAAACCTGTATGCTCTATCCATGTTCAACCAGAAACAGTTCTGAATGGCTCTTCTGAAAAGAGATTTCACCTTTTCTGTTAAGTTCAGAGGGTAGCACTGGTGCTACTGAGAATACTAATAATTCAACAAAAGGAAGTTTGCTTCATCTAGCAGCCATTCCATTTATAGAGATTGGTAGTTCTTCTACATGACATGAACACTTTCTTTATGTAAAGTCAATGACTAAGACCTGTAAGTGAGCACAGAAAAATGATCAATCTATTGTTGATAGCATCAACTTTTAGTAGAGGATCGAGACTGACGAGTCTTATTCTATAAAGAATTATATTAAAAAATGGTGGACCACTCTTATTCACAAATGCTAGCATAGCCTCACTATCGGTAAAAGAAGAGAGGAGCAATTTTCATTTTGCTTATCTCTACTTTTAATACAACATATTGCATGGGACCCATTATTTCCAGTCATTTCCAACTTTTTTTCAGTCTTTTCTGTTTCTCATTCTACACCAGACATCCACTTGAACGATAAAAGCCATCTGTAGTTTATAAAACACCTTTAAGCTATTGTTTTAAAGTTTTATACCTTTTAATGTTTTCCTATTTATTTCCTGCTGATATCAACACATATGCTGCCAAAAGCAATCTTTAGTGGATACTAACATATTCATATTGAACACTTGATTCAGAAATTTTGCAGATAATAAGCAGAGGGAACATCTGTGAGAAGGAGATAATTTTTAATATTTATGGATAGCTCATTTCCATGTTGTAATCCTTAAGATGGGAATGGGTTTGTAAGGCTCTGTGCAATGCAAGTCATTTTTCTGTATTCTCATCATGGTTAGGTAATGAACGGAGCAGTGGTTTTGAAGAGTGAGCACCAACAAGTTTATTAGTTAATGATGGAGAAAAATCCCTACCATTACTTGAATGAAATACAAAATAACTGTACGAAGAGAAACATATTGCCCACTTTAATACTCTTAGGATATTTTTCCAAACTGGACAGTGTAATCTGGAAGCATGCTTAAAAAGTAAAGCATGTAGTGAGAATAATTAATCATTTTCCTAACGTCCAAATAGACAGTTTTTATTATATAAACTCTCAGGAGCAGCAATATGCTTGAAGCATTACCTCAGCATTATTAATGACTTTCAAATTTTGCTTCTTCCTTGGCAATAAAGTCAGTTGGTTAAGCCCTTCTTTTGACAATAACTTGAAATTCCCTATTACTGTTTCACTTGGTATAGAAAGCTACCCATCTGAGACAAAGACACTTTTATATTGAATTTTTCTCCTACAGCCATAAATGTAAAACTGAAGATTCAAAAATCTGACTTATGAAGGTAGTGAAGATGTGCAAAAGTGGAACTAAATTTCTAGTTATTATTCATTATCACACTAAGTTTGTATGGGCTTTCAAACATGGTAAACCATTATAAATGCCTCACGTTTACCATATTTTCATTTCTGCATTCAACAACCAAAAGCACATCTGATGTAAACCTTTTCCTTTTCATTTATAGGCACTGTTGAAAATGGTTTTACCTTTGATACCTATTTAATTGCTTTTCACTAGTAGGAGTAACAATTTGTCTTTGTCTATCACATTATCTCTTAACAACAGTAAATAATGAATGAAAAACCAGGATGATAATCCTATTTTGGGGCAGTTCCCTGTAGGTTCCTGTGTTAATCAAACATATTTAATTTAAACTTTAATGTAATTTAATTTAATTTAAACTTGATAGAATCTACAGTTTTCTGGTAAAAGGAAGGGAAATCAGACTATCCTGTTTGTTTGTTTACCTTGGCAATTCACGTTGGATTTTTGCACTCAGGGAGTGCCTGTGATCTTTTGCAAGCCACCTTGATACAACAGACCTAGTATCCAAAGACTAAATGAGCCGGTTTTAGTATGGATGAAAAAAATCACACTTGGAACTGGAACTTTAATTGCTTTTCACACTTGTCTGCCAACTGGGACAGAGAAGAAGTCAATTGTTTTTTTTATAAGAGCTTTCTGACAGATTTTTCAGTACAATCAACACATCCATGTTTAAAATTGTATCTGGGTAAAATTCTTGTAGGTGAAAGTGAAACCAGGTGTCTTGTACAGCACTGCATTCTCTATTTAACAACAATGAAGATGACTTCACAAACTCAGGGCTTCTCATTTCCATTTATGGCGCCCAGGTCTTGTATCTTCTTTAAATCAGTGCTCTGTCCAATAGTTCTTAGCCTATTGGAAAGTTGTAATGAAATGTATAAATATTAGCTAAGTAAAAAAAGCAGAAGACAAAATCAGTAAGTCATTCACTGAAGCAATCATGCTATGTGGTATAAACTTTATACACCCATGTGAAAGCTGGTATGAAGGGTGTGAAAGCTTGCTGATCCTCACTGAATCATCCTATGGTGAAATATATGTATTGCTTTATAGACAGATACTGGCTTTTCTACAAATCAGATGGATAGAGTTGAATGCCTTTTATTTTAAGACTATTGCTCGTGGAAATGAGGAAGCTGCAGTACAAAAAGGGAAGAATTCCAGCATGTACAAACAGGCACATTGACCAAATAAGTCTTTCAAGTGGCATCTGCAAAGGACTGCAATTTGGAAACACTAAGAATGCAATAAGAACACAGTGGTGAGTATCCAAACTGGAATGAACAAAGGAGAAAGTTTCTATCACAATTTTAAGTTTGCTTCTCAACCTCTTAACAGCTGCCTTGTCACTCACATGATGTCTGAGTGAATTAGAAGGATTATCTAAGGCAGTATGCCTTCTATTTTGCTTCAAAGCTAATCAAAATTTGGTACACATGCAGTTATCCAATGCCAGCATCAATCAGAGTGTGACTGACATTGACACTTCCTGAACTGACTCCAGGATGTTGCCCTACTCAGCACAGAACTATGCATCTCAAAATTCCCACTCTCATGAGACTCACCTGGATGTAAAAACCTTCAGCAATTCAAATTCAAATCAGTTTTTTAAAATATATGACCAAAGCCAGGTTCAATTTTCAGCAAGAATGACACATAGAAATATACCACTCTCAACAAACAGCTGAGATTTCCCAGGGATACCATCTTTTCAACAACAACCTAACTGGATATTGCCTATCTTATGAGATCAAATGAGATTCTGCTCCTGCTGTTATATCTCCAAGTAAACATGTGGTACACAAAGGAAAAAAAACAAAGGCCCCAGACCTTAGATTCAGACTGCTGCAGAATACTTGGAGCCTGGTACATGCATATGAATGTGTTTAGAATGTGTTTCAGCCTTGGCTTCATTTCAGGTTTATTCAGAATTTCTTCCAAAGTTTCAAATCAGTAGCAGTATCAGCAGCAACTCTCTACATTTCCCTTTCACAAGGATCTCAAAAGACAGACCAAACCTTTAGAAATATATTTTGACCCTAAGCATTAATAGGAAACAGAAAGGAGTGCATCCATTTAAAAAGTGTCAATAAAACATGCAATTAACATTAAAAGAAAGAGGCGACAAACCATCTTACATTAAAGGACAACTACAGAAAGCCCACAGTAAAATTTAAACACCCACACATTTGCAAAAATAACGAAGCCTGTAAAATACTGTTTATAATTCTGAATAATATGAGTAAAATCAAGTAAATGAGAAACATTATTACCAAATATTGAAATCAATCAAGATGTGGCTGACATCAAAGATACAGGCAGCTGGAAAAGCTAGCTGAACTAAAAACTGTAATGCAAAACCAGGAAACTAACAATTACCAGAACAGATCAAACAAGAAACCCACTGAGAAATGTAGAGCTAAAATGTATTGAACCAAGTAGATTTCTAAAGTGTCTACAAATATCAGCTGCCTACTGTTGCTGCATTTGCCACTAGAACTGTTGTGTTGGCAATGGAGATTATGTTTGTTTCCTTCATTATAGAATTTAAGTTATTACTGGAGAAGTTTCCCTAGACAAATGCTTACCCCAGCTTGTGCCTTCAAATAGGTATTTAGTGGTGTGAAGGGTTGAAAAAAAAATTGGCCAAATGCCAAGAGCCAAAGAGCCCAGGACAGAGATCCCTAAGGCCCCTCC
Source organism: Xenops minutus (assembly GCA_035221455.1). Taxonomy (NCBI): domain Eukaryota; kingdom Metazoa; phylum Chordata; class Aves; order Passeriformes; family Furnariidae; genus Xenops; species Xenops minutus. The sequence continues at coordinate 11,984,230 of JAWWEE010000004.1, forward strand.
TGGCCACAGGGGGGGGGAGGGGGGGAAGGAAAACTGCGAAACTGAACTTCAGTAAAACTAAAACAGTTTATATATGTATATACAGAGAAGAAAAGAGACAGAAAACAAGTTTTCACTTCCCTCTCACCAAAA